>OX463775.1:10282409-10312298 GCA_949825005.1 Gasteruption jaculator
CAATTTGCAATTTTGCAATCCGCAATTTGCAATTTTCAAATTCGTAATTTGCAATTTCCAATTTCCAATTTCCAATTTGCGAATTCCAATTTCCATTTTCCAATTTGCGAATTCCAATTTGAAATTTGCAATTTCCAAATTTCAATTTCCAAATTAAATTTGAAATTTGCAATTTCCGAACCTGGAATCTCTACGCTAGGAAAGTATAACCGCAATAAAATCGAAATTCATTTCTCCGCCGGGGAAATTTCCATTCGGCGGCGCTTCAATTTGGAAAGAAAAAGGTGAAAAAAAAGAAAAAGAAAAAAATGAGTAGAGAGCCGTAGCGAAAGTGAACGCGTTGAATTTTTGAAACCTGATTAGCGATTCAAACGAAAGTAAATCGGCCCGGCCGTTTCCACGCAGAACGAGTGAGACAGAGGGGCCATTAAATTTCGATGAAAGTGCCGGAACGGAGATGCCCACGAAAAATGTCGACGAGGATGACGATAAAAATGAAGAAGAAAGAAAGAAAGAAACAAAGAAAGAAAGAAAAAATAAATAAATAAAAAGATCGAGAAGAAGACCGCGACTTTCTTGGAACCGGTCCGAAGAAATCTTTTCAACACGTCACAGCTTCTGCTCTTTCTCGCGGCCTTGAAAAGAGCGCTTCTGCTCTCTTCGCGGTCTAATTCCCGGTGTGCCTGCCCCTGTGCCCGGTTTTTCGTCACGAAACACTTTCCATTGTGTAATAAAACTTTTTTCTTTTTTTTTTCTCCCCCCCCTTCGACGACGCACGAAATGTGAAAACACATGACACACACACACACACTTCGGTTCGAAAAAAAAAAATAAAACAAAATAAAAAAGCGGGAATTTCACTTTCTTCTTTCAACGTAAGAATCTCTTTCTCAATTTCACTCCGATCGAATGAATCGGAAAGGTCGGATGTGAAATCATACAGGAGCGACTTTCTGTCGAACCGGTACCGGGACCAGCGGCGAACCGGGTCCCCGGTATCGGACCCGGTACTCCAATTCCCATTCCGACGATTTTCCGAATTCCCGCTCGTCCGCTGCAGGTGCATCCAATTCCGTCGAAGTCGATGCACTTGCAGCAAAAATTGCAATTGAATTTTGGTTGCAATTGCAAGTGCGGTAAAAGTCCCTAGAGGGATTCTGGTGCCATTTTGGATGCATCCGCGTTCCAATTCCGTCGAAGTCGATGTAGGAGTTGTTGCAATTGCAGCAATAAAATTGGAATTGAATTTCTGTTGCAATTGCAAGTGCGGTAAAAGTCCCTAGAGGGATCCTGGTGCCATTTTGGATGCACTTACATTCCAATTCCGTCAGAGTCGAATTAGGAGTTGTTGCAATTGCAGCAAAAAATTGGAATTGAATTTTTGTTGCAGTTGCAAGTGCGGTAAAAGTCCCTAGAGGGATCCTGGTGCCATTTTGGATGCACTTACATTCCAATTCCGTCAGAGTCGAATTAGGAGTTGTTGCAATTGCAGCAAAAAATTGGAATTGAATTTTTGTTGCAGTTGCAAGTGCGGTAAAAGTCCCTAGAGGGGTCCTGGTGCCATTTTGGATGCACCTACATTCCAATTCCGTCAGAGTCGAATTAGGAGTTGTTGCAATTGCAGCAAAAAAATGGAATTGAATTTTTGTTGCAGTTGCAAGGGCAGCAAAAGTCCCTAGAGGGGTCCTTGTCCCATTTTGGATGCATCTGCGTTCCAATTCTTTCAAAGTCGATGTTGGAATTGTCGCAGTTGCGGCAAAAATTGCAATTGAATTTTCGTTGCACTTGCAAATGCCCTAAAAGTCCCTAGAAGGACCAAGGATACGGTCCTTCTAGGAACTTTTAGGTACTTCTTCTATTTGCACGAACAATCGTGCAACTTTATCTGCAGTTGCAATAATTCCAGCACGCAATTGCCGCTTTCGATTTTGTCGGAATTGCAATTGCATAAAAGAATATTTCAGGGTACCGTTACTGGTACTGGTACTGGTACCAGTTGCAGAATCCAATCCCTATGGTGCCAATTCTCTCTCTCTCTCTCTCTCTCTGAAAGGACGTTGCATAAAATGGGGATTCCCATGTATCGGAAAGATCGCTAAAAGTGCATACGCATGCAGCGACATGTGAAAGCTCCCACGAAACAGCTGGTTAATGGGTACCATCTCGTCGATATGTACCGTATTTATATAAGTGGGCATATAATATAGATAAATACATACTTTTATTTTTCATATATATTACACAAACACAAACACACACACACGATCGTATACAAGCACAGCTGCAGATGTAAAAGTAACGACTGCAAGTGAACGTGAGTCGTTGGTTGTCTCCGGCAAAGAAGAGCCACTCGTGCTCGCATATATTATGTATATGCACTTTCGACTGCTGCACCTCTTATCCTGCCATTTGTTGGAAACGAACGTCCGTGCAGGAAGGTGAAAGTTCGCGTGCAGTGTGTGGGTAGAAATGGGCAGACTGCACGTGACGCGTGGATCTGCATTTTTTGCCATTTTCAAAAAAAAAAAACCCAGAAAAAAAAGAATTTTTTTTTATTCTTTGCGGAGAATTGCAATTATTCCGCGTCACGTAGTAGCTTCTAGAAGTCGATTGCGACGGCATGGTAAAATATGCAAATATCCCCAAACATTTGTCTCCCCCCCTCTGGGGTTAAAAACCATCTCCATTTCCGAAATTTCCCACCCTTTGGGGTTAAAACTTACGTTTCTGACATTTCTCCCCCGAAATTTTCCTCTTTTTGGAATTAAAAGTTGCGTTTCCGAAATTTCCCTCTTTTTGGGGTTGAAACTTGCGTTTCCGAAACTTTCATCCCCGAAATTTCCCTCTTTTTGGGGTTGAAAGTTGCGTTTCTGGAACCTCCCCCCAAAAATTTCCCTTTCTTTGGGGTCGAAACCTCCATTTCTGAAATTTCTCCCCCCAAAAAAATCGAAGAAGAAATTTTCCAGGTAAAAATTAGAAAACCTTCTTTCTACTTTTTTTTATTTTTATCAATTTCACCACATTCCTGGGAGCGAATAAGTCCATGTCATTGCGAGTGGAGAAGCTTCCGGGTGATATCGCGCACGAGCGCGGAGCGGAACTGGCGGACCTGAACCTGAACCTGAACCTGAGCGTGAACGTGAACTTGGCTCGCAGGGACACGCGTTGGAAATGATCGCTTTTCCACGCACACAAACACATACACATCCACACACGTATACACATACACACAAAATGGTACCGCGCCATATTCACTTTCACTCGAATAGGCGTAGATTCTTTAGTTACGTACAGATGCTCATTGTCATCGATGACTGGCCACTCCGGATCGTGGCTACTCCGATTGCAGCTCGAGCTACCGGAGAAAGTTTTGCGACATGTGTCGGTCGCCTTGCTTCTCAATAATCGGCTCTAATCGAATCAAATCAAATAACGAATTCATCGCCAGATGCTACCGCCTGTCCACGTCCACGTCCAGGTCTGTCGTAATTCCGGCACTTTCTAAAAAATTCATTTCTTCCCGGGCACCGCAAACTGTACCGGTATTGGACCCGATCCGATCCCCATCGAGGGTCCGTTACTGGTACCAGTGTCCCTAGACGGTACCAAAGACTATCGGTTCGATCTGGACCCGATTCGATCCCCATCGAGGGTCCGTTTCTAGTACCAGTGTCCCTAGATGGCACCAAAAACTACCGGTTTCGTTCTGGACCCGATTCGATCCCCATCGAGGGTCCGTTACTGGTACCAGTGTCCCTAGACGGTACCAGAAACTACCGGTTCGATCTGGAGCCGATTCGATCCCCATCGAGGGTCCGTTTCTGGTACCAGTGTCCCTAGATGGTACCCATAGGGCATCATATTGGTACCATAGCGCCGATATTAAAATAATATTCTTGGTACCAATATCGGACCATTGGTACCATTACTGGTACCGATACTAAAATATTGGTACCCATGCCGATACTGAAGTACCAAAACCGGTACCGATTGTAAAAAATCTAGGACCAATACCACCGATCCAGTATCGGTACCGGTACCAATCGGGAGATCCGGGATAAAAAAAAAATAAAAAAAGGCACCATAACGGGAGTTAGATAACAGCCTCCTAACCGTTCACGGGTACCGTTAGCGTCGTCTCACCCGTGGACGGGTACCACGGGAATGCCCGGGCACCGAGGGTCACTCGCTGGACCACGCAGTTCCGGGATGAGAGACTTTCACTCGTTACGAGGCTCTTGCGTCATCACTCCGATCGGTCGTTCGAATTCCCAGAAATCGTCGTCGACGAGCGTCCCGATCGTTGCGTAACCGCCCACGGTGGCCCGTCGCTCCACCGGAAGAAAAAAAAATTGCGTGTCTCGGAAATGGCCCCCCGGGGCCACTCTAACGGCGATTTTGTCCTTCCAGGAAGGACACGATGACCTTGACGCCCGCGCAAGCAAGGACGAAACGACCCCGTCACTGGTTCCTGACCGCCTGCTTGTTCCTGACCCTCCCCTGGAGCCTCCAGACCCAGGACCTGCCGTCGACGAAGGGGACCACGACGACGACGAGGACGACGACGACGACGGCGACGTTCCTCGGGAACCTGGAGGATCTTCTTCTGGAGAAAACGACCCCCAACGTCACGGGCGCTCCCCCGAGGAGGAAGAGGTTCGTCCGGTTCCCGACGGGGCCTTACCCGGAGCTCCCCGCGAACCCGGTGGCCGGGGCCCTGGGCCGCAACTTCCCGGTGCCCGCCAACCTGAGATTCGGCTCGCAAGTGCCGACCTTCCCGGCTTGGAGGCAGCACAAGGGCGTTTGGCGCAGCCCCGTGGGGCAGGAGTACCCCGGGAGGCCCGTGATGGGCCATCGGACGCCCAGGCTGGTTTTCCGCGACAACGATTTCGCCCCGACCGCGTCCAACGGCGGGCCCCCGTTCTTCCAGTCCAACCACATCCCGGAGTTCGAGGACGAGTTTCGAGGTGAGTGTCCTTTGCGGTCGAATGCCGCCGAATTTTACGTTCGGGCCGCGTGGGTCGTGATAAATGCGACAGCGCGTGCTCCTGCGACTAGACATGCCCGAAAAATTCGACTTTTGCAAACTTGTTTTTTAAATTTCGGGAGACCCATATCCGATGTATTTTTTTCCGAGGAATCCAATTCCGTTAATTAAATTCTCGAAATCCCACGGGAAATACGATTTTTCCTCGAAAAACCTACTTTTTTCCAACTTCCGCTAGGATTTCATGAAATTTGACATTTGCAATCGATTCTACGGGAAAAATTACCCCTAGAAATGACTTGTCCAACCCCATTTTTAAAACTTTAATTTTTACCCCATTTTTGGGGGAAGGGGTAGGCGTGCCCAAAAAATTCGAGTTTTGCAAACTTTTTTTTTAAATTTCGGGAGACCCATATCCGATGTATTTTTTTCCGAGGAATCCAAATCTGTAATTAAAATTCTCGAAATCCCACGGGAAATACGATTTTTCCTTAAAAAACCTACTTTTTTCCAACTTCCCCTAGGATTTCATGAAATTTGACTTTTGGAATCGATTCTACGGGAAAAATTACCCCTAGAAATGACTTGTCCAACCCCGTTTTTGGAACTTTAATTTTTACCCCATTTTTGGGGGAAGGGGTAGGCATGCCCAAAAATTTCGACTTTTGCAAACTTTTTTTTTAAATATCGGGAGACCCATATCCGATGTATTTTTTTCCGAGGAATCCAAATCTGTAATTAAAATTCTCGAAATCCCATAGGAAATACGATTTTTCCTCAAAAAACCTACTTTTTTCCAACTTCCGCTAGGATTTCATGAAATTTGACATTTGCAATCGATTCTACGGGAAAAATTACCCCTAGAAATGACTTGTCCAACCCCGTTTTCGAAACTTTAGTTTTTACCCCATTTTTGGGGGGAAGGTTCCAGGTTTCATTATTATTATTTGTATAACGAGGGTCTGTTATTGGACCAAGTGATCCATTACCGACGTAACAACTTTTATCTCTCTTTGCAGATCATCGCAAACAACTTCTCGATGACTACCCCAGGATCGAAACAGGTAAAGGTTACCACCCTCCGCATAGTAATAATTCCCATACTCGATCCCTTCAGGACTGACGTCACTTTCCATTCGAAATATTATTATTATTATTATTATTATTATTATTATTATTATTATTACGATTTTACGTTGTAATAATTTTTGCAGTAAAAATTGCCACACCCTAATGGTACTTTTATTCTTGGGGGCCAATAGTTGACTCACGCCACTGTTTCCAATTTTCAAAATTATTATTATTATTACTATTATTATTATTATTATTATTATTATTATTATTGTTATTGCCATGGAATTACGTTGCAGTAATTTTTACAGTAAAAAAAATCGTTACACCCTAATCGTATTTTTTATCGTCGGGCTCGGGGGTCCGAAAGCTGACCGCCGCGTACCGTAAAAAAAAAATAGAAAGAGATAAAGAAAAACCAAAAATCCCTCACGATCGCGAGTCGGCGCTCTCGAGCTCCACTGGCTGACCGCCTTAAAATCGGTCCTACGATTTTTTTTTCGGTGCAGAGTCTCGGAAAGAGAAAAGACCGGTATGGAAAGGTGACGATTCATTGTGCTCCGAGGGCAGGACCTGCGAATTTTTTCTAATGTGTTGGATGTCCACTGGCATCTTGGACGGTAGTTGTGGTGGCCTTATGTACGCTTGTTGCCTGCGCGGCAAAAAGATCGGCGGCAATAACGCGATCGGCCCACCCGTCGAATCGTCCAGAGAGCAATCTCACAATCAGTTGCAGCACCTTTCGGCGGACGCGGAGGCGACCGCGAGCGAGAATCGTAAGTCCTTCTTTCACAGAATATCCAAAAAAAAATTATCGGGGGGCCATCGATCGGAAATCGCGATCGACTCCAATTGCATGCTCGCGATCGATAAGCTCTGCATCGGCATGGCATGGCGTCACGGTGATTTGCAAGCACAGAATGTATCGTCACCTTTCGAGAGTACCCCATCCCCCCCCCGGGGCACGGGTTGGTCAGCACTTTGCACGATTACGTTGCTCCTCCGTTGCCCGTGTATCGAATTGCCTTTAATTAATTCATTAATTAATTATTGATCGAGGTCTTGATATTTTTTTTCTTTTTTTTTGGTACTTCTAATGTTACACATTTTATATCAATAAAGTAAATTTATTATTTTTTATAATAATTTTTGTATCAATAATATAAATACAATTATTTTTATTATCACTTTTTTAATTATTATTATTATTATTTTATTTTTATTTTTTATTATTATTTTTTATAATCATTTTTGTATCAATAATATAAATGTATTTATTTTTATTATCATTTTACAATTTTATAATAAACAAATTTTTGGATTTTCTTTTTGATATTTTTTAATATTAAAATTTATTATTACATATTTAATATTAATAATAACAAAAATATTAGAAGCTTGTATAAATATTATTTACATAAAATTATAATATTGAAAAATAAATAATCCAAAAAACAAAAAAAAATAAAAACGCCCTCAATAAATTACAAAATATCACCCAAGCAAAAAAAAAATACACGAATTATCGTTATCGTTATCGTTATCGTCACTCGTCACTCGTGTTACAGGATGTGGCATCCCAGCATCCAAGCAAACAGCCCAAAGGAGGATCGTGGGCGGAGACGATGCCGGATTCGGCAGTTTCCCGTGGCAGGTTCGCGAATTTTCCTAAAATTGGAATTAAATTCTCAATTCTATTAAATTTTCAATTGTATTAAATTTCTTTTTTTTTTTTTTTTCCAAAATTGATACCAATATTTTTGTCCCGCACAGGCTTACATCAGGATCGGCTCCAGCAGGTGCGGAGGAACTCTGGTGAATCGGTTCCACGTGGTTACCGCCGGACACTGCGTGGCAAAGTAAGTCGTTGATCGTTCTTCTATATCTCCAATTCCTCTTCGCACGAACGGGCGGAGTTGTTTGTGGTTGATGTAAAAAAAAAACAAAAAAAAAACAAAGAAGACGACAAAAAATAATAACGATGCGATAAATGTTTGATTTGAAACGAACCAGGGCATCGGCCAGACAGGTACAAGTGACTCTCGGCGATTACGTCGTCAATTCCGCCACGGAGTCTCTGCCCGCTTATACCTTCGGCGTAAGGGAGATAAGGGTGCATCCTCATTTCAAATTCACCCCTCAAGCCGACAGGTAAGATTTCGCGTTGCGTCTACCTTCTGGAGATGTATTATAAAAAATAATAACAATAATAGTATCGACATTCAAAATTATCATTATCACTATCATTATCAATCGCAATTATCATTATCATTATCATTCGCAATTATCATTATCATTATCATCCGCAATTATCATTATCATTATCATCCGCAATTATCATTATCATTCGCAATTATCATTATCATTATCATCCGCAATTATCATTATCATTATCATCCGCAATTATCATTATCATTCGCAATTATCATTATCATTATCATTCGCAATTATCATTATCATTATCATTCGCAATAATCATTATCATTATCACCCGCAATTATCATTATCATTATCATTCGCAATTATCATTATCATTATCATTCGCAATTATCATTATCATTATCATCCGCAATTATCATTATCATTGTCATTATCATCCGCAATTATCATTATCATTATCATCCGCAATTATCATTATCATTATCATCCGCAATTATCATTATCATTATCATCCGCAATTATCATTATCATTATCATCCGCAATTATCATTATCATTCGCAATTATCATTATCATTATTATTCGCAATTATCATTATCATTCGCAATTATCATTATTATCCGCAATTATAATTATCATTATCACTCGCAATTATCGTTATCGTTATCGTTATCGTTATCGCTAGTATGAATAATAATAATAATAATAATAATATGAAAATTTATATTAATATTGTTGTTAAATAAAAATAACATTAACATTGCCATTAAAAAGGCAAAAATCTCCATTCCATCCGATCCGATCCGATTCGATTCGATGAATTTCTCCGTAGATTCGACGTGGCTGTTCTTAGACTGGATAGACCAGTTCATTATCAAGCTCACATAGCGCCGATATGTCTACCCGAGAAGAATGAAGATTTTCTCGGTCAATACGGATGGGCGGCCGGTTGGGGCGCGCTTCAAGCAGGTACTACCGATTTCTTTTTAACCCCTCCTAAAAAAAAAAAAAGCCCCATCGTCGATCGAGAGGACGATCTCGACGATCTCCTCCTGTGCCACCTCGGGCTGCACTCGACAGCGATTCCTTCGATGCTATTGATTTCAACTTCAGGTTCTAGATTAAGGCCAAAGACTCTACAAGCCGTGGACGTACCGGTTATCGACAACCGCGTGTGCGAGAGGTGGCATCGCTCCAACGGGATCAACGTCATTATTTACGACGAGATGATGTGCGCCGGTTACCGCTCCGGCGGGAAGGACTCTTGCCAGGTGAGCCGATAAACGAGTGCGTGACCGAGAGAGAGAGAGAGAGAGAGAGAGAGAGAGGTGACCCATCCCGAATTCCGGCGTCCTCGAATTTCTCGAAAAATGTTGCACCGGAGTTGCAAAATTTTGTTACCCCTCCAACCTCTCCAGGAATATCCGGTGAAAGAGAGAGAGAGAGAGAGAAGGTGGTAACGCGTCCTGGTTCGAATTTCCAGGTCCTTTGATGCTACAAAATCAAAGGATCGGCGAAAATCCAACCCCGAAATAAAAAAAAAGTAGAAAAATTTTGGTGAAAAATATTTTGTCGCACGATTTTTGAAGAAAATTTCAAAATTTCGATGAAAAATCCAAAATTACGAGAATCAATTTTGTGGAAAAAGAAAAATTGAATGTTGCACCGGGCAGAAAAAAATTGGTACCTGCATAGTAAAATTTATTAGCCCTAAACTCACCCCAAGGATATCCCGTGAAAGAAAGAGTGGGAGAAAAAAAATTGTAACGTGTCAAAATCCACCCCCGAAATAAAAAAAATAGAAAATTATTGTTGGAAAATCTTACGTTGCTCAATTTTCCAAGAAAAATTTCAAATTTCCGAGAAAAATCCAAAATTACAATGATCAATTTTGTAAAAGAACGGGATCAAATGAAATCCACCCTCGAAATAAAAAAAAAAAATAGAAAATTTTGGATAAAGAAAAATTTCTTCCAATCCTGGAGAGGCTGGAGAATTTCTAAGAAAAATCCAAAATTTCTACGAAAAATCCAAAATTACAATAACAAATTTTATAAAAAAAACAAAAAAAGAAATTTCTCGCGACCAAAAAAAAAAAATTTAGTACCAACGTGGTACAATTTACTACCCCTGCAACCACCCCAGAAATATCCCATGAAAGAAAGAGAGGGAGAGAAAAAAAAATGGTAACGCGTCCCGTTTCGAATTTCCAGGGAGACAGCGGCGGTCCTTTGATGCTGGAAAAAACCGGACGCTGGTACTTAATCGGGATCGTATCCGCTGGATATTCCTGCGCCCAACCAGGTCAACCGGGAATTTACCATCGCGTCGCAAAAACCGTGGACTGGATAACGTACGTCATAAACTCGTAACGGCGTCGATTTTCCAAATTGCGAATGGAAATGGAGAAAAAGAGTCACCGAAGGGAAGCGAAGAAAAAAAAAAGAAGAAAAAGAAGAAGAAGTGGGGAGAGAAGGTTGTTAAAGTTTACGTACTAATTATTTATATTATATTAAATTGTACCATAGGACCTATTTGTTGTAACGTCATATTTGGACTCGAGTGCACGTGAGACGGTGTGAGTGTCATTTTATAAGCGATGTATATAGATATAAATCTTTTTTCTAATGTTTCCTGAATTTTCTGACCTCGAATTTTGATTTATTTTTTTTTTGTTGGTTGGAAATTCGTCGATCGGTTTCTTCCCTGGAATTGCGAAAAATGAAATTCGATTTTAAAAAAAGGGGAAAATAAAAAAAATCCTTTGCTAATTTAAAATTCATTTTTTTTAATAACATTTTTTAGAAAGCAAAAATATGGTTTTTGGTACCATTTTTTTAAAGAAAAATTTGATACCTGGATTTTTTTCCAGAAATTTACAATTTTCTTAATTTTCCTGCTCTTAAAAAAAAATAAATATCCAAAAAAAAAATTCCTCCACTTCTGGAGACGCTGGAGAACTTTGGCCTCCCAATTTCCTTCGAATGGAAATTTGATTCCACTGAAATGGCCGAAAAAAAAAATTCCCTTCCACATTTTCTCAGATTTATAATTAAAAATCTACAATTTTCTTGAAATTCCATTTAAAAAAAATGAATAAATAAAAAAAGAAAATTTCTCCACTTCTGGAGACACTGGAGTTCTCTTGTTCCCCGATTTCCTTCGAAATGAAACTTGGAATTTATTTTCGAAATGACGAAAAAAAAAATAACAATCGAAGACGAAAAAAAATAATAATAATAACTTTCCTCCAATTTTTCTAAAATTTATAATTAAAAATCTACAATTTTCTTAAAATTCCATTAACAGAAATAAATAAATAAATAAAATTTCTCCACTTCTGGAGCGACTGGAGAACTCCTGCTCTCCGATTCCCTTCCAAATGAAACTTGAAATTTCTTTCGAAATGACGAAAAAAAAAATAATAATAATAATCCAAAAAAGACGAAAAAAAAAAATAATAATAATAATCCAAAAAAGACGAAAAAAAAAATGATAATAACAATAATTTCTTTCCAAATTTTCTCGTAAAAACAAAAATCTACAATTTTCTTAAAATTCCATTTAAAAAAAAAATTAATAAATAAAAAAAAAAATATCCCCACTTCTGGAGCGCGACTGGAGAACTTCGATTCCCTAATTTCCTCCGAAAGGAGTCGAAACCCGGATGCTTTCAAGTGAAACGTCACCGAGGGAAAAATCGCATCCCTTAAGAGGCGGAGAGGGATGAGCGGAAAGGAGCGGAAATGTTTAGAGCCAATAACAGTCCCGCTGTAAATTTGCCGAAATAAAGAGGGAAGGAGAAAAAAAAAAAGAAAGGAAAGGTAGGGTTGATGCATTTGTTTAAAAGAAAAGGAGAAGCTTTGTTGGATATATCGCAGATTTACGGGCGACATAAAAGTGTATCTTAAGGACGAGTAAACTGGGATGAAACGACGTCATGTGTTTCATCTTGGAGTCCCGTGCCAAGAGAGAAGTACTTATATCGGGCGATAACGCGGAATATATGAGCTCCTTCGACGATTAAATTACCATGATACACGCTTTTAATCCTCGCATGCTAACAATTCCTTCCGCTTAAGTACAGTGGCAAAAGGTGCAGTCTCCTCGGGGATGATTTGTGTCCCGGTCGAGGCCGATCCCGCGCGATCTCCGTCGAAATCCCGGCCACGGAGCGAAAAAGTCCCTGAAAATCCGGAAAATCCCCAATTTTTTGTCACCGGGAAATTGTATTTGAAAATTGGGAAAATTGTGAAATTTCAATTTTGCCCCGATTCCAAAGAGGTTGCAGCGATTTTGGTTTTTTTCATTTTCAATTTTTCGTAAATTCGATTTTTAAAAAAAAATTGGTATGATTTTTTTTTGGAAATCCGATTTTTTCGTGTTTGAAAATTCAATTTCGAACGTCAATGCTAATTTTTCTTGAAAGTAGATTTTGGAAAATTATTGAAAGACAATAAATTATAATTTCAAAAATCGACAATTTTTTAAACAATTTTTCCAAACAATTGATAGTATTTTTGTTATAATTTTTGGAATCCCTTACTTTATTTTTGAAAAAAATGTCGTACAATTTTTTCATTGCAATCTGAATTTTTGTGTGTTCGTGAATTGAATTTAGAAATTTTCTTTAATTAATTTTCCTGGAATTTCCTTAAATTGATTGAACATTCGGTGAAAAAAATTATAAAAAATTGACAATTCCCATAATAATAATTTAAAAACCCATTTCGGGGTATTTTACTAATTTCAAAACAACCCAGTTCCTCCAAAGAAAAAAAATAAATAAATAATACATTCAATAAAAATATGTCCCAGAATAATAATAATAACAACAACACCAGTATCTTCTCTTCTCAAGTTTCTCCCTTTTCTTTATTTATTTGACAATCGAGGGAAAGAAAAAACGTGGAGAAAGAAAGTATATTTTGATTCTTAACAATATTATAAATTTAGCCGTTATTTTTTTGTTTGTATCATCTTTCCGTGTTCTCCCCCTTATTTTTTTTTTATTATTTATTCGTTTCAATAAATAGATGCTGTAGGAGCTTTCACGCACGAGCCAAGGTTACTTCGCTAGGGTACTTTCATTTCGATGTCAATCTGGTAATGGTTCGGAGGCGGGTGTACCAATAGCTGACCCTGGGCTTGCTTCTTATCCGCGACGCTTTTCGTTAACCGGGAGGCGACTAATTAGGTCCTTATTAGCGCGTGGTTGCCCCGTGGAGGCTCTAATTACCGGACGAAGGCTCCGAGTGGATCCGTATCGGCACCTCGGGGTCCTAATTGTGTCCCAATTGGCACTCCTGGTCCTAATTAGGGTCCAATTGGCATTTCGAGGTACTAATTACGGCATTAATATGCTAACTAAGATCCTTGGAAGGTTAAAATTAGCACACCAAGGTTCCAAATAGGTCCTAATTGGCACGTGGAGACCTTAATTAGGTCCTAATTACCATTCCTGGTCCTAGTAAGGCTCGAATTAGCATTTCAAGGTACTAATTAAGGCATCAATATGCTAACTAAGACCCTTAGAAGGTTAAAATTAGAACACCAAGGTTCCAAATAGGTCCTAATTGGCACGTGGAGACCTTAATTAGCTCTTAATTAGCATTCCTGGTCCTGATAAGGCTCGAATTAGCATTCCTGGTCCTGATAAGGCGCGAATTAGCATTTCAAGATACTAATTAAGGCATCAATATGCTAACTAAGATCCTTAAAGGCTAAAATTAGCACACCGAGGCTCCAAATAGGTCCTAATTGGCACGTGGAGACCTGAATTAGCTCTTAATTAGCATTTCCGGTCCTGATAAGGCTAGAATTAGCATTCCAAGGTACTAATTAAGGCATCAATATGCCAACTAAGATCCATAAAGGCTAAAACTAGCACACCAAGGCTCCCAATAGGTCCTAATTTGCACATGGAGACCTTAATTAGCTCTTAATTAGCATTCCTGGTCCCGGTAAGGCTAGAATTAGCATTCCAAGGTACCAATTAAGGCATCAATATGCCAACTAAGATCCTTAAAGGCTAAGATTAGCACACCGAGGCTTCCAATAGGTCCTAATTGGCACATGGAGACCTTAATTAGCTCTTAATTAGCATTCCTGGTCCCGGTAAGGCTAGAATTAGCATTCCAAGGTACCAATTAAGGCATCAATATGCCAACTAAGATCCTTAAAGGCTAAGATTAGCACACCGAGGCTTCCAATAGGTCCTAATTGGCACGTGGAGACCTGAATTAGCTCTTAATTAGCGTTTCCGGTCCCGGTGAGACTCGAATTAGCATTCCAAGGTACTAATTAGACGCTTCTCGGCTGAATCGGGTCCGTATCGCGGCGAAGGGTCGGCCATCGGTACAGTCGCCTCGCGGGTAACTTACTCGTTGTTATGAAATCACTTTATTTATTTCTTTACTTTATTTACTTTATTTACTTTATTTATACTCGTTTCTCTCCGTTCACCCTCGTCTTCGTTTTGTCGCGCGAGCGTTATCATTCGCAAATACTTTCGTTTGTTTGTTTGTTTGTTTTGTTTGTTTGTTTACTTATTAAACTCGTTAATTGAAACTTTTTTTTTAATTATTTATTTATTTACTTTTTATTTTTTATTTATTTATTTATTATTTATTTTTTTTCTTCATTAAATTGGACGCAATTAGTGTTGGCTAGCTGAGAATGGCGGAACATTGCTTTGCAGTCGTGTTTATCTTTTTTTCTTTTGTTCATTAACACCTTATTTTTTTTTCTTTTTTTTTATTTCGTCGTTTGCAAATTGTTACACCGCATTCGTTCCTGCACACGCATACACACACACACACACACACACACACACACACACGAATCCCATCGTTCGCACTACCACGCACACGCACACACACACACACACGCGTACAAGGTCCGTTATGGGGTCGGTTGTTTATTTATTTGTTTATTTGTTTCTTTGTATGGTTTCTCTCTTTTCTCTCTTTTTTGTTGTTGTTGTTGTTGTTTTTGTTCTCGTCTCGTAATTTTACACATTCTTCGATAAAAATTATTAACCGCTGCGGAAAAAGTGGTTCGGATTAATTAATTAATTAATTAATTAATTAATTAATTAATTATGTTTTTTTTAGTAACATTCGCGTGCAACAAATTTCATTCCTTTTTTTTTATCTCCCCCCCCCCCCCCCTTCCTCCCTCGTCTGGAATAATTCATTCGCAGAAGCTTAATAATAAATAGCTTTTTTTTTTTACAACGCAAGAATTTTTTTCTCTCTTTTTTTTCATCCCCGAGTTTTGGAAAACCTCGATTTTGTGTCTTTTTTTTTTTTTTTCATTCTTTGGCTGAATATTTCCTCTCGGGAGGGGGCGTGCCCCTTTTTTGGTTACTCGTAATTCCTAATTTTCTTTTTTTACTTTTTTTTTTTCACCTCAATCGCAATCAATATCGAGAACGGTAATAAATAGTTAATCGATGAACCACAATAATAATAATAATCATAGGTAGCGATAATAATTTCCTCCCTTTGCAACCGTAAAAACTTTTGCTCACTTTATTTTTGTTTTTTTTTTGTTTTTGGCTCTCGTTGTTGTCACTTTAGTCGTCACTCATTTCATTTATTTTTCTTTATTTTTCATTATTTTATTTAATGCGATAATATCTTAATAAGGCCCAGTAAGGCTATGTGGGGCACGAGTATTCCCCACAAAAATTCAATATACATGTGTACTTTGCGTTAAACTTCAAGCTGAGTTCTTATTTTAACGAGTGGACGAGTTTCCATTTTTCAAAAAATTTTTTTTCGTGACGATTTTTGTTGAAAAAAAAAAGAAAAATAAACAAGAATTCAAGAAAAAAACGAGGCCGCGAAATTTCTTAAGAATCCCAGTCCGTGGATTTTCAGGGAAATTGGAATTTCGAAAATCTTACGACCGCTAAAAAAAATTGGAAATTTCGGAAGTTTCGAAAAAAATTTGTAAAATTCGCGATTTCGCGAAATACCTTCGAAAATCGACATTTTTTTTTTAAACTCCGCAACGCAAATTACAAATTTCCAAAATTCGACATCCAGGAAAATCTCCGGATCTTCAAAAATAATTTCCAACAATATTTAGATAATTTTGCAAAATTTGTTTTCCCCTTTTTTTCCTCTAATTTCCCCCTAATTTCCAAAACCTCGTCCAGTCGTTAACTCGAAGAAACATTGTTTTCGAAATATCACGAGAAATTCGAGACCCGGAAGAGCGCCAACTCCCAATTTCACCCCGAATCGAAAAATCTCCCGTCCCAAAAAGGGACCCATTTTGCCACCCCCGAAATTTCCCTCCACTTCCATTCCGATTCCGATTTTTGGAGGAGTCTCCAAAAAAAAAAAAAATTTTTTTTTTAAATCCGAATTCCACCCCCCCCCCCCCCCCCCAACGTCTCGTGTTACTTCGAAAGCCCATAGATACAAGATCACGTCAACCCTCGTAAAAATTGCTTCGACGATTGACTCGAGTCCCCGCGATTTCCTAATAAATCACTTGCCGATCTCCTTGCTCGGCGAATTTCGGCCGCGCTAGAAACTGCCACCGGTTGAATCAATCGTCGAACGTATTTATATATTTTATTTATCGATTACAATTATTGTCAAAAGATTTATTTATTTATTTATTTGTTTTTTTTTTGTATTATTTTTTTTTTGTTGCTTTCCTTTCTTATTTAAATTTCATTTCAAGAAAATGTACATTTATGAGTAAATTGCTTTCTTTTACGAAACACATACGTTTCCATTTGAAACACCAATTTCTCCGCCTCTCTCTCTCTCTCTCCCACAAAATTTCACTTTTATTTATTTATTTATTTACTCCCTTTTTTCCCCGACATTCATTCCAATTTTTTATTTCTGTTTTTTTTTTCTTTTTTCCTCCACCCCCGACGTCCTCCTTCCATGGAAAAAAGAAACCCCCATGACGTAAAATCGCGTACCCCCCTCCCTCCTCCCCCTGTTTTTTATCAACACCATTATTTATCCCGAAAGAGACGGAAACTATTTTTTTTTTCTCTCTCTCTTGAGAAATCGAATTTTGTTCCTTCTTGAAATTTTTTATTTCTATTTATTATTTATGGGGTTTTCCCATGGATTCGAAGGATTCGGGGGCTTCGAAAGCCCGTGAAGTTGAAGTTAACGCCGTTTTCGTCAAAAATTTATTACACAGACTCGTAACTTCCCCCCTCACCCCGTTTCAAAAACACTCGTTTCATTTTTTTAGCGTTTACGAATTTTTTTTTTGGTTTAGTCCAAAAGCAATTTTTCAATGGAAATGCCAATTTTATTATTTTTTTTTTTTTATAAATTTATCCTCTACGTGGAATTTCGGTACCGAATTTCTAAAACCGAGAAAATCAAATTTTACGGAGTTTCCAATTTTCGTAATAATATTTTTAACAATCCTCCGGTGGAAAATGATTTTTTTTTTATGATATTCGAATTTTTGAATTTTCGAATCTTCAGTAAAATCAAATTTCACGGAATTGCCAATTTTCGTAACAATCTTTCCGACAATTCTCCAACAGAATATTATTATTCTTTGTAATTTTCGAATTTTCCAAATTTCGAAAATTTCGAATTTTCTCAGGAAGCGTAACAATTTTCCAAAATCGCCGATTACAAAATACCACCTTTTACCCGAATTCCACCAAAAAAATACACACACACACACATACACACTACTACCAATTTCCCAAATCTCCACAGTGATTTTGAAACAGAGTCAATTCCGGGTCAGGAATCGACACCGGACCCACTTCCAGACCCGGTCCGGTACCGGACCGCTGCGGATCGTTTCGCACCAATAGTAAGTTCTTCAATTACACTTCGATCGATTAATGAATTAATTAACGTTCGATGCTCCTTTATTTATTTATTTATTTTTTTCATCGCGTCCGAAAAGTTTTTTTTTTCCTCCCGCCGAAAACCTCGAATTTATTTTTTCTTGTTCCTTTCGTAATTTTGAGAAGAAGCTTTTTTTTTCGTCATTTTTTTGCGAGCATTTCGACACTCGACGATCAACCCCCTGGCAAAAAACCTACCCCTCGCTCTTAATAATAAATCTTATGAAAATTTCGAAAATTCTTTCCCCTTTTTTTCCAATCAATCTTAAATATATATTTTTGTATATATATATATATATATATTTATATATATATAGATAAATTTTGTTAATAATCATCTCGAGCTTCTCTCTTATTTATTTATTTTTTTTTTGGTATTTTATTCACTTAATTATTTATTATTATTATTTTTTTGGGCTTTTTATCAAATCGATACTTTCATAGGTTTTTTTTTTCGTTAATGATTAATTTATTTAATTCGTCGCATAAAAATCAAGGCATTGCGAAGTCGAACCCCCCCTCGTTTCTCTCCCCCTGAGTCCTTGAAGCTTTAACCAAAATAAAAAAGGAAAATCAAATAAAATCACCCCCATTCCAATGATTTTTTGGCGTTTTTTTTCTTTTTCGAATTTATCGAAACGAAAATCAAAAGAAGGAAAGAAAAACTCTTCATCCCCCCGTTCTTCAATGTACTATATATATATACACGTACCCTCGCAACTAATAGAAAATGGCCTAAGCTTCGAGATAAGAATCATCCACTTCTTTTCGTCCCTTTCTTATCTTTTGGAAGCATTTATATGCAAAGTGTCCTCGAATTTCACGCAGATAATTTTTCATTTTTTTTTTCGAATATTCCTTCTTCTGTGGCAATTTTTTCCAATTCAAATTTCCTTCTGGATAAATTTAGAAAATAAATTATTTTTCATTTTATTACTGGAGCCTTACTTATTTTCTAATTGTCTCATTTATTAATTAACGCCTTATCAGGACCTCAATTATTAATTAATGCTTTATTAGGACCTCAATTATTAATTATTGCCTTATCAGGACTTCAATTAATAATTCTCGCCTAATTAGAACTTCAATTATTAATTATCACCTTATCAGAACTTCAATCATTAATTATCGCTTTATCAGAACTTCAATTATTAATTATCGCTTTATCAGAACTTCAATTATTAATTATCGCCTTATTAGAACTTCAATTATTAATTATCGCCTTATCGGAACTTCAATTATTAATTATCGCCTTATTAGAACTTCAATTATTAATTATCGCTTTATCAGAACTTCAATTATTAATTATCGCCTTATTGGAACTTCAATTATCAATGAATGCCTCATCAAGACTTCAATTAATAATTATCGCCTGATTAGAACTTCAATTATCAACGAATGCTCTACCAGGCCCTTCAATTATTAATTAATAATATCCCTTCAGGTAATAATTAATTATTAACCCGCCAATTAAGAAATTAATTCTTCATCATCAGGACCTTCCTCATTTTACAAAACCCTCATACTTGCTCCGTTTCTCAACCGATCCCTTATCACACCCACGATCTTATCAGGACCCAACAACTCTGCGAAACGATCGCTTTGCATATAAATCCTGCCTCGATTTCCCTGTTCCTCGATTTTTTCCCGCTTACGCCTCAAATCTCTCGGGAATCCCCTTACCCCCGTCAGTCGATCGGTTCCCTTAAATCCTATAATTGCGTAATAAATTAATGTGTATAATACATTACGACGATATAACTTCGTACCGGTCTCTCCGTCGTTAATTGAAACTCTCTTATTTATTTATTTATTTATTTATTTTTTCTTTTGTTTATTTCGAGATTTGCTCGCACAATTTCTCTCGCATTCTCTCTCTCTCACTCTCTCCAATCTCTCGCGGCTTCTTTTTTTTTTTTTCTTTGAAAATTTGAATATCCTACCTAGAGATTCTTTCTCTCTCTCTCTTTCTCACTCACTCTCTCTCTCTCTCTCTCCCTCTTCAATCAAACGGCGTCCGGTCTGTAAAATTCGTTCTAGAAAAAAGGGGCATCATCGGGGCCTGTTTTAGAGCCAGTTGCTCCTTCACGCACACTCTCGCTCCCTCTCTCCCATAAATTATATCAATATTTGTCGTTTTCGTTGCTGTTTTTTTTCTTTTTCATTTTTTTAATCAATAATTTCATTCATTTTTTTTCTTTTAATTTTTTTTTTTGAATAATCGTTGAAATTCTCATAAGATTACGATTCATCGTATAATTAGAATTCCTTTTTTTTTATTTTTCTTGTTCCTCCTCCTCCTCCTCCTCCTCCTTTTTATGAGTGTATTTATATTATTTAATAATAATAATTATTATTATTATCATTATTATCATTATCGTAATTATTATTTTTATTATTATTATTATTATTATTATTATTATTATTATTATTAATATTATTATTATTATTGTAATTAATAATAATTATTATTTATCGTTATCATTATCATTTATTATCCGGTTCAAGGGCAACCGCACTCGTCGACCACCATTTTCGGTAGATCCCTCTTGATTATGTTAGAATCCGGGCCGTAGTAGATGAGGGACATCGGCGAGAACTTTAGGGGCGCGCAGCAGGGTTGCATACCCGCCAGGCGGTCCATCTTCCGGTACTCCTCGATTACGTGGGTGTAATAATTGAGGAAGGTGTCCGGCGTTCGGTGACCGGCGGCGCAGTCGCCTCTGCAATAGTTCGCGTAGTATCTGCGAAAAAGAAAAAAAGAAAAAACAAAATACGGAGAGATGCGTGAGAGAGAAGACGGCGACGAAAATGAGTTGTTGTTAAAAAAAAAAAAAGAAATGCAATTATTGTGAAAAAAAAAGAAGAGAGAGAAGAAGGAAATTTAGTTGATTGTCGAACCCTGGCAAAATGCCGGCAAAATGCTAGCAAACGGTGGGATTTTAGAATTTTCTTGTGGATAATGAAAAAAAAATAATTAAGAAAAATTGGATAATGTAAAATAAAAAAAGAAAATAATTAAGGTACCTAATAATTAATATTAACGAGAGAAAAACAACAACAATGATATTGATGATGATCATAATAATAATAATAATGATGATGATAATAATAATAATACTAATAATAATAATAATAATAATAATAATAATAATAATAATAATAATAATAATAATAATAATAGTAATAGTAGTAGTAGTAGTAGTAGTAGTAGTAGTAGTAGTAGTAGTAGTAGTAGTAGTAGTGGTAGTAGTAGTAGTAGTAGTAGTAATAATAGTAATAATAATAATAATAATAATAATAGGGGGGTGGTGGTGGTATAGAATAAAATTAATAATGATAAGTGAAAGGGGAAGTAAAAAAGAGGATGAAGGAAGATAAATTGGAGGAGGGAAAAAAATATAATAAGAAAATAACAAAAAGAAGGCATTTTCTTGCATTGACAATAATAATAATAATAATAATAATAATAATAATAATAATAATAATAATAATAATAATAATAATAATAATAATAAGGTAACATAGAAGTGATAATAATAATGGAAAGTAAAAGGGGTAAGAGAGACAGAGAGAAAGGGGTAGTGAAAATAAATTTTTAGGGGTGGAAAACTAACGGAGTAACAAAACTAGAAAAGTTTCTAATAATAATAATAATAATAATAATAACAACAATAATAATAATAATAATAATAACAACAATAATAATAATAATAATAAACAATGATTCCAATTAATTTTTTTCGCTCCCCCCCCCCCCCCCCCGTTTTTCCAAATTCGCCGAGTCAACCCCCGGCGAAGGCTTACCCCTGAGGCGCGATGATCCAGTCGTCCCATCCCAGCTGGGAGAAGCTGACGTAGAATCGTTGCTTGCAACACTGGCCCTTGACGGCCCCGCTGCACTCGATGGCCCGTCTCCTCACGCGTTTCACGGCCGCCGGGTCGGTTCTAACCACCAGGAAGGGCCTATCGGGATCTTGAGCTCCTAAAAAAAATAAAAAAAACATTTTGTTTCGTTAAATCTCAAAAGAGTCGCCGCACATTCGTCCGGTGCAACCACGTGGGATGCATGTCTCTCTCTCTCTCTCTCTCTTACCTTTGGAGTTCAAGGAGGACTCGATGACGTGCGGGGAGTGCCCACCGAACGTGGAAACGTGCACGTGAGTCCCGCATCCGGTGCAATCGACCAGCAGGGTCAGCTTCTCGCGCGAGTGCGAGTGCCCGCTGTACCAGTTACTGACCACCTTCGTGACGTCGAACTTCTGCCATCCCAATTGACCCAAATTCACGGCCAGGGACGTCACCAGCTCCAGATACTGACCGAGCTCCTGAAACCGACACGGGGGGGTCAGCAACGGGTGCCTGGCGACCCAAAGGGGGGTGGGGGAGGGGTAGCGAAAGAAGCGTCTCTTTTTACCCCTGTCCCGTCCCCGAGCGTACATTCGTTCGTACATTGATCGATTGAACGCGAGACAACCCTTAATCCCCCTGCCCGCCCCCCGCCCTCCCTTTTTGCATCGCATCGGAAACCCCAAGAGTGCGTCCGTCTGTCCGTCCGTCCGTCCACTGCACGGGGTGCATCGGTCTGGTGGACCTTTGCAGCGAATCTTTGTCGCGCTTAAGCCAATTAGGGGCACATCGAGTGCCCCGGCACGTATCGAATCGCTTATTTCGCTCCCCCCCCCCCGGGGGTGCCCTGGGGTGCACGGGGGATGCAACGTATGCACCGGTGCGACGTAATAGGTACCTTCCCTCGGAGATGCGTGGTATTGCCGCAACGGACCCTGAACACCCACAGGGTGATGTTTCTTTGGTTGCTTTGCGACGGACGGTGGTGCTGGTAGTGATGAGCGTGCCTCAACTCCACTCTCGCCCAGAGCGTCGCCCTCTTGATCCTTAGGGGTTCTAACGCCGGTTCCCCGCTGGACATCGGGAACTCCAGCAGCGGCTGCCCGTTCAAGGTGCGTCCTGAGGAAGAGACGCGGCCGGAGCCGCCACGAGTTTAGTTCCTTCGAAATTCCTTTTTTCTTATTTTTTATCTCTTATCGAATAATCGTTATTTTTTTTTTATCGAAGCACGAAATGAGAATTTCAAGTGGGGGTGGTTTTTTTGTTCCCAATTTCAAAAATCCCGTATTTTAAAAATCCCCTATTTCAAAAATCCCCTATTTCGAAATTCCCCTTTTTCAAAATTCCCCAATTTCAGAATTTCCCTATTTCCAAATTCCCCTATTTCAAAAATCCCCTATTTCAAAATTCCCCTATTTCAAAATTCCCCTATTTCAAAAATCCCCCATTTCAAAAATCCCCTATTTCAAAAATCCCCTATTTCAAAATTCCCCCATTTAAAAAATCCCCTATATAAAAAATCCCCTATTTCGAAATTCCCTTATTTCAAAAATTCCCCCATTTCAAAAATCCCCTATTTCAAAAATCCCTCATTTCAAAAATCCCCAATTTCAAAATTCCCCTATTTCAAAAATCCCGTATTTCAAAATTCCCCAATTCCAAAAATCCCCTATTCCAAAAATCCCCAACTTCGAAATTCCCCTATTCCAAAACTCCCCTATATCAAAAATCCCCTATTTCAAAAATCCCCCATTTCAAAAATCCCCTATTTCAAAAATCCCCCATTTCAAAAATCCCCAATTTCAAAATTCCCCAATTTCAAAATTCCCCAATTTCAAAAATCCCCTATTTCAAAAATCCCCAACTTCAAAAATCCCCAACTTCAAAACTCCCCTATTCCAAAACTCTCCTATTTCAAAAATCCCCAATTCCACCGGGGGGACGTTTCGACGAATAAAATTTCATCCCCCCCTCCCCCCAAAAGCTTCGCCCGGCTGGTGCTGCCGGAAATACGAAAAATTAATGCATCGCGATGCATATATTTGCGAGGGGTGAATCCATCCTATGTAAATACGCCGCGAACACATGTATAAAAGCAGGGCGGCTTCATCCCTCGACGGTTTGGTGAGTCACGGACTCGCGTAAGGAGAGGCGATAAGCATGGGGTGTCTGCCGCCCGTCTGCCTTTCGCCTTCTACCACCACTTCGGCACCCACCCCGTGTGTCTCACCCTCGTTCCCACCCTCGGTTTCTTTGCTCGCAACCCTCACGACCCTCCACTCGGCTCGTCTCCAGCCCCGAGTACATTCTCGGTGCTCCTCTCGCGTCGACGGCGGCTGGAGAAATCGTCCCTCGAAAAATTCGTCCCCGGTGCCCTCGTTCGGGGGCACTTTCATCCCCAATTTCTTTCTCCCGGCGAGATTTTTCCCGACGAGGGCCATAAATTATCGAGACTCGGGGGCTCCTTTGTTTCCTCGTCCTCGAGGAAGAGGGAATTTCCGCGGAAAATAAACGAACCCCCCGAGCGAGGGGGTTGTGTATTCGAATCACCCCCTTTTTTTCTCTTTTTTTTTTATTTATTTATTTATTTATTCATTTTTTTTTTCGTTAATAAAAGGACGAGGGTGGCACGGGACGGGATCCAATGGGGATCCGTGGTTGGCTCCGAAAAGTGCGCGACAGCGACGAGGTGCCCTCATTCGAGAGTTTCGCGTGCGTCGTGACACAACCACGGGGCGTTTTTCGAGGTCGCCCAGATTGGGTCCCATTGCCCGGTAAGCCGCAATGCGACACGACCACCGTCTGACCCGATGGCTGCAAAGCCCATTACGGTTGCACCCGCCGCCGCAACTTTTCACATACGGGGAAAGTATCCTCGCGGAATCCATCCTTTCACGTCTTCCTCCTCTTTTTTTTTTCTTTTTTTTGAACGAACGTTTTTTTTTTCTTTTTTTTTAGCGAATCACCGAGGGATGCCAGGAGGGCGCCCTCTCACCGGGGGAATCGGGAACCAGAGGGAGGTCTACCTGGAAGGGAGAGAGTGCCCCGGAAGTGCGCTCGAAAGAAGTAGAGAAATTCCGTGGAAATTCTAGAATTCGAGTCGATTTTCATTTTTTTTTTTTTTTCAGAAAATTGGAAAAAATTCGAAATTCGAATTTTTGAAAATTTTTTATCGGTAGCGATAGAAAGAATTTAATATGGATAATGATTGTAATCATGATAATAATAATAATAATAATAATAATAATAATAATAATAATAATAATAATAATAATAATAATAATAATAATAATAATAATAATAATGATAATTCCTTAGCTACGCGTATCTTGTCCTCACACACGTGCACACATGCAACGTGGAGATAAATAATATAGGGAGAAAAATAAAGCTAAGCGTCGTTCGTTGCATTGTCATAGAAATGCATGTCTATCGAGCGGATCAAACGTATTAGCACGGCCAAGGTTCGAATGTTATAGGCCTGCCTGTCCGTTTCCTTAGAGTCTCGCTCGTCTTGCTCAAGGATAGGAGCGATCGTTCAACCGGGAGATGGGATCTCCGAAGATGAGCCCAGTGGACGCGTCTCTCTTTTTTTTTTTCTCTTTTTTGCTTCGCTTTGTTCGACTTTTCTCGACTTTTCTCGACTTTGCTCGGCTTTGCTTCGCTTTCCCAGAGTTTTCCTTGACTTTGCTTCGGTTCGCTTTGCCAGGATTTTGCTTGGGCTTTGCTTGGCTTTGCTAGGGTTTTGCTTGGATTTTGCTAGGATTTTGCTTGGATTTTGCTTGGATTTTGCTTGGATTTTGCTTGGCTTTTGCTTGGCTTTGCTTGGATTTTGCTAGGATTTTGCTTTGCTTTGCTAGGGTTTTGCTTGGCTTTGCTTGGCTTTGCTTGGATTTTGTTAGGATTTTGCTTAGGTTTTGCTTGGCTTTGCTTGGCTTCGCTAGGGTTTTGCTTGGATTTTGCTAGGATTTTGCTTAGGTTTTGCTTGGCTTTGCTTGGCTTTGCTAGGGTTTTGCTTGGATTTTGCTAGGATTTTGCTTAGGTTTTGCTTGGCTTTGCTTGGCTTTGCTTGGATTTTGCTAGAATTTTGCTTGGCTTTGCTAGGGTTTTGCTTGGATTTTGCTAGGATTTTGCTTGGCTTTGCTTTGCTTTGCTTTGCTTGGCTTTGCTTTTCTTTGCTCCGCTCTCGTTCGGGCCAAACCGCATGAAACTCTTGCGAGAGCGTGGCCGGTTCGCGGCATTGTTCGCATCGTCAGCAGGTAATGCGTTCACGGGCACGAGGAAATCGGCGGGCAGGCTTGGGGTTTCGCTGTATGTATCGGATAAAAGGCGCATGAATATACATTCTCATGTAGGGCGTGCAGGCAGACACTGCTCGTTCGAGGGAAAGAAGTCGCAGTTTAAACGGACAGCCGAGATTTACGTGGCCCGTTTACTACCGTCGAAGAAACTTGGCTTGTACTCGTACATACACGAGCTAGCGACTGCTACACTGCGTAATCCTAAATCATAATCATAATATCGCGTTGGAAATCCTTCTCCTCCGGGAGGAAAATGGATGGAAGCGTCCAACGAGGAACTGATTCTCATGGTTCTTTAGCAACCCCCTGTCTCTCTCTCTCTCTCTCTTTCTGTTCCTCGTCATCCTTCGCCCCATTTATCTTCCGTTTCGTTCGCCCCCTCGGCCTCGATTCGATAACTGACGAAATCACGGTATCGGTCTCCTTAAATTACCCGGCGATGAATCCACAGACAGTATCGATGGACCCTTCTCCTTCCATTTATCAAGAGATGGATCGGCGAGAGATGAATTGAGAGAGAGAGAGGGAGGGGGGGGGGGGGGGGCAAATAGAAAGAGATGGAAATAGGAAGTAACTGAAAAAGTAGGAAATAATAGCAACAATTAGAGGGAGGGAGAAAGAATGAGCAAAAGTCGAGCAAAAGTCGAGCAAAAGCCTGGCAATGATTAGAGAGAGAGAGAGGGGGGGAGGGGGCAAATAGAAAGAGATGGGAATAGGAAGGAATTGAAAAAAGTAGGAAATAATAGCAACGATTAGAGGGAGGGAGAAAGAATGAGCAAAAGTCGAGCAAAAGCCTGGCAATAATTAGAGAGAGAGAGAGAGAGAGAGAGATTGATTGATTGATTGAGAGAAAGAGGAGGAAAATAGAAGGAGACAGAAATAGGAAGAAATTGAAAAAATGTGAAATTGTAGCGATAATTAGAGAAAAAAAAAGAGAGAGAGAGAAAGGAGAAGGGGTGGTTTTTTATGAGGGATGATAACAAACGATGCAAGGTTTATTTTATTTATTTATTTTTTTTGTTCGTTATGAAATTAAATATTGGAATCAAGGTCCCTTTTTTGCGGGTGAAATGTGAAGGTTTTCACAGTGAAATTTTTAGTCGGTGAAAAATTGGAAATTATCGAGACCCGAGGGATCCAAAACGAACAAAAAAAAAAAGAATCTCCTTTGATCCCAAAAATTGTACAATATTAGAAATTTGATAGAAACTCAAATTGGCTTTTATTTTCTTTTTTTTAGGTCGAACTCGAAAATCGCCATGGTAACAGAGAAAGTCTCGAAATTTTTTCGAGACCCGTGGAGTCCCAAAAAGGACCTTCTTCTTCCGGGAAAATGGAAATCGAAGAAGAAAAAGAAGAAGAAGAGGAAGAAAAAAACAAAAGTGGAAAAATAGCGAGACTCCGAAAAATTCTGGGAGGCGAGAAAACTCAAAGGAAAAAAAAATTAAAGAAAAAAAAGAAACAAAACAAAGAGCGAAATTTCCCTTTTCGAAGCGGCCGTTCGAGGAACCTCGAGACTCGTTTAGCGCCGCAGCTTCAGGACCCGAGGGTAATCCGAAGGCGACGAGGGAGATCCCGAGACCGACAAAAAAAGGGCGGGGGGCGAGGGGGGGTTATGGTTCTTTTTTTTTCTTCTTCTTCTTTTTATATCCAAAAAAAACTTTGCGCGATATATATTTATTTGCATCGTTACGTTTCGTCCCTTTTCGTCCCTTCTCTCTCCTCGCTCGAGGCAATTGGAGTCGCAATCGATGCCGAGTCTCGGCGTAATCAGCTGCCGCGTATCCGTCGGACTTGTTTGGGAACTCCGAGACGCGGAATAATGGTTTTCGGGCTTTGTCCGTCCGTCCGTCGGTCCGTCCGTCTGTCTCGTCTCGGGTATCGAAAGGGGGCAAATTATGATAAGTATCTTTTATCGGAGGGGGAAGGTCGCTTTTTCTTTCCTTTTTTCTTTTTCTTTTTCTTTTTTTTTTCATTGCGTTTAACGACTCGAGGATTGATCCGGTTCGAGGACGAAACTCCTTTTTATCGGCGCCCATTTCTTTTTTTTGTCCCCCCGAATCAACAGAACGATAAAAATGGGAGAAAATATTTTTTCGCCCCCCCCCCCCCCCCCCCCCCCCACGAAATTCAAGGGTTGGTAATCGAACGACGCGGGGCCAGGGTGCACGGGAAGTACGACGTCAGCGGGTGCAATTAGAGGCGATGGCGTGTCTCCTGCACGACGTGTTCCAAACATAGTCGCGTTTACCGGGTAACGAGGGGGGTAGAGTCGCCTGGGGGTAGGTATTTTCTACCCTATAGGACCGAGGCGATTGACCGTAATACGTCCAGTCGAATAAGAGGGTCAGATATAGCCGCGCGGTAACCCTGATCCAGATATAACACCCACGTGGTTTTCCGTACGCGGAGGTAAATATCCGAGCCTCCACTTTGCACCTACTTGTTATGCCGAACGCACATGGTGGAGCGAGTGGCCGGCCACTCGCGTGCACCCCGCGTACCCAGAAACCACCCCTCGCCGCGACCAGACCCACCCCGAGGTCGGGTCGATTCTCTCCCCCGGTATCGTTATTTTTATTTATTTTGCTTTTTATTTTTTTTTTGGACGATTTTTCGCGGTGACTCACCCCCCCCCCCCCCACGTGGAAAGAATTTACCCCCTACAGTGGAAGATTTACCCCCTATATGGTAAAGTTTACCACCTCCAGGGTAGAAAATTCCAGCAAGCGTGGAATTTTTACCGAATTTCGAAATTTTATGTTATTTCGCAATTTTTAATGAGATTTCCAGATTTTCGCAAAAATTTCTGGAGGAAGTTTCCCATAAAAAAAAGAAATAATCGGATTTCTCCCACGATGCAAATTCCCAAATTTTCACCAGATTTTTGCAATTGTTTTGAATTTCCTCCGAATTCATAAATTTACACCATATTTTTGCAATTGCAATTTTCCCCAAATCTCGAAACGAGTTTCCCATAAAAAAAAATGTAGAACCCTCTCGCGACGCGGGGAAATTCCTTTGTACGCAATTGTTACCAAAATCATAAATTTTCACCATATTTTTGCAATTGCAATTTTCACCATATTTTTGCAATTGCAATTTTCCCCAAATTCTCGAAACGAGTTTTCCCTCCCCAAAAAAAATCGCCTTCCCCAGCAAAATATTCCTTTCTTCTCGTTTCAACCGAATTTCCAAATTTCGCCATATTTCTGCTACGATTTTCCCCGTAAAGAAGAAAAAAATTTTAATTCCATCACGAACTAAAAAAAAAAATTTATTACCGTCGCCCTGTTTCTCGCATCATGGTAAAATCTACCATCCACCCCATAAAAAAAATACACTAACTCCAAAAAAAGAAAAAAGAAATTGAAATTCGCGAGTAAAAAATTTCGCGAAAGCTGTAAAAATTCCAGGCCAATTGCAATTTGTCTCTGGTTTGCTCGTACCGCTCCCACCCCCTGGGCTACCCCCAGGGGGTGAGGGGCAAAGGCTGAAATAAAAAATGCGAAGAGGAAATAGCGGTTTCTCTTGACGGGAAGTGCGAATTTGTCACTCTCGAAGCCCCTGCACCGTGGCCGTAAATGCTGTTTTGATGAAACTCGGAAGGGGGTGGATGGCAGTAAAATGGCTTAATTGAGGCGACTCGGGCTCACCCCCCCC
>OX463775.1:10312498-10790129 GCA_949825005.1 Gasteruption jaculator
ATTTACGAATTTAACTCTTCTTTGGAAATTAGTTTCCACACACACACACACACACACACACGGATACTCATACGTATGCATGTGTGTCTGTGCGCGTGTGTGTCTGTGTGTGCTCCACGAGGATCCTTGGACGTCCTTGACGTCTGACCGTGGCCTACTCCTTTGCAATTCTCGCCTAGGACGAAAAATTCTCGTCATTATTGCCAACCCCCCCCCCCCCCCCTCCTTCCCCCCTTTTTCCCTAGAGATGCATTTTAGTGCCGCAGTAGCTGCTGCGCCAGAAATTTCGCTCGGGGGGTGCGTAGAAGCTTTTCTCGCGATCATTTTTTGGTTTTTTTTCTTTTTTGTTTTTTTTTGGGGGGGCTCTCTTTTCGTTGCCTTTCCATGGGACGCTCGATTCAAAGGGACGCCGAGGAGCCGAGGGAACCGAGGTTTTTGCCAGGGTTTTGCCGTGAAATGTGCCATCCGCGGTGCGACGTAGCATCGCAACGAGCCGTTCGCTGCGAGCCGGGAAGTCGACGATCCACCAGACGACCAGACTGCGAGTACCAGACTTGCCGCCAAGTTCCTTTTAAAAGGGGACACAACCGAGCGGACATAATGGCCACCATCTTTATTTCACTCCATGACTGTGAGCTTTGTGACTCCGTATCCCATTCTCGCCCCCCTGCTTTCCACCCTTTTCTTCTCATTTCTTTGGTTTTAAGTTGTTTTTTTTTAGGAGGAGGAGGAGGAGGAGGAGGAGGGGGGGGGGGGAGAGTAGGGGTGGTTTACAAGTAGAATTGTAAAAAGAAACCACCCTTACGCGGCCCGTCCCTTCGGAGAACGTTCCCTATTTAGGGCCCGAGCGTGATTTTTTGATTCTAGAGGGCGCCCCGGTTTTGTTAGGGTTTTGCTAGGGATTTCCTGCCTTATTAATTTACGAAATTTGCTAATTTACGAATTTTGCAAAATTTACGAATTTTGCCAATTTACGAAATTTGCTAATTTACGAATTTTGTTAATTTACGAAATTTGCAAAATTTACGAAATTTGCTAATTTACAAAATTTGCTAATTTACGAAATTTGCAAAATTTGCGAAATTTGCTAATTTACGAAATTTGCTAATTTACGAAATTTGCAAAATTTACGAAATTTCCCAATTTTTTAAATTTCGCTAATTTACGGTATTTCCTAATTTAGAATTTCGCTGCTTCATCGATTTTGGAAATTGAAAAAAAAATTCCAAAAAGAAATTTTACCGCAATCGCCAATTTCCTCGCGGGTCAATTTTTGGTGCTTCGCGAATCGGATCGACATCTGAAGGGGAGGGCCAAGGCCTGTCCTTGGATATTGTATCAAGCCTGGACCCAGTTAATTGACTCGAATCGGTAACTCGTCGAATTCCAATTACGCGGATATCGTGGAAATACCCGATACCTGACACCCCCCCCCCTTTCCATCCCTTTCGAAACCCAGAAAAGCGCACGTACCGGGGAGAAATTTGAGATTTCATGGGGAAACGTCGCCTCCTTCGATCCGCCGATCGTCTGAAGGGTTGAAACCGAGGGTGAGAAAAGGCTATACTCCATCTCGATTTCCATCCCTCTCTTGAATTTGCACCCTGTTTACGAGGGTTCATTAAATGCTCGAGTGTGTCACGCGTGCCACGCTGAAACCCAGCAGACGCGATAATTAAGGGCTTAATCACGTCTCGCGAGAGGCAGTCGACTCTGAACGAGAAATGTGCGTAATGGGGGTGCAACGCGGAGGGATGGAATGCGGGACAAAAGGTCGATGGGTGCCCTCGAAAGCGAATTTTTAAATTTAGAAATTTTAGGGGTAGTTTTTGGGGATGCACAATTTTTTTTTTCTTAGTGGGGTGGAAAATTAGGGGTCGTGGGGAGAAATTAATTATAGGGGTTGCTTTATGAGAATTTTCAAAAATACGTAATTTTCATTTTTTCCTTTGCCGAAAAAAAAAAAAATCGAAATTTATTTTGAAATTTTTTTTTCGAAATCCACCCTTGTTTTAATGGGATGGAAAATTAGAGGGCGTGGGGAGAAATCAATTATAGGGGTTGTTTTACGCGAATTTCCAAGAAATCGTAATTTTCAATTTTTCCTTTGCCGAAAAAAAAAAATTCGTAATTTATTTTGTAATGTTCTTTTTTTTCGAAACCCACCCTTGTTTTAATGGGACGGAAAATTAGGGGGCGTGGGTAGAAATTAAATATAGGGGTTGTTTTCTGGGAATTTCCCAAAAATCGTAATTTTCAATTTTTCCTTTGCCGAAAAAAAAAATTCGAAACCCACCCTTTGTTTAATGGGATGGAAAATTAGAGGGCGCGGGGAGAAATTAATTACAGGGGTTGTTTTCTGGGAATTCCCAAAAAATCGTAATTTTCAATTTTTCCTTTGCCGAAAAAAATTTAAAAATTCGAAATTTATTTCGTAATTTTCTTTTTTTTTTCGAAATCCACCCTCACTCCCCCCTAAAAATACCCCAGGGGAAACTTCGCCGATCCGGATGGTAAAATCTACCATTCCGCTTTCAACTCGGGCACCCCCCGTGCGTGGAGGTGGCGCTACGCGCGTGTCACCGATAGGAATCGTTGAACCACCCCTGGGGGTGAAGTGGAGGAAATTCGCGTGCGGGGGTGGTGGTGTTGGACGAAAAAGAAAGGGGCGACAAAGGGAAAAAAACGGGGGGAAAAAATAGAAAGGGGGAAGAAAAAAGAAAAAAAAAAGCGAGGAAACTTTTCCTCAAAGGGAATCCAGGCTTACGTGGATCGATCGATTTTGAAGTTTCTCTAGTTTCTTTGAAAAGTATGACGTGGCCAACTATAGTGAACATGAAGTCATGATAAAAGTGACACGATAAGTTTCCGCTCGACTTCGAGTCCATTAATTTCACCGCATCGGCTGGAAATGGAGCTCTGGAGCCCCCGGTGGCGCTGGTTCCGGGTTCGGGGGGGCCCCGGGACCCGGGTTGGGACCCTCGGTCGGGGGCGTCGAGGGCCACGGAGGGCCCGGGACCCGGCGGGATTTCGAAAAGTCAGCTGGAGAACGCCGGGGGCCAAGACGAGGGCGAGGGTGAGGGCGAGAGCGAGGGCGAGGGCGAAGGCGAGGGCGAGGGCGAAGGAGGGTGGGAAGTGCTCGATAACGCGCTCCCGGTGTGCTTGTGCCTACGTTGCACGTAGTTGCGCCTATTTGTTAAAGTTAGAGTTGGCGAACTGAGCTATAGACTGCGTCGCCGCGCGACACCCATAGGTGCAAGCCACGTGGCTCGCGGCGTGTGGCCACGCGTGCATGCGATTGCCGTCCGCGGTACCGAGAATGAAATTTTTACCCCTAAGGAGGCTACCGCCGCCACCGGCGGGCAGGCTCTATCGCGATCCGATAAAAAGCACAGCGGCGAGAATAACGCCCGCTGGCCCTCGTGCGTGCCCTCGACTGCGGGACTCCGGGAATTTGCGCCGGACTGCTGCCTTGAACCGAAAATCCCGTCGAGGAAGGATTCCGCGGAAACCCGGCTCGCGCACCGGACGATTTGTCGCACCTTCGCGAATTCCCACCCTTCGGGGAGAAGGGGTGGCTCTCAGGGGTTGGAAAAACACTCGTTTTTCCAAGAATCGTCGGGGAAGGGGACGATTTTGCTGGAGAACCGAGGGATTCGCGAATTCCAGGGGTTCCAGCCACGGTCTGGAGTCGCTGATGGAGGGGTTGGGCCTTTTTCGCTGGAAAATGGAAGATAGTCTGGACTCCTGGAGCCGTTGACGAAGGGATTGGGTGCCTTCAGCAAGTTCCTGCTGGAGAACGAAGAAATTCAAAAATTCCAGGGGTTGTAGCCTGAATCTGGAATCGTTTACGAAAGAGTCAGACCTTTTTTACTAAAAAATGGAAAATTGTCTGGACTCCTGGAGTCGTTAACGAAGGGGTTGGGTGCCTTCAGCAACTTCCTGCTGGAGAACGAAGAAATTCAAAAATTCCAGGGGTTGTAGCCACAGTCTGGAGTCGCTGATGAAGGGGTTGGGCCTTTTTCGCTGGAAAATGGAAGATCGTCTGGACTCCTGGAGTCGATAACGAAGGGCTTGAGTGTCTTCAGCAACTTCCCGCTGGAGAACGAAGAAATTCAAAAATTCCAGGGGTTGTAGCCTCAGTCTGGAATCGTTTATGAAAGAGTCACCCCTTTTTTGCTGGAATATGGAAAATTGGTCTGGACTCCTGGAGTCGCTGACGAAGGGGTTGGGCCTGTTTCGCTGGAAAATGGAAGATCGTCCGAACTCCTGGAGTCGCTAACGAAGGGATTGGGGGTGTCTTCGACGAGTTCCTGCTGGAGCAGCAGGTTCCAGCTGCGGCAGCAACGTGAGGAGGATCCGGTCGAAATCTGCGGACGAAAGTAACATTTTCCGGAAGCGGGGCCAATTAGTGACCCCCAACGAAGGGGTTGGCTGGGTAGAAGGGCGCGAGTAATCGCAAGTGTCGTCTTATAGCCGCTTTATCGCCTCGCTATTACCTCGCTAACGGGGATCTATGAAGTCTCGGGGAGCCTATGAAGTCTCCGAGTGCTATAGACCCTGTACTGCTGTAAATAAAACATCGCACGCAATTGACGGGATGCTCGGGGAATTGACATGTCTTCGCTCTACCACATTCCCATACACCCACACACAGATATCTATATATACATATATATATTTATTTATATATTGTTTTGTTGTCGTGGAGGAGAAAGAAATTATTCACCAACCCCCAAAGACCCTTTTACCCAAAAACGACCAATACCTTCCCTTTCCGGGGTTGAAGGGTTCCCTAGGGGACACTTAGGGACAAAGCTGGGGAATCTGTTAGGGACCTTTTTGGATCCATGAGACGATGCCCCGACAAGTGGGACGTGGTGCATTTTTGAAAAATGCATTTTTTATTCCCCAGGATACCCCGAGTCGCTAATTGCAACTAATGCAATTCTAAAGTTTCTTAATTTTTGAATGTGATTGTACATTGGCCCAATATTGGCCAAATTTCGAAAATTTGCGATTTTTCTATTTGGGGCCAAAACTCCTATTATTTTTTGGGAAACCCTTTTTGCGCAAGAAAAATTTTTGCACGTGACTGTAAATGGGCCAAATTTTCGAGAAATTACCAAAATTGCCAAAAATGTGGGATTTTTCGTTGGGGCCAAAAATTTCGGCCATTTTGAAATTTTCGCTAAATTGGAATCAATTGCAATTTCCAGCAATTGTCCATTAATTTGCCGATTCCTCGTCTCCCGGTGCGAGGGGCGCTTACAAAAATAAAAAATTGCCCAATTACAATTGTTATATTAATCACACACACACTCACACACGCTAACACACACTTTCGCACTTTCACACACAAATCCCCCCCCAAAAAAAAGAGAAAATCCCCATACCAGGCTCGGCGAAGGTGATGATCTCCGATGTCCTGGCGTAGAAATCGTCCATCTCCTCCTGGGGGTCGTCCGGTGGCTCGTCGTAGCCGGCACCGGAGCGATAGGGCGTGGTGGTGCTGCTGGTGCTGGTGGTCCTCCGAGGAGGAGGAGGAGAAGCCGCCGTCGCGGTGGTCGTCGCGACGGTGGCCGACGCCGCGGTGGTGCTGTGGTCCTGCACCGATTGCTCCAGGTTACGGTAATAAGGCGGATACTCGTCGTAGAGGTACTCGTTGGGCCCGTAGGCGTCCTCCTGCTGCTGTTGCTGATGCTGATGCTGATGATGATGATGATAATGATGCTGATGCTGATGCTGATGCTGCTGCCTCTCGCCACCGGACACCGGCATGGGCGGTTGCGCCTCCGCCCGGTAGAGCGTCTCCAGGGCCAGGTACCTCGGCACGGTGGCCAGCGTCCTGTTGACGTCTGGCCGGCTCCTGAGGCCCAGCTTCGTGAGGATCTGGTGCTTGATGGCCTCCAGCCTCAGGTCGTCCGGGCTCGGGCCCGGGTCCTTAGAGCCGCGCTCGTGCTGGTGCGGGCACCCGGGGCAGGTCTGATGGTGGTGATGGTGGTTGCCGTTGCTATTGCTGTTGGTGTCATTGCCGCCGCTGCCGCCGCCACCGCCGTGGCCGCCGCCGTGGCCGCTTTGACGCGCTTCCACCAGCGGTAGCGTCAAACCGGAAAGGATGAGACTGATTAGGAGCAGAAGGAGGCTGAACCCGACTCCACCGAGACTCGCCAGTTCGCGCGGTTCGACGACGAATACGGTACCGTTGTTGTTATTATTATTTATATTATTATTATTATTATTATTAGGAGTACTGTTGTTGTTGTTATTATTATTATTGTTATTATTATTAGTAGTAGTAGGATTATAATTGCTAGGATTAGTATTAATATAATTGGTATTAGTATTGTTATTGGTATTATTATTATTATTATTATTATTCTTATTCTTATTATTATTATTGTTTTTACTGCTGCTGTTGCTGTTGCTGTTGCTGTTGCTCTCGCGTTTACGACGACAGAAGCTCTTGGACTCTTGGAGGACCTTGGGTAGGGAACAGCCTTCAAAAGAGAGTCCCGCGGCTCGACTCGGCACCTGGTGCATCTCGACGTCGAGTCACCTGCTGCCGTCCCGTCCCTGCCGGATACCCGCCAGCGAATTCCCGATCCCGGTGATGCCGTTGTCGAAACCCCCCGGTGGTTCCAGCCTCGGCCGATGACGATCCTCCGCTGTTTTTGCTTTTGCTGTTGCTGTTGCTGTTGCTGTTGCTATTGTTGACGACGGCGCTTCGATCACCTGGCCCCGCTTCCTTGCTTGCACCGGTAACGCGGACCACCACCAGCGGCAGCACGGCAACGACGGCAACGAACCACGAGGATGATGACGACGATGATGATGACGATGACGACGATGACGAGTACGGGGAGAAGGCATCCTCACCTAAACCCCCCATTACCAAAGTCCCGTGGCCTCTTCTCGGCTCGATTCGACGCCAGGATGGACCACCCTCGAGCTGGATACCACCCTCGACTCCGCCATTCGCGGAGGAGGCCTCGAATTATTTTTTAATTTTTTTATTATTTTTTTTTTTTTCGAGAAACCAACGATTCGACTGCTTCGATCGGCGGTCGCGGTTGTTACGTCAAATCCTCCGGGGTTTTCCGGGACCTCACCTCTTTTCGTCGCGGAGGGAAATAGGGGACCGGCGGGGAAGGGGGACGAGAGAGAGAGAGGGGCCTCTTATCTACCTACGGTCTTCTCGACTTCCTCGGGTACTTCCTGTGTGTTCCTAAAGTTTCACTACGACTAAGACTCGCGTAAGGCTGCACCATTTAAAATTCCCTCGTGGCACCTGTGGTGGTGGCCCCGGGGGGACGACGACGATCGTCCTCCGCCGCGTACGATCGGATCTATCTCTTCAGACCCTCTTGCGCGAGACTCGGCTTCGTCGGCAGGACGACGTTCCACGCGGACACTGCGCTCGGTTTAAGGCTCGTCCCGGTGACCGTCATCGCGGTACCCGGTTCTCGATGCACAGTTGGAGGCGAAAACGAACCAAAAAATGAGAGAGAGGAAGACCCGGTGGTGGTGACGACCAGGGTGCTACTACCCGGGGGTGGTCTCTCGCGTATCCGCGGCTGATCAATCGGTATCGTTATCGATCCCTCGGATTTATGGATCTCTCGCAGGGAGCTCGGGGAAGCGATTTTTTCTTTTTTTTTGGGGGAATCACACCGAAGCACGCTAGTCGGAGGCGCGCCGGACACTGAAGGGGCAGCCACCACTTGTACAACCACCGTCGGTACTAACACTACGTAACTGACGCCACACTACCACCGCCGTTACTACTACTCCTACTACTCCTACTACTACTACTACTACTCCTACTCCTACTACTACTACTACTACTACTACTCCCACAACCGCTACTACCACCACTTGGCCCGGTACTATCGCTATTAATACTTGATGGCACTAGTAGTGCGGCAGTGCCACCACCGTTACCCCACCCACCCACTCTCTGGTGACTTTTACGCACACCGGCGCGGCTGGGACGTGCATGTGCATGCAGGTTGCGTCCGGCACATGCAGAAAGTGTCCCCTCTACCTCGTAGGTGGTATCTAGGTGCGTGTAAGAGTGGCACGCTGGTGGAGCGGGAGCATTTATGGCACGCTGGTGGAGCGGGAGCATTTAGCGACGGGGCACCTCTCTCTCTTTCTCTCTCTCTCTCTCTCTTCATGTGTGTGAGAGCATAAGGGATTGATAATACGCGCAGGCGTTTCTCAGGGCCGGATGGAGCCAGGTAAAAACCATCTCGGTTACCTTTTACCACGTGGCTCACGCGTGGTGTCACCCGGCGTCCTTGATTTTTAGCAACCTACCCCTCCCCCCCGATGGATTCGCAAGATTCGAAGGTGCGAATTTCATACCACCCCTCCACCTTCACCCCCACCTCCAAGAAGGAGGAGTGTTTGGATGGCCCCCGGGTGCGGGGTCCAAGGGGTTCCTTGGAATTTTGAGGAACCGACCCCCCCCCCCCCCGAATGTGTTTGGTGCCTTCCTCGGGGACGAGGTTACCCACCCCCCAAGAAGAAGGGGGTTTTTAAGGGATGCAAGGGGTTCCGTAGAATTGCGGGAAGGGAACCGTGGAAATTTGTGGGTCCGGGATGGTAAAAAAAATGGGAATTTTTTTTGTTTTCATACTAAAGAAAGGAAGACAACTCACCCTCGTTCGGGGGTTGCGAGATTTCGATGCGAGCACCGATGGAACGATTACTTGACCTCCGACTTTAAGCCTCTGTAACTGAGTTAGCTAGCATTTTCCCCCCCGGGGGGAGGGATGGAAGTCGGCTTGTATCGGTGGTTGGTACCACTTGAGCCTTCAACCCCCTTGAGTGTGGTAACAATTAGCAATAATGTTATAAATTAGCAAAACCGCTTGAGACTTCCACCCCCTTGAGATTTCAACCCCCTTGAGATTTCAACCCCCTTAAGATTTCAACCCCCTTGAGATTTCAACCCCCTTGAAATTTCAACCCCCTTGAGATTTCAACCCCCTTGAGATTTCAACCCCTTTGAGATTTCAACCCCTTCGAGATTTCAACCCCTTTGAGATTTCAACCCCCTTGAGTGTAGCAATAATTAGCAATAATATCGCTGATAGCAACATTGTTAGTAGTTTCGTTACAGTTTCTTCGAGTTGTGGGATCTCGATAATTCCTTTTCCACTTCCGATCCTTCGATATACCTGCGAGTGACCGTTACTACTTACTCATTGTAAGTTCACTTTTAGGACGGACGCGGTAACGGTCAGTAGTCACGCCTCGATCAGACAGTGCAGATTTGTTTTTTTTTTTTGGGAAGCTACACTCCCCAATTTGGGAATTCCCAAATTTGCGATTTTCAAGGTTTTTTTTTTACTTCAAAATCTCGAAATTCCCAACTTTCCAAATTCGCAAATCTCGAAATTTCAAAATCTCGAATTTCTCACATTTCCAAGTTTCCAAACTTCGAATCTCCCAAATTTCGAAACTGCCACATTCTCGAAATTTCCAAATTTCCGATTTTCAATTTTTTTTTACTTCAAAATCTCGAAATTCCCAAATTTCGAAATTTCAAAATCTCGAAATTCCCAAACATCGAATCTCCCAAAATTCAAAATCGCCACATTCTCAAAATTCCCAAATTTTTAAATTTCCAAATCTCTAAATTCCCAAAACTTCCAAATTCCGTAATTCCCAAACCTCGAAACTCCCATTCGCTGTGCTCGGCCTTCGGTTTTTCGGAATCCCAATTTTTTCCCCTATTTCTCTTTTCCTTCTCCTTTTGTTGCTTACATTAGTTCGCTAGATACCCCGATAATATCTTGAAAAATTCGGAGGATCGGGTGACTCATTTCGCAAAAAGAAAAAAAAAATACGAAAGAGAGAAGAAAGGAGCAGGAGGAGGGGGGGGGGGAGGAAGAGGAGGAGGGGGAGGAGGAGAAACGAAGTATCCAATTTCTTTTCCCTCGGCGGCGGAGAAATTTCAATCCTTTATATCCCTTTGGCTGCGTAAAGCTATACGCCGGAGTCCTCATTGTATTTCCATAGGAGATACAAATTTTCGTATGTAATTTCATTATCCATCTACGCTGTTTCACCCGAAAGCAAAAAAAAAATTTAAGCAAATGGCAAAAAAAAAAGGGGGGGGGGAAACGGAAAGGAAGGAACCAAAAGGGGGCGAGACGAAGACGAAGACGAAGACGACGACGACGACGTCGACGACGACGGGGTCCTTTCCGTTCCATTCGCAAGGACTTAATCAGACGTGCCCCCCTTCCCCCCTGCCCCACCCCTTCGACGACGTTTGATCGTCGCTCGTGTCGTAATAGAGACGATTCTTTGATAACACCGATAACATTTTGCGGCTTTTGGGGTAAAATTTCGCCATCGCGTCCGAGTCAAAGTGAGCGAAAGAGGCCGCCGAGGGTGAAAGAGGGAGACAGAGGGAGAGACAGGGAGAGAGAGAGAGAGAGAGAGAGAACTCTAAGCATATTGATCAGGAGACGGTAGTTGGCCACATGCCACGTGGTGGATGCTGCTAGAGGCGCCGGTTTCTCCTCTTATTATGAGCCACCCATCGTTCGTTCTACGCGAAGGACTCGCGTCTCCGTACCCACCGCCGCCGCTGCCGCCGCCGCTCCACGTCCCGTCGATCTACCCGATATGTAATTCTTTTATTTAATTAAAAATGAATACTCCGGACTTGAACGACGGGGATGGGAGCGTTCACGCATTTTTCGGGGTTTTTATTTTTCTTCTTTTTTTTTTTTGATTTCGTAGAGTCCGGGAACGGTATGGGAACAATCAACGGGAATGGGGAATGGGGAATGGGAATGGAGAGCCGAAATGGTAATGGGAATATGGAATTGGAATGGGGATGGGGTGGTAATTGGGAATGGGAATGGGGAGTAAGAGTGGAAATGGGAGTGGGAATGGGAATGTGGAATTGAAGTGGGAATGGGAGATGGGAATGGGGGATGGGAGATGGAGTGGTAATTTGAAATGGGAATATAAGGGGAAATGTGGAATGGGAATGGGAATGTGGAATATACGTGGAAATGTGGAAAGTGGATGGGAACGGGAATGTGAATGTGAAATGGGAATGGGAATGGGAATGTGGAACAGAAATGGGGAATGGGAATGTGGAACAGAAATGGGGAATGGGAATGTGGAACAGAAATGGGGCAAGGGAATGGAAATGTGGAATAGGAATGGAGGATAGGGGATGGGGAATTGGGAACGGAGGATGGGAATGGGAGCTTTTGAATTCTTGATACCCTTTGTCCCCAGAGAAAGTTAGTGGTTACTTGGTAACTTTATCGATTCCCAATTTGGCAATTTCCAAATTCGCGATTTTTCGCTGCGAATTCCCAAATTAGACTCCAAGTCGAATTTTTTTTTTCTTTTTTCCGTTCAAATTTTCTAAGCGGGACTCTTCCAAAAATGGGAATTTATCCCAAACTCGACGTTACGCTTTTTGATGAAATTGCCCAAAATCCCTGGCACTCCCAAACCCCGTAAAACCGAAGCGTCGTCGCGGCCCTGTACCGGCCTGCCGTTGACACGGCGTTCGAATTGAGCCGTCAAGTTAACCACCCGCGGTTCAAAAGGTGCGGTTAAAAAAGCCAGGCTGTGCTCTGCCCCCCCCCCCCCATCGCCCCCTCCTCCTGGCGTTTCCACCTTTCCCTTATTTCACTCGCAACCTTGAACGGCGGTAGAATATTACCGGCTCGTTAGGATTTTGTAGAGAAAGGGAGGAGGCACGCTTCTTGGGTGGCTACCGGTTTGCTTCTGCGAACCCTCTTATCCGCTTGTCTTATCTCCCGCCAGGCTCCGTTCGGCCGTTCGTGGGTTCGCACGCGGGAAGGCGATCGCCCTCTGGCCGAGCGACGGTAAGTAACGGCACGAACAAGCCTCAGTTACCATCGGTTGCACATTTCCCGCGTCTTTCTTACGACCGATGGTAACAGAAACCAAAGACAGGGAACTATGTTACCGACGAACGATCGGTTACCCCGGGTGGTAACGAGGATCCGCCGGTAGGAGGCTCCAGGGTATCGTCGAGCGTCTGCTAAAAATCTTGGATCTTAAAATTTAAAAAAGGAAGAAGGAAAAAGAAGAGGAAATGTTTGCATTTTTTTTCATTTGAAATTCGTAGAATCGATCGTGACGTCATTTCGCTCCGAGGGTAACTAGGGCAAAGCGGGGAACTGCTTTATCGACGACCGGTTATTTACCGCGGATGGCAACGGGGCTCCGCCGATAAGGGGTTCCAGGTAACGCCCGGTGTCCGATAAGAATCTCGCTTTGATAAAAAAAACGAAATAAAATAAAATAAAAAGAAAAGAAAAGAGAAAATCTCACCTCGTATTTCTTTTTGCAATTGGAATTCAGGGAACCGCCGATCGTCGCAGATCGTGACGTCGTCGTTTTCGGGGACGATATTCTTGGATTGTTGAGAAAGTCTCGTACGAGTCTGAGTATGCAACTTAGATTGATCTATCATTGGTTTGTCTGGCCACTGTCTCGCCTGCTGATTGTCAATATGCTCGATACATTGTGCTTCGCAGAATCTTGTGTGGTATCGTTGTTGCCGTTAATTCGTCAGACGAAACACACAGACGTCCGCCCGAAATGACTTGCAAATCCATGCAATTAAATTACGCGGAGTGCATACGTGTAAGCGCGTTAAACACGTACGCGCGCGCTCCTGCGTGCGTGTGCGGCTCGTTTTGTTTTGTGTGCCCGCTGTTTTGTTGTCTTTTCTTCTCCGCGCTTTTTTCGGTCGAAGAAAAACAAATATATTTTTCTCGACGACGCGCTTGTCCCTATCGCGGCGGCCCGGCCCCGCGATACACTCGCAAGGTGAAAAGACGAAAAGCGAAGGTTATTGTTGTTATTGTTGTTGTCGTTGGTCTTGTCGTGCTCTTGCTTTTTTGTTGCCGTCCATAGGCGTGGAACGCGAGATTCCGCGAATTCCCGAATTCCGCGGGACCCCGAGGGGGAATTCGCTTTTTTATGACGACGTAGGAAGGAGACGCGGGACCCCCCCCCCCCCCTCCCCTTTCGAAGGAAATTGTTGCCGCGGGATAAAAAAAAAAGAATTCACCCATGGCCGGGCTCTATTATTTCTTTTTTTGTCTACTTCCTTCGCCGCGACTGTACAAAATTCGTCGACGGGAATTCCCGCGGTGCCGGGATTCCCCGCGGCGCCATCTTCTTTTTTTTTCGCGGCGCACCGGCACCCAGATGGCGCTGGAACTTCCGGGCCGCGAGGCGCGCACCTTTCGGTCGGCGCTCTCTCCCCCGGAAGTGCCACCGTTGTTGTGCATCGCCGCGATGGCGGAAGCTTCGTGAAAAAACAACCGGGCGAATCGACAATTGCGAGAGTCGTCGCGCCGTTCGAGCGTGGAGGTCGGGCTACGCGCCGGGGGATCCAACGTCACTGCGGGATCAACCGAAATGGACATGTGGGCGAGTATGTCTGCATTTTTGATCCCATAAACATCGTTAGAAAGACAAAATAATAATAATAATAACAATAACAACAACAATAACAAAAATAATAGCGGCCCGTCAGGTGGGTCAATTTATCAAGGATCGTGACGAAGGTTATGTTTTGCGCCTTGTCGTCGTACGACGGCGATTTTAATAAGAACGAAAATAATTATGTATGATGTTGATCAATAATAATAATAATAATAATAATAATAATAATAATAATAATAATAATAATAATTCATTCTCCACGTGTTGGGAAATTTATATCCGTACGGTAAAAATTACTAGACGCCTTGAAAAAAATTACAGAAGCGTAAAAGAAATATTTTTCCAGATTATAAAAGTTACCGTAACATAGGGAAATTCACGAGACACCCCATAAAAATGGTCGCGACCTGGAAAAGTTACATTTCAACGTTTCAAAAATTACCAAGAAAATCGTCAATTCTACGAATGTCCTATAAAAAATATTTTTTGTCTGGAAAAACAATTCCCCGGGTTACGAAAGTTACCAGAACATGGTGAATTTCACGGGGCCACCCTGTTGAATTGCTGCCAGCCTAGAAAAACGAAATTCCCCAAATTGGGGAAACGGGTGCTCCAACGTGGACGCGGAACCCAGCGGAAAGTCACTAGAAATCATAACTTTTTCTTGGGATGTTCGAAATTCGTGTACAGTCTCACTCGAAAAAAAAAAAGAAGCAAAAGGGAGGGGGAAAAAAGAAGAAGAAGAAGAAAAAGAAAAAGAAGAAGAAGAAGAAGAAGAACGCGGCGGCTCGGGTGTATAGGAAGAATTTGAAACCATCTTGAAAAGTTGCAACCATCCTTCTAGTCACTTCTCTCCTTTTCTCTCCCCATCCAGGCAATCTGTGAATCTCTGAAAGTCTTGGCAGAATGGCATAAGTGTAGGTGTGAGTTGAAACGCGGCAACGGCTACATTATACTTATTGTTAGCCTACCTGACTGAAGGGAGGTATTACGGGGTTACTAAAGTATTGTATGGCCTCCCCAAGCCCCATAAGGATAGCCCTCAGGCACGCACCCGGGTCCCCGTTATCGTGCGTATGCACTTTTCTCGTGTGTGCTTGTTTTTTTCCTCCCTTTTTTTCGCTGGTGCGTGCGATGCAGCCCTATTGCAGTGAAGGTGAAGGGGGCATCGGGTAACACGGGCAGGCAGCCTATCCACCAAGCCTACCAACCAGCCAGTAAGGCAAATCCAGTACACCTACACCTATCCAACTACCTACCTACCTACCTACCTACCACCAAACAACTGCGACATACGTGGTTGCATACATATGCAACCGCACCGTGCCGATACCGCCGTTGCAAAGCTCCAACGCGTACATACACGAGCGCTCGCTTCATAGTTCCCTAGTTCTTCCTCGAAAATTCGCGAGTTATGGCTCCCAAATCCCCTAGAAAAAAAGTCATGATTTCTTTCTAGTGACTTTCCGCTGGATCTTGCGTCCACTTTGGAGCACTCGTTTCCCCAATTTGAGGAATTTCGTTTCTCTAGGCTGAGGGCGATTCAACGGGATGTCCCGTGAAATTCACCATGGTTTGGTAATTTTCGCAAGCCGGGGATATGATTTTTCCAGGCGGAAATATTTTGTATGGAAGATTCGTGGAATTTGCGATATTCTTGGTAATTTTTGAAAAGCGAAAATGTAACTTTTCTAGGTCGCAATCACTTTTATGGGGCGTCTTGTGAATTTCCCTAGGCGTCTAGTAATTTTTACCGTATGGAAATAAATGTCACAACGTGGAGAACGAATTTTTCTACCCTAGGGAAATTTTCTTGGGGTGTTCGGTAAATTTTACTATGTTACGATGATTTCTACAATGTAGAAGAACAATTTTCTCAGGCTATAAAAATTCCCCTAGAACATTTAGTAAATTTTACTACGCTACGGTTAATTTCAAAATATGGAAAAACAATTTTCCCAGGATATAAAAATTCCCCTAGAACATTTAGTAAATTTTACTACTTTACAGTAATTTCTACAATATCGAAAAAACAATTATCCCACGCTTAAAAATTGCCCTTGAAAAAATTTACCAAATTTCCAAGGACAAATGCTCGCATTTAAATTAAAATGACTTTCTGCCCCGTAAAAATCCCTACGTCACAATGTTAATTTCTCCGCTGAATTGCAGAATGCTGAAATCGACACGCTCGACTGCAGGAATCGAGCCACGACGCGGTTAAAAAGCACGGTTCCCTGATTTTTGCCACGAAGGGGGTTTGTCTTCGGTGTGCGAGCGACGCAGGGCGCAGGTTGTGTCAGTGGGTCCCTTTTCTACTTGCAAAAGGGGTAGGTAACATTTCAAGGGTTAATTCTACTCGCGTAGATTGGAATCGATACGCGCGTATCGCAAAAAGGGTTTGAGCTTTCCGGTCTGTTGGAAGGAGGAAGAAAAGAAAGCAAAAGAAAGCCAAGGAAAGGGTGATTTACGATAATATAGGAATAAAAATTTAATACGATAGAATCTTGCAATCTCCCGTTCCCTTCCGTGGCACTTTCCCTTTCCACTGATTCTTCGCTCGTTAGTTCCAGGTTTCGCCGCGGAGCGGCGCATCGCTGCGACGAGCGACAAGGTGCGGGACCTGGTGATATTAATTAAAAAAAAAAGAATTGTACAGGAAATGGTACGTCTCTTTTTGTAAATTTGTATGCTTCTAATAAAAAAACCGGGAGTGGGGGGGCACGGCCTCTGCTATTTATTGAAATTTATCCAAAAACGCGGGAATATCCAATAACGGCCATGGCGTTAAAAAAAAAAAGTGGAAAAATTCGAACCATCGCCGCGAGGTCCCATAGGTGGCGACTCCTCGGCTTTCCCGAGACGAGTTAACGGCCAGGAAGGAAGGAAGAAAGAGAAAAAAAAAGGTAATATACGGCGTTCGGCGTAAGGGATTTGAGCTTTGACATAATTATCATGGTGGTGTGCATAACGGCGAGCGAGCGAGTGGCGGGTTTCTTATTAGCCGCGTTTTACGAGCCATTCAACGGGCCGCGGCTCGAGCAGCCGGCCATTACCCGGATTTGCATTTTACGAGTGGCCGGACGGACGGCCGGGAGGAGGAAGAAGAAGAAGAAGAGCGAGGTTCAACGGGACGCGCGAGAAGAAAAAACAAAACAAAAAACAAACCGGAGTTTCGCAATTGCAATTAAAAGCGCGCCCATTCGTACCCTTTTATTACATCCCTTTCGCGTTTCTTCCTTCACCCAAGGGGAAATCCCATACGTTTGTCGTTATAATGACAATAACAAGGATAGTTATTGTACCACTACTAATTTATTACACTACCCCTATACTACGAAAGACGCGTAAAAATATTCTCCATAATAATAATAATAATAATAATAATTAAAGATCCGGTATGTATTAATACATAACTCTATTATCTTATCATACAACATCTTTGAGGTTATGATCTATAACATCAAATCTAACGGTTTTTACAATTTTCAGTTTTCACCGAGGAAAATGAAAATAAAGATCAAATTTATCGTGATGTACAATAAAATATTATATAATTACAAGTCCAAAGATTAAGTTAAAAAATACAATAATTAATACACTGATGATGATCAACAACCAATGATCGAAACGTATGGAAAAAAATCAATATAACATTTTATATCGGCCGAAATTACTCAACAAAGAAAAAATAAAATATTTTCGAACATCGACCAACAAAGAATACAACCAATTAAATAATAATAATAATAATAATAACACACGTCGAAAGACGTATAAAAATATTCTCCATAATAATAATAATAACACGCGTTGAAAGACGTATAAAAATATTCTCCATAATAATAATAATAATAATGCGAATTTTATCACGTCACAGTAACTTTTCTGAATCGCGTAGTAATTTTTACGTGTAAGCGGGAAGACGGGTTGCATTTGCAGGGATGCAGCGAAAGCGATATGCAACAAAGTAAGAAAGAAACCGGTAACCCAATTCAACTGTTCCGTGTATATGTGTGTACGTGTGAATGCGTGTAGTTAAAATGCCAAATGGTCGATAGCGATATGTATCGCGATAGGTATCGAGTGAAAGAAAGAAAGGAAGATCGCGGAGCTTTGCTTTCTTCTTTCCTCGGACACTTACTCGCGAGAGTAGTACGTACACAGACGCATGCATGCACAGACGCGGTATAGTGGTAGCATCAACCCGTTGAGAAAAGCTAATCGGAGCCCTGCGCTTTGATTAATGACTCGTTAAAACGAAGCCGTACAACACATTGTAGATAAATTGATAAATGCGCGAGCTGCTGCATGCAAGGGGGCAATAGTTCTTGGTCAAACGTGTTGTCATGACAAAAACAAGTTGTCTTTCAATCCTCCTCTCTTCTTTTCTCTCCTTCGTGCATCTCTTCTTCTTCTCCTCCTCCTCCTCCTCATCATATAGCGGGTGGCTCGATCACCAAACAGGTGTTTCCCCTTCTCCTCCTCCCCTCCCCTCCCCTCCTCTTCCACTCTAATGATGACGATTAGAACTATAATGACGATAATTGGGAAATTATAATAGTAATGATAATGATAATGATGACGATGATTGACGATTGATGATTGATGATGCTGATGATGATAATAAACAACCTGGGCAATGATAATCATAACAACAACAAAAACAAAATATAAAATGGAAATTCGTTTTTTTTTTGGCTACTTTTTTTAATACTTTTTTGCGATTTCTTTTTTTGTATTTCGAAGAAACAAAATTAATTGATTCGGCAAATTTTGTATTTCCAGGAAAATTTCGGAATTTTTCTTTTACAATTTTTCAAATCGATTTCGCAATTTTTTGTTTTTGTTGTTTTGTGGAAAAATAAAAAAAGATGGAGATAATAATAATAATAATAATAATAATGGAACTTTCTTTAGAAATTTTATACAAAGTTCCAAATTTTCAAATTCCAAATTAGAAAAAAAAAAGATATATTTTCAATTTTCTTGGAATTTTAAACCAAATTTTCGAATAATTGTACCTACACCAAAAACTGACCCGAGCAATAATAATAATAATAATAAGACGTCCTGGATAATTATAACCCTAACAACAACAAACAAAATATAAAATGGGAATCGAATCGTCATCATTGTCGTCATCATCGTCGTCGTCGTCGTCGTCTTTCAGTCGAACACTTCATCGAACGCCTTTAGAACGGTGATTGATGATGCGGCGGCCGTTCGGTTCTGCGAGAGGTCAAGTCAGGAAGATTACTGGGGCGCTATGATATTTTCTCGAGACATTTTTTTCCTCCGCTCATTCGTTTCACTTTGATTCGTCATTTAATTGCACTCGTTGGTTCGTCGGTTCGTCGATGCACTCGCAATAAACGAGAACGCATCGACGACACCGGCATGGCAGCCCGGGAAAGAAGCGGAGACGACGACGACGACGATGACGATTGACGTAACGTCGCGACGTCGGTTGACGCTCCGACAGGTAGAGGTCCTGCGTCTCCCCCGTCCCGGAACCCGGGACGCGAGGAATCAAAGTGAAAAATAAAATAAGTAAAAGTGGGAGGGGGAGGAGGAGGAGAGAAGGGGAATAAAAAACACGACGTATTTTGAATTTGAATAAATATTCACATCTATCTAAACTTATTATTTAAAAAGTACACAATTATACATATACAAAGTAGGTCCTGCATTCTTTTATACTGGGTTTCGTGACGTGATTCCTACGAATCGATCGGATCCTTATCATTTATCATTTTTTTTGTTTTCTTTTTTTTTTTTTTACAAACGGGACGTTTTCGGAACGAACGACGGGAAAGGGATGAAGGGATTTTGGATTTTTTTCATTCTTTTTTCTTCGAATTTTAAAAAGTAAAAAATTTCGTCGAATTTCGATTTTTCCAATTCCAACAGAATTTTATCGAAATCGTTCGATTTCGAGGGACCAGTGGAAAAACGTGGAATTTTGAAAAATCTGTAATACAATTTTTTTTTTCTTTGCGTTCGGTAATTTTCTTTTTTTATTATTTTGGTCGATTCCAATGGAATTCTATCAAAATCGTCCGATTTTTTGGAAAATCGCGGATTTCGAAAAATCGGTAATACAATTTTTTTTTTCTTTGCGTTCGGTAATTTTCTTTTTTTATTATTTTGGTCGATTCCAATGGAATTCTATCAAAATCGTCCGATTTTTTGGAAAATCGCGGATTTCGAAAAATCGGTAATACAATTTTTTTTTTCTTTGCGTTCGGTAATTTTCTTTTTTTATTATTTTGGTCGATTCCAATGGAATTCTATCAAAATCGTCCGATTTTTTGGAAAATCGCGGATTTCGAAAAATCTGCAATAAAATTTTTTTTTCTTTGCGTTCGGTAATTTTTTTTTTTTATTATTTTTGTCGATTCCAATAGAAATCTCTTAAAATCGTCCGATTTCTTGGAAAATCGCGGATTTCGACAAATTCTGTAATACAATTTTTTTTTTAATATCGACTACAATCGATTCCAAAAAAATACTAGAAAAAAGAAAATCACACACACACACACACACACTCGCATACTCGTACACGCGTCATCCCAGTTCCGTCGCCTCGCGATTTTATTTTATTTTTTTTGTTGCAAAACTCGTAAAATAATAAGCTGCTATGTGTTACAATTACTCCCTATCTATACTATGTATTTATAGTAAATTATATGGTTCGATCGAATCGTCATCTTTATTTCTCGATGCTGCATCGGCAAAAAAATGAAAACGCATCATTTTCATTTTTTTGTCAACTCCAAGTGCAACCGATTGAATTTTCATCATTTCTTCGATGCTGCAATTTTTCCAATAATAATAATAATAATAATAATAATAATAATTTTTTCACCAAAATCCAAAAACGAATTTTTCTGTTATTTTGTCAAAAAAAAAAATAAAAATGACGTTTCGGTTGGACTCTGTTCGATTTTTTTTTATGTACACATTCACACACTCGTCGCGCAGTTTTTCCTGTATGCCGTCGAGAGGCAAAAATTAACAATTACAGTTACAATTAGGGTTTGTCTTACGGGGGGTTGGAAAAAGGGACGCTTGGCGCGGCTGCAATTTCGAAAGCTCCCGAAAGCGAGTGGACGTGGGCCGAAATTTGCATTCCGCACTTTGCCAAAGGAACGTTGGCTAGAATTGGCTAATTTTATCCCCGCGAAAATTCACCGAACGGTGGAATAATATTGAATAGGTGACGTCACTCAAAATATAGACGCGCAATCTTTTTTTACACCCAGTCAACTTTGCGGGGTTCCCCCGAACTGCAGCTGGACTCGTTTTTTCTTTGTTTTGTTTCCATTGAAAAAGAAAGTGTGAGTGTGTATGTATATATTTGTGTGTGTGTGTGTGTGTGTTAAAGGGTAAAAAATCCTGTACGAAGGAAACGCGAGGAAATTTTTGCGGGAAATTGTTTTGGAAAAAGTTCGAAATGAAGGAAAAATTTATTTTCTTTTAATTTCGATAAATTTTGAATTTTTTTTTGTGGAAAATTCCAAATTTCCAAATTTCTGGTGGAAATTTTCAAATTTATTTGGGCCTTTCTGGTAATATTTAAAATTTTAGAGAAATTTTTGAGCTTAAAACTGGAAATGGAAGAAAAAGAGAAAAATTTAATTTTGGTATTTTTTTCTATTTTTGTTAATAAATTTTTTTTGGTGTTTTTTGGAAAATGATTCATTTTTGGAATAATTTGGCATTCCAGGAAAAACTTGGAATTCGAAAAATCACTAATTACTGGGAAAATTTGGAACTTTTACATTTTTTCCCCAAGAAACCTTGTGATTTTTTAGGGAAATCTGGAACCCCATGAAAATTTCTGTCTCAAAATCCCACAGAAAATTGCGAAATCCAAAAATTTATATTTTTATTCTCCAATTTTCCCAAATTTCTGCAGAATCCCATGAAAATTTTGGATTCTGGCATTTTTCATTTTACAAATTTCCCTCAAAATTATTCCAAAATTGTTTTCTTTTGCGCTTTTGGGGTTGAAATTGCAAAAAATTGCAATTACACAAAAAATGATAAGCAATATTGAACTTTTCCCATGAAATTTCCAGGCGAATCCTTGCGGGAAATGGGATAAAAAAAAAGAGCTTCTAAAATATGAAATTCACTGTACACCGAGATCTTTAGGTCACCGTATTTACCATCGATTTTTTTTTCCTAAATTTATAATATATATATATTTTTTTTTTAGAAGCCGATGTCATTTATAAAGAAAAGATGCACACGCATACACACATGTGCATACACGTCCGATCTTGAAAATATAGTGTTTACCGGTGTCAACTAATTTATTGACAACGTTAACCGAATGCACTTGGCATCGTACGTCGTTGAAAGTACATGACACGATACTTTGTATAACGTAGTATGAAAAAACGATATTTCACAATTCTATTTTCGTGTTACATACCGGGAACATAAATAAAATAATACACGCGATCGCGTGAATTTATTAGCTATCGCTTCGCTTTTCCCCAAAAACTACTGCTTTTCAGTTTTCACCGTCTCTCATATCATTTTCGCAATGCCATTCCTTGCAATTTTCTCACATGTCATCTTTGTTGCATCCTCAGCCGAGTTATTTTCAAACCCATCCCACCGCATGCCGGGATTTCGATTTTACTCGTTTCGCCAAAGTTGCACCGGATGCAACTTCCATGCCAAATGCATCCGTGGCAGCTTCCACGCCGAAGTTGCACTTTTCGAGTCGAAATCCTGCGTAACACCGGGTGTTAATAGCAAATTTATCTCATAATAGGGTGCTTATGCCATTGGGTGTTAATTTCGGTCCAAGGTTTGGTGTTAAAATTGCATCGAATACAAATTTTGTAATTTTAATCGCATCGAATGCAAGTTTACTACGAACCTAGCGACTGCAATTGCATAGTTCATTCTCGAATTGGGTGTTAATATAATTTGATGATTATTTCAGTCGATAGATTGGTGTTAAAATTGCATTCGATGCAAATTTAGTCATTTTAATTGCACCGAGTGCAACTCTCGAACAAAGTTGTCGACCAAAGTTGCTCGAAACACTCCGAAACGAGGTGTTAACACACGATACACTTTCAAATAAGGTGTTAAAATAATTCTATGGTAGCTCGAGTTCCATGATTTGGTGTTAAAATTGCATTCGCTGCGAGTTTGTCCATTTCAATTGCATTGAATGCAATTTTAGTAATTTTAATTGCATCGAATGCAAGTTTAGCATGAACCTACCGACTGCAATTGCATAGTTGATTCTCGAATTGGGTGTTAATATAATTTGATGATTATTTCAGTCGATAGATTGGTGTTAAAATTGCATTCGATGCAAATTTAGTAATTTTAATTGCACCGAGTGCAGCTTTCGAACAAAGTTGTCGACCGAAGTTGCTCGAAACACTCCGAAACGAGGTGTTAATACACGATACACTTTCAAATAAGGTGTTAAAATAATTCTGTGTTAGCTGCAGTTCATAATTTGGTGTTAAAATTGCATTTGGTCCGAGTTTGTCAATTTTAATAGCGTCGAATGTAATTTCGGGGACGAAGTTCACCTCGAAGTTAACACCGAATGGGATTAACACCTCGCCGAGTATATAATCAGTCGTTGCGCAGAATTTCGCTGGACGGTACGAATTGCCTCAGCCAAGTGAAAGCATCGCGATAGAAGCGGATATTGAAACTGTAATACTTCCGTTGCGTTTAATTATTTTCTTCTTCTTTTTTTTTGTCATTTCCATACTATTATTTTTTTTTTCTTATCGTTCGGTAAAATCGCTGATAAACAAGATGACGCCTTAAAAATAATACCGTGACTCTAGGAACTATTCGCCTTGCCATGGACCACCATCGATGTGCCAGAACCGCGTGTGCAAAGATCAAGTTATACGTTTCCTAAAGACGAGAACGTGTTGGCTATTTCCTATGTCGTTACAAAAAGAATAAAAAAAAAGAGAGAAAGAGAATCGATTTCGTATCAATCGAAACACTGTGACGCGGCACCTACGTATTATTATTATTATTATATCCCACACAAGGCACTTCAGTCTATCGATGCAAGAAGAGACACTTCTTCCTCTTCTTGTTCTTCTTCTTCTTCTTCTATTATTTATTTATTTATTTTTTTTTTCTTTCACCGGAAGTACGTCACCAGATTCGTTGCAAAAAAGGGAGGGGGTGGTATTTATCTTTCGTATTTATATTTACAGTTTGTTTTTTCGTCCTTTTCGTCCCCTATCTTCCGCGGAGATTGTCGATAACGACTATGACGCAGGATGGGGCGGAATGGGGTGCGACGGGGCAGAATGGGGTATGCCGGGGCGGAATGGGGTGGGGCGAGATATGATATCCCGGGGCGAAATGGGACATTCCGGGGCGGAATGGGGTACGATGGGGCGGAACGGGGTGGGATGCTTCCGTACGTACTTCCGGTGGTACTCCGGGGAGGGGATCGTTGGTTAAAGGATACTGGCGTGAATTCCGGCAGTTGATGATCCCCTCGAACGGCGAAAAAGAAGGAAAAAAAAAGGGGGGTGGGGGAGAAATGGGAACTATGAACACCCGCAACGTTCGACCACCATTCCGGGCAGCCGGGAGAAGACGATCTGGTACTCGTTGTCGAAGTAGAGCATCGTGATCTCGGAGAGCTTCCTGGGGGCGCAACACGGGCCCGTGTTGTTCGGCGGCTCGGCCAGGCTCACGATGTGCGTGTTCGGGTAAGCCGGGAGAAAGGCCATCGGACAATCGCCGGAACAGTAGTTCGCGTCGTATCTGAGAAGGACAAGAGGTTCGATCGGTCATTGTTCGTCCCCCTTTCTGGTGATTTTCGTTAATTTTCCCTGATTCCTTGGTTTTTCGCTTTAATTTCTCGATAGCTCCGATTTTTGTTTTTAAAAAATAAAAATTTTTGGACTTTTCTTTCTTAAATCCCGAAGATTAAATTTTTTGGTTCATATTTAAAGAATTTTTTCCTTGAAAACACCCCCCCCCCCCCCCCCCTCCAAAAAGGAAACAAAAATCAAAATCTCCCCGAAACTCACTTTTTAGGGGCGATGATCCAGTCCCATCCGAACTTCTCGAAGTCCACGGTGAGCTTGTACCGGCAACACCTGGTCTCCTGACTGGCCTCGTCGCAATTGAGGCCCACGTTCCTCTTGATCCTGCCGGACCGCCTGGCGTCCAGCTCCTGCGTTTGTACTTCGAGATAGGGCGCGTACTCCGCGCCGGGGTTGGACTCCACCACTTTGGGGCTCCGCCGGTGGCTGGACCCGACGCTGATCTTCAGGGCCACCCCCAGGTTGTCCCGGGGATGCTTGAACCACTCGGCCACCATTCGCCTGAGCTCGATGGTGACCCAGGCGCCGTGTCGCCTGCCCACCGGCCTCATGTGCTTCGTGGTCAAGGGCGGGCCCAGCATGGGGCTCCCGGAGTCCGTGGTGCCGCGCAGGATCCTCTGCAGCGTTATGGTCACGGGCCCCTCCTCCTTCTCCTTATCCTTATCCTTATCCTTATCGGCTACGTCCGACTCGGGACCCTCGCCCGCGGGCTCCGCGTCCGTGCCCCAGATCCATAGGCTGAGCTCGGCCCGCGTCACCCGGTGCTGCAGCACTTTGTCGGAGAACTTGAAGTACAGCACGTCCAGGTTGCCCTTCGAGTGCCTTAGCCTTTGGTCTGCAACGAGTCAAGATAAGAGACGGTTATCAAAGTGCGAGCCAATGCAATTTTATTCCAGAAAATTGGGTCTCCTTGGCTGGAGGAATTGTCCAGAACCCGCTGGAGCCCCGGAATGCGTATTTTCGCGCTCCAAAGGGGGTTAAACTAAATATTTCACCGGGTGCAGACCCCAAGGGTGCACACAAAAAATACCCAAACAGTCAAAAATCCGTTTTCTTTGATTCCAAGAATTTTCCAGAACCCGCTGGAGCCCCCAAACGCAAATTTCCACGCGCCAAAGTGGCTGGAACCAAAATTGCACCAGTTGCGGACCCCGAGGCTGCACAATTGGCGCTCGAGCGCATACAAAAAATAGCCCAAGGCTCCAAAATCGGTTTTCCTTGACTCCAGAACCCGCTGGAGCCACGGTATTGAAATGTTTACGCGTCCAAATTGGTGGAACTAAAAATTGGTCGAACCGCCGGCAGGCGCTGATAAGGAGAATTCAACAACTGGATATTAGGCAACTGCGAGCTGCATTTCCTACGGGTCACGCCGCGATAGAAGGAGGAGTTTCGCAAGTGCCTCGAATTTCCACGGCACGGTCGTTCCCTATCGGACAATACATGCACGCAGGCAGATAACCCCCGGGTTCGACTTTGCGCCTGTTGACGCAACGTATTCGCCCGCCGGATGAAATTCAATGAGCAGCCAAACACAAAGAAACCGATAAACCCGTAGGTGGAAAATGCGACGCTTTCTGCGCTGATGGGCCACTGCCCGAGTTTCGCGGAACCGCACTCGCGCGTCATTGGCTGATAAGGGGAATAACAGTAGAGCCGCGAGTGTCGCGCAATTGCGGTGTTTTTCTTTGGGTCTCTTGCGTGTTTCTCCGCAGGCCGGCGAGAAACTGTCCCTTTATGGGTACCTAGCCGGTCTATTCAGGGCACGGGTCGGCCAGAACCGCTTCCATGAAGGGTAAGAGCCTCGCGTACCGTTAGGCGACGTAACGTTCCTCGGTTTTTCTTCTTCCTCCTCTTCTTCTTCTTCTTCCTCGGGTAGATGGATTCTGGGGAACGAGATCTTAACGGTAGAAAGCGAAACGTCCCGATCGGGGTGGCAAGAACTGCACCGAAATCGGCAGATGCAATTTCGAAGACGATCGAATAAGACAGAAAAATCTATTCCTTGACCCTCCCTGGCAAAGTGGGGTCTCCTTGACCCCAGGGGTTCTCCAAAACCCGCTGGAACTCCGGAATGAGAATTTTCAAGTTGGTGGAACTGAAATTCTACTAGATGCGGACCCCAAAGATGCACAATTAGCGATCGAGTGCATTCAAAAAAATATCCAAATGGTCAAAAATCGAGTTTCCCTGATTCGAGGGATTCTCCAGAACCCACTGGAGCCCTACAATGCAAATTTTCACGCGGTAAAATGGACGGCACTAAAATTGCACCAGATGCAGACCCGAAAAGTGCATAATTAGCGATCGAGTGCATACAAAAAATATCCTAATGCTCCAAAACCGATTTTCTCTGATTCGAGGAATTCTCCAGAACCTGCTGGAGCCCCACAATGCAAATTTTCACGCGCTAAACTGGGTGGCACTAAAATTGCACCAGATGCAGACCCAAAAAGTGCATAATTAGCGATCGAGTGCATACAAAAAATATCCTAATGCTCCAAAATCGAATTTCCCTGATTCGAGGAATTCTCCAGAACGTGCTGGAGCCCTACAATGCAATTTTTCACGCGCTAAAATGGGTGGCACTAAAATTGCACCAAATGCAAACCCCAAGGATGCACAATCTGTGCTCGAGTGCATACAAAAAGTATCCCAACGCTCCAAAACCGAGTTTTCCTGATTCGAGGAATTCTCCAGAACGTGCTGGAGCCCCACAATGCAAATTTTCACGCGCTAAAATGGGTGGCACTAAAATTGCACCAGATGCAGCCCCGAAAAGGGCATAATTAGCGATCGAATGCATACAAAAAATATCCCAATGCTCCAAAATCGAGTTTCCCTGATTCGAGGAATTCTCCAGAACTCGCTGGAGCCCCACAGTGCAAATTTTCACGGACCAAAATGGGTGAAAGTGAAATTTCGCCGGATGCAGACACAAGGTGGAATTCGGGGAAGGAAAGAGATGAAAGAGGATGAGCGTGTCCGATCGGGTTGATGTTTTAGGTGCATAATGGCGCGTAGACACAAATAAACGTATGGTCTCGCGTTGAGCCGAGCCGAGAAGAAAAAGTCAAAGAGGAGAATAAAGAGAGAGGCAGAGAGAGAGAGCGTGCGGTGCACTAAGTGCGCGCCGTGGGACGGATAAATATAGTTTTCGCGAACGGAGGTCACTCGCATTACTGCTGCAGCAGGGAGGGCTGCAGGAAACTCACTCGGAGTGCCAGTCCGCGGCCCGCAGCCTTTCCCGAATTCCAGCCATTCCCGAATCCCATCGTCCCATCGCACACCTACAGAGCGCGCAGCGCTGGCCGTTGCCATCCCGGGGCCCTCGCGGGCGCTCTCGGGCAATTCCCTCTATCTGCACTTCGCGACCAAACGCATCGCCATGGAAAACAATGGTGATACCATTGCCATCCAACTGAGGCTCCCGCTATCTCGGGACCTGCCTATAAATAAGCCAAGTATTAATGATACGGCACGACCTTATCCCACCGCGCAGCGCCCGGAGAATTCATCTCGCGCGAGGAGAGCGGGAATGACACTTTTTCCACGATGCAGCGGCATGTTCCCCCTAGAACCGCATTCCAAAGGCATCTCTCGGAAGATTTCGACGCTACCGGACCCGGAAGTCGAGGAAAAGTAAGGGAATCCCAATAATGGGGGGAATTTTTGGGGGCCCTGGGGGTTGCAGAGGAATATCCAGATTTTTCTTGAAAAGAAATTTCTTTTTTGGAATTGGTACCGCGTAAGAAGTGTAATTTCGCGCGTGACGGGCGCGCAACGGAAGTGACGGGAAGAGGCCTTTGGAGAAACGAGCTCTAAGCTCGGGTTTGGGCACTTTCGGAGTCCGAGAGAAATTAAAAAAGGAATTGGGTAAAATCCAGATTTTTCTGGGAAGAAAATTTTTTTTTTGGAATTGGTACCGCCCAGGAAGTGTAATTTGGTGCGTGACGGGCACGCAACGAAAGTGACGGGAAGACGCGTTTGGGGGAAACGAGTTCCAACAATTCCTATAATTGGTACAAAATGGTGAAAAATGGTACCAATTGGTCGTAACGCTACGAAAATTCGGAAGTAACTAGATTTTCATATTTTCCCCTAGACTTTCTAGTTACAAACTTTCCTTTTGTTTATTAAAAAGAAGAAATTTATTTTTTTAACTCGATTCATCCAAAAAAAAATCGATTTACGAGAAAAGGGGGAAAAAAACCACGATCTTTAAAACACTTTCGGCTGTAACTTCCCTCGTGACGGGATGCAGCGTCACGCGAGCAGCAGGGGGAAGGCTTCTGGACGAAAAAAGCTTTGTTTTGTTTCTACTTCGGCAATTATGCGCTCTTCGGGGACCCCCATTTTTTGGACTCGGGGTTGAAAAAGTCGAAGAATGGGACGAGAGGCAAAGGGGTACCCTTTTGGCACCATCCCTCGGTCGGGTGGCCGATCCGAGGACGATTGCGGGCGGGTACCTGGCGTAATTGCATCGCGTGAGCGAAAAAGGGAAATGGGATGAAGGTATAACTGCAGTCGTAAAAGAAGAGGAGGAGGAGGAGGAAGAAGAAGAAGAAGAACGCAAGAGTTCAATAAAATTCGCATTTGGGTCACGCGTTTCCTTCTACGCGCACATAGGGCGTTCGCGTGATCTCTAATTGATCCTTTGAAATGGAATAGACGAGTTCTGTATCGCGATCGATTGGACAGAAGATAATTATAGCCTGATGATTATGTAATCCTAAACCTTCTTCTTCTTCTTCTTCTTCTTCCTCCTCCACTTCTTCTTCTTCTTCCTCCACTTGTGCCTGTGCTTCCTCTTCTATGCAACTCGATGGAGAGAGTGCATGCATGCACGCACGCTTACTCGCTCGCTCGCTCGCTGGCTGTCGATCGGTCGCTTGACGATATTGACATGACAACGCTCACTCGAGTACTTGCAGATTTTTGTCGGGAATCAGGAACACGGGTAAAACTGGTTTTCCCGAGACAAGGCGATGGTGTGCGTAACGAGAAAGAGACGGAGCGAGGGCAGGGAAAAAAAGAGCAAAAGAGAGAACGACGACGACGACGACGACTACGACGACGAGAGATCGTTTCTCTCGTCGTAGTCGTCGTCTTGTATACGGACCCGAGCGAGAGGAGGCTAATCAAGAGCTACCGCCACGGTGCAATGTTGCACCGAATGTTGCGCGTTTCCAACCGAATTCGTCCTATGCACTTTCGTCCCGAGAGTTGCAACCTTTTTTTTCCGATGCGTTTCCGTCCCTTACCCGGTTTTCCTTTTCTTCTATGGGAATTGGGACAATTTTTTTTTTCTCAAGGTAGCCAAAGTAACTAAAAATTAGGAAATTCGGAATTATTACTATTACCGTTATTTAAAGTTTAATAAATCGGTAAGTCAACAATTTGTAAAATTAATTGTTAAAAGTTAAAATTGGTTTTTTTTTGTCTAAAATTAGATTATAATAGTTGTGTAAGTCATAACAGTCAGTTTGAATATTAATATTGTTATCATTTTTTTTTAATATACACAGCTTCCATTATTTTTCTTTTGTATTACCATTATTATTATTACTATTATTATTATTATTATTATTATTATTATTATTATTATTATTGTTGTTGTTGTTGTTGTTGTTGTTGTTGTGTAAGTCATAACAGTCAGTTTGAATATTAATATTATTATCACTTTCTTTAATATACATAGCTTCCATTATTTTTCTTTTGTATTATCATCATTATTATTGTTATTATTATTATTATTATTTTTATAATTACTTTTATTATTGTTGTTATTATTATTATCCCCTTTCTTTTTTTTCATTCTTGAGAATCGACGTAATTTTTTTTATCAACACGAATAAATAAAAATCAAAATTCGCGATTTTCGGAATTTCTACCCAGTGGAAATTATTATTATTATTATTATTATTATCACTATTATTACTCCCCTTTTTTTCATTTTTGAGCATTAGAGTAATTTTTTTAATAACGTGAATAAATGAAAATCAAAATTCACGTATTTTTGAAATTTCTATCCACTGGGAATTATTATTATTATTATTATTATTATTATTATTATTATTATTGTTGTTGTTGTTGTTGTTGTTGTTAGTAGCAATAGTAGTAGTAGTAGTAGCAATGTTATCGTTATTATTATTATTATTATAAAAGGGATGGAGGCGGTGGGAGGGATTCGGTCGATTCTCGATTTTGCAACGGCAGTTTCAATGCACGTTCTCCTATTCAACAAGTGAAGGAAAAAGAGGAACGAAGGTTTTATTGAAGGAGGTGGACGAGGAGCGTGAGGAGGTACCGGGAGGAGTGAAATTTGGCGGTTGTTGAACCTCGTTAGACTTGATTGCCAGGGATGTCAACTAAGCCTTTCAAGCCTGAGTTAAGCACCAGTGCGAAAGCACACTTTCGTTCGTCCTATTGCACATTTAGAACCGCGCGCAATGATGATAAACTTCCGCACGGTAGGATTTACCATGCCGCGCGACGGGAACCGCTACTGCGTTGCAACGGTAAATGACACATGACATCATGACACGACGCCGCATGACGTTTCTCTACATAATGCGTCGCCTAACGGAAATCGCGCTCGGAAACCGGCTCGAACACGGCAGATTTTACCGTACCTCCGGTGCAACCGGTGCGATCGGTGCAATCGGCACTGCGCTCGAACGGAAGCTACCGCGACGGGGGCGAATTCTAACGGGTCAAATTTCGGGTGGGAGAATTCTGAAAAAAAAAATCGAAATCGCACCCAAATTTCGTAAAATTTACCACGCGGTTGCATGGTTTCCGATGCAACGGGAAATCCCACGAGATGGAAGTTACCGCGACGCGGGGAAATTCGCTGCAAAAAATTATTTCGCGAAATCCCGGCAAAAATTAATACGTCGCAGTATTTTTTTTAAATCTTTTTTTAAAATAAATAATGATGAAATTTAAAAAAAAAATCGTGAAGTTTAAATTTCTATTCGCTAGAAATTATTATTATTATTATTATTACTACTATTACTATTACTAGGAATTTAAAAAACTGAAATTAACAAATAAAAAATTATTTCGCGAAATCCAGGCAAAAATGACTGTGTCTTAGTATTTTTTTTATCTTTGTTAATAAATACTGATGCGATTTGAAAAAATCATAAATTTTAAATTTGTATTTGATGAAAATTATTATTATTATTACTTATTAAGAATTTGAAAAATTGAAAGTAACGAAAAAATTTATTCCGCGAAACCCTGATAAAAATTACTATGCCGTAGTATTTTTTTTGTTGTATTTTTTCTAATAAATGATGATAAAATTTGAAAAAATAATGAATTTTGAGTTTTATTTTGATTATTATTATTATTGTTTGTTTTTTTTTTGTTTTTGGGGCTGATTGTGAGAATGTGAAATGCATTTACGCACGGAGTGCCAGACTCCCTTACAGACTGCCAGCTAAAACACCCCCCCCCCCCCCCCATCTTCTAGGACAAAAAAATAAATTATTATTATTATTATAACTATTATTACTACTACTACTACTACTACTACTACTACTACTACTACTACTACTATTATTATTATTAATTTGCAAATGAAAGTGAGAAAGATCGACGCCTCGCGTTGGAACCGGTTGGAAATGAATTTTTTTCTGTTTGTAAATCTGGTAAGAAAAAAAATCCCAAAATCTGGAAACTGCACCGAACGAGCGACGATTGCACTCTCCGAAAGTGTCTACGTACCCGGGAAGGCTTGAGAGGAAGGAAGAAAAAAAAAAAGGCCACAATGTATGTAACGCGCGGGAGACTCGCTAAAATCGATCGTACAGGTTGCCGTTCGCATAATTCATTCGGTAATTGGACTGCTATCCCGTGGACTGGGAGAGTTCGAGACACGATCTCTTCAATTATTAGTGAATCGGAGCCGCAGTCGATGGAATCGGAAACGTAATTGAATTATGGCAAACGCAAGAATACGAGAAAGAGATAGCAATAGATAGGTCGATGTGCTTCTACACGATTATGACATTTATGTGTACCCACACACACACACACACAGGTACACGTACGTGGCATGTGTCGCGTGTGTGGGCGTGCGTGCGTGCATGCACTCGCGCACACGGAAACACGCACGCACACACACACACGGGTAAAATTAATTAGCTGCCACGGATCATCAATCAAAGCCGTTTAAGAGAGAAACCGAGAAAGAGAGACAGAGGGAAGACAACAGCGAGACGGTTCAACGACTACGATAATTTCGGACTAAATAAAGACTCGACTTATTTGAAATGTGGTAAACGGCCCCGATAAGGTGGCAGGCAAGTTCAAAGATACCGATCCGCCGAAAAAGAAGAAAACGCACGGACGAGCCGCAGGCCCGCGGGCAGTCGTCGACGATAAAGGGGCCACTTGAGCGGCCGAGCACAAGGAGGAGGAATGAAGAAATCGGTCCTAAATTGCGATTATTTATCAGCGGGAGTTTAGCGGCTCTGGAATCGACTTAACACGATAATGAACGATGGGCCTGACCTAGGCTGTGCAACGACCGTGACCTTCGTCGCGGATCCAGGCCGGTCTTACTGGTTTTCTACTTAAGAAATTTCGTTCGTCCTCTCATGCTCGGCTCAATTAACCGTGAGTCTTTTCCTTCTCCTACGCTTCTTCTCTCGCTTCCTCTGGATTCTCTCGGCTGCCTTTCGCTCTCTCTCTCCCTCTCTCTCTCGCTCTTTCTTTCTTTCTTCCTCAAAAACCAATGCGATCTAATGCGATTCCGCCGCAACCTTGAAGAAACTCGTGGTGCAACGCGCCGTTGCACCACGAGCCGCTCGACTGCAGCGGTTGCTGTTGCTGCTGCTGCTGCGACGACGGCGGCGGCGGCGGCAGGATCGTTTATTATCGTCGGGTTCCACGAAAAGGACTGGACTCGGCTCTCACGGGACGCACGGGCGCTCGATCGGTGGCGATGAAACAGGTCTTGCGTTTCCCTGAATCGCGGGCAATCCTGGCCTAGGCTGGGAAAAAGCGTGAGCGCCGGGACCGTCGGCCTCGATTCCATTACTCGGGAATTTTAACGAGCCTGGAGGTAGTGCGCAAGAAAGGAAGCTCGAGTCCGACGCGGGAGCCTGGAAGTGCCGGGTCCAGAACGGTCGGAGAACGGAAATTGGCTCCCGCGCGAAATTCGTGCCCAATTTGGGGGTTCCGGGTCGGGGAGTCTCGACAGAGAGGATTTCGAGGACTGGAACGGGGGTTCCAGGTCAGGTATTGGGTGTGGAAGGATCTAGGGACCCGTTTGAAGAGAATTTTGTCACCCAGGGTGAGTTTTGGGGGGATGGAATGATTCCAGGAATGAGCTTCGGAGGTAGCAGGGTATCTCCAGGGTCCCTGGAAGGGTCAAGGACCAAGGATCCAGCGAGAAACTGTGGTTGAGGTCCAGTTTGGGTGCAACTGGGGTACAATTGGAATGGGGGAGGAGAAATGTGTGATCCCTTTCGGTGATTCCGAAGGGAATTGGAATTTTTCCGGAGATCTGGAGAAAAATGGGGGTACCAATTGTGGAGCTGGAGCAGGACCAGTTGGAATTTGAAACTCCAAGGAACTGGAATTTTGGAAGAAAAAGAAATTTTGAGTATCGGCTGGAGAAATGTCAAATGAAATTTTTTAGAAGCGACAAAATCCGGAATTCCAGATCCGATACCGATCGGACCTGAGGAAGCCTCCAGGTTTCTGGAATATTCGGGAAAAGGAGCCAAGACTGGCGCTTCTTGGGATCTCGAAGATCAAAGAAAGCGACACTCGGAGTGGGATCTGGGTCGCGAGCGGACCAGCGAGAGACAGTCTTGTCATCCTTGCGAGGTTACCAGGAGTGTCTTGTTTTTCGCATTGGACGTGGCCGGCAAAGGAAGGAAGGAAGGAAGGAAGAAAAGGGAGAAGAGAGAGAGAGACCGGAGATAGAAGAGGTCCTTAAAACAAGAAGAAGGTCGTTTGTTCCCCCCGCGCTCCGAGTTTGTGGAGCCCCCTTTACTTTAAACACAGGTTTGGAGGTTGAAAGGAGGTTCGTGTGTGGTCGTTGGACTCGATAAGGCCCATTATCGGTGGGGGAAGAAAGGGATCCCGAAGTCGGGGGATACGGAGACGGGGACGAAACGTCGAAGGGGGGTAGGAGACGAAGGAAGAAGCCCCCCCGAAGGATCGAATTTCGAATTGGACGTCGTTAAAATTACCCCTTGGGGTGTTTCAAGAGTTAAGTCGTTTGAGTTTTACGTGTAGCACCTGCCAGGATGGCTTCAAGAGTAAAGGAAGAAGAAGAAGAAGAAGGAGAAATCCTTGATATTGCACATGCACTCGCGGGCTAAGGGTATAGAGAGAGTGAGACTTACGAGGCTGCGCCAGGGCAAATACGCTCTCGGTTTTGGCGGCGTACTCGTCGATCTCCTCGTGATGGGTGATCCCGGGCTCCAGGGGCTGCGGCTGATCGGCCTGCATGCCGTACATATCCATGAGCTTGGAGATGGGCGGGATCCTGGGCAGGGCCCTTCCGGTCATGTTTGGTGCCTGCTTCAGGCCCAATTTCGTAAGTATCTGTTCCTTGATGGCCTCCAGACTGAGGGCGCGTATCTCCTCGTGCATTCGGCAGGCGTTGCATCCACCACTGGCCATGGCACCGTAGCGATGATACCTCGAGGGCGCGTCGAAGGTCCCGATGAGGACCAGCGATAGCAGGAACAGCGCCTTCATCTTGCCTGCCAGCGCTTTCGCGTGCGGAGGTGATCAGATCATCCTCCTTTTTGCTGGGCTCTCACCCTCAAAACTTCCAGTTTCCAGTTTCTCGTTGCTCTGTCTCCTCCTCTCCTTCTTCTTCTTCTTCTTCTTCTTCCGCGTTATGCCGTCGTCCGGGACCTCATCCCCGAGGATGCGATCGGAGCAAAAACGAGACGGGATTCCAGGCAGAAGCTCCTCCGGGGACCGATTCGTCACACTAAGCACCTTTCTTCTTCCGTTTCCACTAACGATAATACACCCTCCTGATCATGATCCAGCCAATCCAATCCAAGAACGCGCACCTTAAGCGCGATGATCCTGAAGCCATGCGATACCAGAGGGGTTCTTCCCGCACCAAAGGGGTTACCGACTCTCGTTCCCTCCCTTTGCTTGCGATCGAACGATTCCTCTCCCTGTCCCTGTGTCCCTGTCCCTTGAAGGGTTGAGCGCAAAGGGAGACCGGGCAAATCTTGGTCCCTCTCGATTCTTTTTGTTTTTTTTTTTCGGATCTCTGGCCACCGTCCGCGTGTCAAACGACGACACCAAGTCTTCCAAGCGAGGAGATGCTAAGAGCTTGCTGGCCTGTCAAGCACTGAGTCAGGAGGCGCGCGTCCTCTCTGCATATATGTCGAGGAGGCCTCCTCCTCTTCGCTCTGTATATCTTACGCATTCGCCTGTAGGGGCCATATACGAGGAGAACTCGTGTATATGTAGATATTATACCTCGTCTATCCAATACCCCCTTCTTCGTTTCTTATTTTTCTTCCTCCTCCTCGTGGTCCATTCCTTCTTCTTCTTCTTCGTCGTCGTCGTCCTCCTCCTCTGCTTCGCCCGGAATCCTTCGAGAATCCTTCTCCTTCGTCCTCCTCCTCCTTCTTCTCTCTTCCTCTTCGGGTTTAGTCCCCGGCAGCGTATCTGATGATCCATTTTGGTGGCCAGGATGGCAATCGTTCGATCCGATCTGACCGTTTCCTCGTTTTCTGGAATCCTTTAAGCGAATTCGACGCGAGATCTGGAAACAATAGAGAGGAAATGATGTATGCGAGATGTATAAGGAGAAGTTGATTGAATTTTCATGAGGTACACGGGCATTTTGAAATAAGTTCCAAGGATCAAGGGAAACAAAAGGAATTTTAAAATGTGTATCGGAGTCCGTTAGCAAAAAAAAAAATAAATAAAATAAAATAAAAAAGGAAAACAAAAAGGCAAAGATTAACGATAAAAGGATATTTATTCGGACCCGGAGCGCGTCGAGCCCGAGCCTTTTTTGAAAATCAATTCTAGTCCTACTTGAGGCGAGTCTGATGTATTTCAAAGGAACTCCGACAATAGGCGTGAATTTTCTCTTTTTTTTGGAATTTATATTTTTTTTTTTTTTAGAATTTTGTTAAAATCGTTCCGAGGCAAAAAATTTGCAAAAAGTAGGTGGAAATTGAAGTTTGGGGAAATAATTAGAGAAGTTTTTCGCGAAAATTCGGGGATTTTTGGAAATCCTCGAAATCTCGATTCGGGATTAAAAGAAAAAAAAAAAAAATCGTGCGGTTTCGGTATCGCCGCATATGTGGTAGGTAGGTAACGCACAAAAACGCATATGTCCGTGGCATGGTAACCGCGCACACATGTCCCGTTTGCCCCATGCATCGTTGCTAACATCAATCACTAAGAAAAATGGTGTTTGACAACCAGCAGGTGGGCTCGAGGTAAACTTATAATTCATAAGGAACCACTGGAATCACCGAAACTTCGGCGATGCATGGTCGGTGCATTTCCAGAAATCCCCGGTTCCTTTTTGTTTTTACTCGAATAATGAAATAAGGATATTAACATTTTCCAGCTGATTCGTGATTCGATTTTGTAACTCGGAAAGGCCTTGTCCTTCTTTCTTTTTTTTTTCGATGCGTGATAAAATATTGATAATAATAATTTTTAGCTGATTCGCAATTTGGTGTCGCAATTGTAAAATTCGAGGTCCCTATTTTTTTTCCTTGCATATAAAAATATTAAAATTAATAATTCCAGTAATTTAGTGTCGAAATTTTGAAAATTCCACGTTGTTATTTTTGTTTAGTTGCATATTAAAATTTAAAAATTAGTCTTTCCAGATGGTTAATAATTTAATGTTGCAATTTTGAAGATTCTAGGCCCCTACTTTTTTCTCGCACATTAAAATTTCCAAATTAATATTTTCCAACTGATTGAAAATTAATGTTTGCAATTCCAAAATTCCTTTTCTCTCTTTTTTTTATAGTCACACATTAAAATACTAATTCCTACTAATATTTTCGAAACTAAAAAATCCGATACTTATTTTATATTACGTTTCACTCTTGAAACCCATCGATAGCGAAAACCTTATTGACTTATTGACAAATTAGGCGGAAAATTCGGGATTTCCGTCGGACTTTCTGGAAAAAGTGAATCGAAAGGCGAAGGGAATCGATTAATCGCAAGGCGAGCGTTCGGGATGATAATAATAATAAGTAAGAACCGTTATAGCGCGTATATCGATATTGCAAATCCGCGTTCGGTGGATGCTGTCGGCACTTAAGTGCGTACAGTTATATTTATAACATGATGAAAAATTGCAACGCGAGAGAAGGAAAAAGCCCGAAGACCAGGGGCTTCGACGTAAACACGACAATGACATAGTCGTAAAGGTAATTTGCAAGACATAAAATCCATAAAAAAATTTAACTCATCTCCTTGAGCCACTGACAATGCCGCACGAGTGTGCACGGATACTCACTTACCGACTCGTAATGGACAAGCTGTAAATACTAATTAACCCGGAGCGAGAGGTAGCAGCCATTTACATTTTATTTTATGCTCGGTTCGGGCCACTCATGAAATTGCATATAATTTCGTGGACGTCTCATTTGCAATTTTTATCAATATTTTATCATTCTTATTTGCATCCAAAACGATGCATGCGCAGATACGTGAAATCCGACTCCTCGAATCGCCCCGGGAACGTCACTTTTATCGCCTAAGTCTGCCCGCCTAGCGCCTACCTGCGGATTAGGAGGCACCGGCTCCTTTGCATATTCCCCCGGTGCACCGGGGAAGGCGAAAAAAACGACCCCGAAGCGTCCCACGGTCGGATTAACGACATTCCACCGGGTTCCTCTGTCGTTCACCCGCAGAAATCGGTGGAAAACTGGTTTTCGGGGACGAATCTGAAAAAAGAAAAAGGATATTAATTTTTTTTTTCTCGGAATTTCGAGTATTTTTAGAGGATTCCAATTCCACGTCGAGGGATCCGGTACCGGGTTCACGGTCGGGAACTGGACCCGGTACCGGACCCTTCGGCTTCGACCTGGAAATGCATCCTTCGGTTCTCGGGGGAAAAGTGCATGGATTGATCGGTGCATGTCGTCGATACGTGAGCTGCCAGTCGACAATGTAGAGAATTGCATCGAGGCGGCAGTAAAAAGGGAAACTATATGCAACTGCAAGTCGCGCGGATTATGCACATGCACCGAGAGCCAGTCGCGGTTACCTTAAACCGGACGCGTCAGTTTCTTGCCTGCAACGAGAAATTTTACTTTATGAGTGAATACAACAAAAAAATATATTTCACCCCCTTTTATTTTATTGGACGTGGGAACTTTTTTTGTCACCCTTCAGCTGCTCGTTATTGAATTCTTTGGAATCCCAAAATCCAGGAAATTCAACCCCCGGAAGGGAATTTCCGATAAAAAATATTTTCTACCCCTGGAGTAATCATCAGTCGAGTTCCGAAGCTCAGAAGAAGAACTTCCAACTTATTATCGAATTTATTTACTATTTGACTCATTTCTTGAAAAATGAAGGCAGTAATTTTTTTATTTTTAATTGTAAGTTCTAGCGAAAAGTGGATTTGCAAAAAATAGTAGGAAATTTTTGCCCACATTCTAAATTGCAAATTAATGTCACCCCTTTACCAATTTATTATATTTTCTTCTAAATTTAATTTAAATTCATTTGCAAGAATTAAAAAATGAAGGAATTATTTTGATTTCTTGCAAAAACTGGATTTCCAAAACACAAAAATTCTTCAAAAAAATTCCTAGAAAATTTTACTGTTCAATTTCTTATATTTATATTTTTTTATATTTACAAATTCTACTCTGAGAAAAATGGCATCCTCAAAAAGGTGAAAATTGTTACAAAAAATAATAAATAATAAAAAAGTTATAATTAACTATCAATTATTTTACCATTTTATGGTGTCATCGTTTATTATTATTATTGTATTATTATTAAAAAGATATTTTTTTATATTATATCTCATCCAATTTCTCATAATCTCGATTATTTAATAGAGTAATCGAAACTACAAATATTGCAGGATTTTTTGAAACCGGGCAGCCCGGCGACGTGTGTGCGACTTTTGCAAGGGAAATCGATCTACTCGGCATTATTGAGTGTACCGGGACGTATCTGGCGATGGAATAAGATAAGGCAAGATTTCGAGCACCTGGAGTCGTGGAACGTATCTCGACCGAGCTTCATTTCCGAAAGGACGAAGGAGAATAGTAATAACGTCACCGATGAATTATGCAGCGTGGATTTCGCCGATAGTTTGAGAGGCCGATTTCTTACGGTGGATTTCGAACCGGTAAGAGGATCCATCCGGTTCGTCGGTACGGGACGTAAATAAGTATAATTCTCCACGTTTTTAAGATACCCCCGTACGTGATGTTTCAAAATAATGTCGCTACCGGGTACATCGGGGACATTTGGACGACCATGGAGGATTTCATGGGGTTCGAGCAAGTATCTATTTTTTAATTTTGCAAAAATCTACGGGAATTTAAAAAATTCCTACAAAAACTTATAATTTTTTTTATTGGAAAAATTCGGAAACAAATTTTATTTGAAAAATATATTCTATAAAATCCAATTTTCTTTGAATTTACTTTTAATTAATCAAAGTATTTTTTCTAATTATTTTAGGGAGTAATTATTCCATAAAAAAAATTAACTTTTGTTCAGAAAAGTTTGTTAACGGATTTTTTTTTTTTTTTTTTTTCTTAAATTATCCTCTGGAATCCAAAAAGTTGCAATTCAGGTTTTAAGGGGTTGAAAGAAGTTGATATAAACCACACCTGCATGTGTGTGTGTGTTTATCGATAGGAGATATGGAGAAAGAAGCGCTCGGTTTTAATATAGAACCGTACCAGGAATCTTTGGGCGATTTTCGGTAAGGGGGTTAAAAAACAGGTGTGGAATGAACTAACGGAGAAGAGCAGAGCGATGGGAGCCGAGGGATGGGGGTGATATGAAGGGCTTGACGATGATTCATATGTCTAGACGCGTAAGTATCGGGGGCGCGTGTATGAGTTAATGAAAGAGTTTCTCGTGAAACTGCAGAACGATTTATCGAAGAACGAGACCATTGACCGAGCCAACCCTGATGAATGGACGGGCTCACGCACTTCTGGTAGCCTCTGCGATTCAGGCCTACCCCTCCAGTTCGTACAGTTACAGTTTGCCGATCGCCACTAACTCGTAAGTGCTCGAAAACAAATTTTTTTAAGTATTATTATTTCATTTTATTTTCTTAATTTTCTTAATTTCTCGAAAATTGTATCAATTATTTCTTGGAAATTTCATAAAAATACTCTGCGTGGGTCGTTTACGACCCACTCGGGGGTAAAACGTACCTTTTTAGGGTAAATTGCAGTTTCCGCGTTGACCCACAGGTACGCCTTGTTCGTCCTTTCGGGAGGAACCGAAGTTTCCGGAGAATGGTACACGAGGATGTTCACTTCCGAACTCTGGCTCACGACGTTCGGGCTGTTCGTCCTCATTTCGGCGACGATAACGGGGATATATTTGTCGAAGAAGGGAACCCTGTCGTGGTTCAAAGAGGGCAACGACGAATTGGCGTGTTACTCGTTCAACCTCCTTTACGTACTCTCGGGGATCACCGGCCAAGGTGTCCCAGTATAACTGTGAATTATAATAGAATTATAATTAACATTGAGAAACATTAATATTAATTAATGTTACTTAATTAATATTCGAAAATTAATATTCGAAAATTTATATTAATATTTGAAAATTTGTGGAAAATTTGAGAATTGATCATTTGGATTTTGGTTTCTTTTTAATTCGGCCAGAATCGATAAACAAAAAACATAGTTTTTACGCAACACGATCGAATTAACTCACTAATATAATCGTACAAAGAAAATCTGGTTTCTCGTTCAACTAAAAAAAACTGGTTTCAGGGCTAGAAATAGTACCGAGATCCTGGTCGCTGCGTTTAACGATACTTTCGACGTTACTCCTGGGAATGTGCCTGTCCTGTGCCGTAAATACCACCCTCACTTCGTATTTATCGTTTCGACGCACCTCTACCCCGGTAAATAACCTGCAGGAAGTGCTCGAGAAAAGGACGCACTCCCTGTGCGTCAGAAACGACAGTTTTGCTTATTTGCACTTGAAAAAGGTACCGACAATTTGGGACAAATATAAAATGGGAACAATAAAAATGCGAACAATAATTAATATCTTACAATTATTGAAAAATTGAATGTAAAAGTGAATATCAAAGATTTGTCCCAATCTCGAGCATTATTTTTCCAAAAACCGGGGGAAAAAAGAATTTAAATAATTTCTTATTAATTTACACAAAAAAGGCTCTCCATTCCTGTGCAGGACATGTCACGTGACGATGAAGTTCAGGAGCTATGGAGGGACCTAGTGAACACAGAAGCCTGTCCCAATATGAGGGACAAGCGCGAAGTCGTCGAGAAAGTTTGTCGCAAAGGACTGGTTTTCCTGGAAGGTCCCGACGTCTTTCTCTCCCTTTACAAGGAATCTCCCAACAAATGTGCCATCGTCCAGCTTCCGGGACTCTACTGGAGCCTGAAACTGGCCTTTTTGCACTCCAGGTCTTCCAGTTACCGGAGAGCCATCGATCGATTGTGAGTATTTGTTCGATTATCGATTTTTCTAATTTATTGTCCGATAAAAATCACAAGAATCGAGCTTCTCCGTTCCTAATAATTCTTCCCATCTTTCCCTCCACTTTTATCTTGGGGGGGGGGGGGGGGGGCGAGACAAAAGAAGGGGAATCCCCCTGGAAGACTCCGATCGAAGCGTTTGTGAGTAACCGATCGATCGATCGTTTGTGGTTTGCAGTCTGTTGCGCTTGAACTCGGCGGGAATTTTGAAGTACCTCGAGAGGAAGTGGATCCTAAGGGACACGGAGAAAATCGCAGTGGCCACGTTTTTGCCCACTTCCTTCCAACCCGTGGAGTACAAACACATTCGCGTCTTGGCGCTCGGATACTTCCTCGCGCTGCTTTTCAGCATCGTTCTGTGTGTCGGGGAAAACATCGCACACGAGGTTATTGCGAGACACGGTTTTGCGAAGTTTTCATCCACGAGGATCCCGAACCCCGGACGTTATCGGGGGGACAATAACCCAAACCGTGTGCGAAGTTTTGGGAGAAAACCAAGGCGAAACGGATCAGTTATCGTGAAGAGATTAGCTTGAGTCAGCTGAGATTGATATATAATATATAAGTATAATTCGATATATATTACATCGGACGTAGTTTTTGTGTGCAGATAATTATTGAATTGCGGTCAGATTAAATATTGAATATGTATATGTGTAAAAAATGTACGCCAGGATGTATGTGTGTATGGGAACGGAAGAAATGAAGAAGGGTGATTTCGTTTCTGGTATGTATTGTTATCCTGTTGTGAAGAAAAAAAAAAGGCAAGCCGCGATATATCTCGAAACAGCGCAGGCGCAACAAAGCCCAATCGGATTCATCGGTCCTAATCGTTTCGGTGCTAAAAATTTTTCCCCCAAAAATGGGGTAAAAATTAAAGTTTCAAAAACGGGGTTGGACAAGTCATTTCTAGGGGTAATTTTTCCCGTAGAATCGATTGCAAATGTCAAATTTGACGAAATCCTAGCGGAAGTTGGAAAAAAGTAGGTTTTTTGAGGAAAAATCGTACTTCCCGTGGGATTTCGAGAATTTTAATCACAGATTTGGATTCCTCGGAAAAAAATACATCGGATATGGGTCTACCGAAATTTAAAAAAAAAGTTTGCAAAAGTCGAATTTTTTGGGCATGCCTACCCCTTCCCCCAAAAATGGGGTAAAAATTAAAGTTTCGAAAACGGGGTTGGACAGGTCATTTCTAGGGGTAATTTTTCCCGTAGAATCGATTGCAAATGTCAAATTTTATGAAATCCTAGCGGAAGTTGGAAAAAAGTAGGTTTTTTGAGGAAAAATCGTATTTCCTGTGGGATTTCGAGAATTTAATTAACAGAATTGGATTCCTTGGAAAAAAATACATCGGATATGGGTCTCCCGAAATTAAAAAAAAAAGTTTGCAAAAGTCGATTTTTTTCGGCCAAAAGTTCACCCGATCTTCTCCCCGGCCCGGGCTGGGGATGAACCTTGAAGCGGGTTTTTCGAAAGTTCCCGCGCGAATGCGGGCTTTCGATTGTCCGTCGCTGTGGTTGGTAGACCTGCCGACCGTATGGCCAAAGTGGGAGAGAGTGAGAAAGAGAGAGACAGAGAGGGTGGGAGAGAGAAGGAAATGGGCAATGGCCGATATGGTCTTCGACACGGAATTTAATGGCTGGCAGTTCGAGTAAACATTATAAAGTAACAGCGATTCCGATTTCCTGGGGGTTAAATGTGCCCTGAAAAAGACAATGTGACGTGGGGCTGTATGCGATGGCGAATAAAGAATTGAGCAGCCATCAGCAACAGTTCGTTGAGGAAATTGACTACAATGAGATTGAAACGGAGGAGGTAAAGCTTTGCTCTGCGAACTTTTCAAGACGTATCGCGACTGATAACCTCACTTTTTGCCGTTCTTTCCCCGATCCTGTCTTTGTTTTTCTCCGCTTTATTCGTCAAAGCACCCGGGCTACTCTAGCGCTACCTAATTTCAATACCTAGATTCTCCACAAAAGTAGGTACCCGTGTCCCTATTTGTTACTTTTTGTAAATCACCCTTTAGGTTCGGGTGAACAGGTACTAGGAGTAGGTGCGTAGGTAAAGCGAGTCCTTGTACCTGTTAGGCTGCCCCATAAGTTTCTTCCTCGCCACGCCATGTACGACCTCGAGCCGGAAAGGGAGATACTTAGGGGACACCCTAATAAATAATTGTTTTTGTCGAAAAACCTAAATAGAGCGACAAGGTTCGGTAGCGATACCTAAGGTTCATAATTAGGTTTCGATATAAATTGTGCCTAGGTATTACTCGTTCAGGTTCAGGTGTGGAAACTTAATTAATTATTGATTGCTGGATAAATTAGGAAGTTAATTTTCGATTGTTGGATAAATTAGAAAGTTAATTTTCAATTGATGGATAAATTATATGAAATTAGAAGCGAACTTGGTAACGAAGATTCAAGAGTTTTTGGTGTTGTCTAATTTTATAGAGAAAATGTATCCTAATTAATTTGTTCGAGGTGATTGTAACACAAAAAGTTTAGAAATAAAATGAAATTTAAATTTTCAATTAAATTTTTCTAATTTAAGTTGTTCTAAATTGGAAATTCAAAATGTCGCAAATTTGGGTTTCCAAATTCGAACAATCGCCAATTACAAATGCCAAAATTATAATTCTGTAAATTGGAAAAATGCCCCAAACGAACATTTTGTAATTTACAATCTTACAATTTACGAGTTATGTGAATATTCCATACAGGTCGTAGGCAAGGGTTCGTTCGGAGTGGTATGGAAAGGAAAGTGGAGAGGAACGTACGTCGCGGTAAAACATATTAACTCGGAAGGTGAGAGAAAAGCCTTTACCGTCGAGGTGAGACAACTTTCCAGAGTGGCGCATCCCAATATCGTGAAATTGTACGGTGCCTGTACCAAGAATCCGGTATGCTTGGTAATGGAGTACGCCGAGGGTGGCTCCTTGTACAATGGTTCGTAAAATGCGTGAATTTATCAAACCGCATCGAATTTACGAACTTCTTAAACACAAATAATAATTTCTTTTTTTATTAGATAATAATTTATCAATTAATATTTAACTAAAATTCCGCGATTGCTCGTGTCTCCTTCAAATTAATTATTCTCTTTTTTTTTAAATCGCAGTATTACATTGCAACCCGCAACCCCATTACACCGCGGGACACGCGATGAGCTGGGCTTTGCAATGCGCTCGAGGAGTCGCGTACCTTCACAATATGAAACCAAAGCCATTAATTCATAGGTTGGTATACGATGGTATGCAAAGTAAATTTAATAACAATTTTCTTCATTAATAATACCCGAACGGCGAAAGACAAAATTTATTTTATCGAATCGATCTACTTCGGAAACGGATAACGATGTACCTTTTTCTTTTTTTTTTCGCAGGGATCTCAAACCCCCAAATTTGTTGTTAGTTATGGGTGGACAAACGCTTAAGATCTGTGATTTTGGTACGGCTTGTGATTTGAATACCTATATGACTAATAATAAAGGCTCCGCCGCCTGGATGGCACCGGAGGTGTTCGAAGGTTCTCGGTATACCGAGAAATGTGACGTTTTCAGCTGGGGCGTCATCTTGTGGGAGGTCTTGTCCCGAAAAAAGCCTTTTGACGATATCGGTGGATCCGCGTATCGGATTATGTGGGCTGTGCACATCGGACAGAGGCCTCCGTTGATCGAAGGGTGTCCCAAACCCATAGAAGATTTAATGACGAGGTAAAAAAACGTCCTACGCCTTAGAACTTTATTATTATTTTTTTTTTACTACGATAGCTGGTCATCAATAATTATTGCTATTTTAACACTTTGCCGTCCGCATCATGTACGACACCAACGTGGTGCCACCGGACGGCATAGCGTTAGAACGGTTTCCTCGACGAATCTTGAATTCTTGAGATTTTTTGCTCGATAATTGATTTACTAATTTTTAATTATTAATATATTTTATTAATTATTAATATAATATAAATTTTTTTTTTTCATTTTTAATTTGTTTGGTCACCGAATTTCGATGACAAAAATCATCGCGGATTACGATTCAATTATTAATAATTAATTTCGTTCAGGTGTTGGCGAAAAGTTCCGGAAGAGAGACCGTCGATGGACGAGGTAGTGAGAATCATGACGATCCTCTCGGAATTTTTCAGCGGTCATTTAGAACCGGTGGAGTACTCGTTGAGCAGCGAGATGGAACACGAGGAGAACTCGAAAGACGACACGCTGGACATGCCGAGTACGATGGACTCTCGAGTAAACGGGTCGGTGGCCAACGGCACCGTGACTCCGATGCAGGACGAAAAACCCGTGGAAAATTCGACACAATGCGTACCGGCTAATCGCGCGACAAATACCGTCGAAAGTCAAAATGACACGCGAACTCCGACGTTACCGTCGTCCCAACATTCGCATCGTGAATTTCTCCCGTTGCACGTGGAGTGCGATCCGGTTAGTTTACCTTCGGAATTATTGAATTTTGAATAAAAATAAGATTAATTAAGGAATTTTTAAATTAATAATTCGTAATATTGTTTTTCTTTCTTAATTTTCTCTAATTTTTTGCTTTAGAATTCCTGGGAACTGGCAAACTCCACGGATTCTTCCTGGGAAATTCGAAATATGGCTGGTCTTGATAAAATGGCGCCCAAAAATAGGAAAATGCAACGAGGTAATGTTATTATTTTTCAATATTCCAATGGAAAAAATTACTTTGGCGGAAAAACACTGAAGGCAATTATAATATTTTATCCGTTTTGTTAAACTCTCACTAATTATGATTTTCTGGATAATACGAGGAAATTTTGGTTTTCGAGTTCAGAAGAAATTCGGGGGAAAAATTTTTCGTAAATTATTTCCAATTATAAATTATACAAGCAACAATGTTAACATAAAATAATTATTGACTCGACACGAATATTCAACAGTTGCGGAGTAGCGAACCCCTGCACCTTTTTTTTCACATCCAATTAACAATTACGTCTTGCTTTTAATCCACTGAGTCACGAATTATTTCCGTCCTGAATTACTTCGATCCAATAAAAAAGACGAATGTCCAACTTTTCTCGTGACACATTTTACGTGTCGTCGAGTTATTTTTCAAATACGTACGGGCTCGTATTTATAAAACGGACGATCTTTCTTGTCGCAATTTTCAAAACCACCCTTCGTTTCCTAATTAACCAAATTAAAATACCATAAAATCGCAATTTCCCACGTTATTTTTTTTTTTCTTCACCCACTCGGATTTCCACCGATGTTGATTTTTTATCAACCTCCACGAGAGTCGCAGCTTCCCTGGAAATTAATTTTGGCTTCCACGGGAAACCCCCAAGGAAGGAATTAACTTCCATTCGCGTGAAATCCCAAACTGGAGAATCCAGCGAAGGGGAATCGGACCCAGAAATAATTGGGAGAAAATTCTCCGTGGCTTGAACGGCAAAATAAAATAAATATAAATTTACAAAAAAAAAGGGTCAACGATTAATTTGTCACCGTCTGTTGCAGTGGATCTAAAGATAAGAGCGAGAGACGACCAGAAGGTGGGAAGTAAAGGAAAAAAAAAGGGAAAAGAAACGGTAACGTTACTCGTCGGTGGCACCAAACTGTCTGCAGACGTAACTCTCCCCTCGAAAGGTCTATTTTCGATAGGAGCGTTCTCTTTCAAATTCGAGATGCACCTTTTCCTTGGTTATTTATAATTTTTTTTTCCTTTTCTTTCTTCCGTCTGCTCGTCTCGTAACGTTAGATCCGCTCCAACGTTCTTCCCTTTGGCGAAAAGCTGCGATAAATGGAGCTCGAAAACGAGCGGAGCGACCAAACCGAGCGAGAAGGAACCACCCGAAAATGTGAAGAAAGAAAAGCCGCTGTTATATCGCACGATGTAGATTGTAGATTATTTTGAGCCTGGAATACTCAGCGGTGCTGACTCACCCGAGGCATCTCGTGCACTCTCTGCCTCCTCCCCACTGGCTCGTTTCAAATGTAATCTAAGAGTTGCATATAGAGTCTTGACCCTTCGTCGAGGCGTTCCTCTAGTTTATGGACACCGGTTCTTTTTTTTTCTTTCTTTTTTTTGGCCGATTCGTAATATTTTTCTCATGAGTTTCAGGGCCCCGGGTCTCGTCGTCGGAGGGATATGATGGCATCCACGTTGATGCACGCGTGCATTAACGGGAACCGGAGGGCCGATTCCCTCCCGCTCGTGTTCGGGGGAAAAAGTCGCCGAGGAACGATTATCGAAGATAACGATCGGAGTTTGAAACGCGAGAGACGGAAGAAGGCTAACGGCACGTTTTCGCGATAGTTTCTTTCTAAAATTAGCCGTCGACTAATCGGGTGGACGCGCGTGGCAAAAGAAGTCGTAAGACCAAGACAAAAAAGATCCCCAAAGATGATATCCGAGAGGATGAGTGTGCGACCGATTTTTTTGGCCCAATTGCTCGGGGCTTCATACTTGAGGATGAAAAATTGTCGTTCGGTAGGAAAACCTCGAGGGATTTTCGTTCGTATGCGTTCGTTCGTTCGTTCGCTCGCTCGTTCGTTCCTTTGCATTTCGTTAGTCTCTTGTATACATTTTAGTGGGGAGTATTTAGAAGCAGGTGTGGCTGAGTCAGCTTACCAGATATAGAATCACGTTTGTTTAGTAGAGAACCGACTCTCTATGGAGGAACACCGTCGTCGTCCTCGTCGTCGTTGTCTTTTCGATTTCAAAAGGAATATCGCCCCTTTTCTCTCTTCGAGTCGAGTCGAGTTCCGTTTTTGCGCCCACTTTCGAAAAACTTAATTTCTCGTACAGAGAAAACCTGGGAGATTCGAAAAGCAGCGGGACAATTCGCGTCTTTATCGGGAAAAAATGTATTATGAGGTTCTGATCGGGAACGTTTCGTACAGAATTCTCTGTTGAATTGAACACCGTTTTTCCGATTCTCGATTCGAGAGTAACGGCATGTGCGACGATTATCCGAATATTATCGGCACGGACACTTTGAAAAGATGTTGGGTGTTACTACGTCAGTATTTTTTGATTTTCCAATTTACCTGGAGATGCATTAATTTTTTTTTTCTAGTTAAAAATGGGAATTGTGGAAGAAAAAAAAATATAGAGACGTCAATTTTCGTTATTATTTTGTATCGAAATGCAGGTTGAAGTGATAATTGGAGTTTGGGGTCGCTTTAAAAAAATATATCAGGGTGTCCCATAAGTTTCTTCCGTTCCGGCTCGAGGTCGTGCATAGCGTGGCGCGGAAGGAACTTATGGAACACCCCGATATGTAATCTTTTTTCCATTTGAATCGAAAAAAAAAAATTGTCCAATTGACAATTTTTCATTGAACCGAACTGAAAAAATCGTTTTTCAATTGCAGGTAGCAGCACGACCAGCGAGGATTTGGACAACGTGTACCGACTCCTGGACGCGGAATTGAGGCCGTTGACGCCCGACCAAACGTGTGACATCTCCAGGGAGATTTTCGAGGAACACAAGCAATTGGCACAAGAGTACCTTAAGGTCCAGACTGAAATCGCTTTGCTGGGACAACACAAGAGCGAGATGTTGAAGAACCTGAGCGTCGACAGTCTGAGGCAACAGCAGGAACTTCGAAAACTCGAGGACGAGAAGGTGAAAAGCCATTTAAAAAAAAAACATAAAAATGATATTTCTTAAATAAAATAAAAAAATTCTGGAAAAATGAAACTTTGCATTGTTCCTTCGCAGGAATCGTTGGTGAAGCTTTATCGGAACTTGAAACGCCAGTTGGAGATCATGAAGGGTCAGAGAACCGGTGGCAGCGGTTTGGGAAGTGCGACTGCAGTCCCGACATTGGGACCCGCGGTGTCGGGTGCCGATGGATGGGTGGTGGTGTCCCGTCAGGACCCGTCCCGCCTTTCTTGAACGAAATCCAACCGAAACGGTGAATAACCGAAAGGCCCCTTTTTCTTATCGGCGCGAATCTTCTCGCGCGATAACGATGCAGTGTCGCGAGGTCGCGTGCGTCGCGCGATAAATTGCAAGAGGACGAAAGGCCGAGAAGGATGAGAGAGAGAGAGACAGAGAGAGAGAAAAAGAGTAAACTTGGTTCCTATATCCGTGTACATAAGCGAACATTTTTCCGGGAAACGGGAGACAGAAAGAGAGAAAGCGAGCGAGAGAGAGAGTGAGAGAGAGAGAAATGTGTAAGATGTTATTTTTTATCTCCTTTCATTTTCTTAATATTGATGAAACGATGTAGATATTTCAATCAACGAAAAACACGATGTAACATTCTTCTTCTTTTTTTTCTTTTTTGTTACCGCGTATTTTAAGCTCAATCGAAGCTGTACGATTTTTCCAGTAAGACTACGAAGCCGAATTCTAGTCCCTAATTAATTATCTCCTCCTTTTTTTTTTAATTGTTAAGGATAAATATCTTTTCATGAAGAAGAGAAACGTGGGAGGAGCGATTGTTAATTGCGAAAAAGAGTGCGTGAGAAGGTGATTTGTACGAATGATCGTCGGTGCGAGGAGATCCCCATTTGTCGGATTCAGGAAATCAAGGAATTGGAAATTTCGTGCCAGTTGGATTTTTTTTTTTAGTTGGGGAGGATCCTGATTTACGCGAAATTACGAAAAATCCCCGAAAACTGGATGAAAACAATTGTTCAATTATTTTAATTAGTTCTGTAATTATAAAAAAAAAAATTATGTGCCCTTTGTGGTGTTAATTAATTAACACACGTTCCTTAAAGTTTCTGAATCTCAGTGGGGATGCAAGAAAAAAATCCTGTTTTAGATTACGAATATTATTCGATTATAAATAAAGAGAAATTTTCGTAAAATAAGACGTCGATGAAATTTCAAAAATTCGATTTTCGTAATTTATTTATATACATTATTGTTAATATCTGTAAATTTAAATATTAGAAAATTCAAACACATACACACACATATATATATTACAATTTTTAATATATTATACATTATATTGATAAAAAAATACATTAGTTAGCAATAAATAAAAAAATTCAAGATTCCCGGGGCTCGACACTAGCGCCACCGGACGTCGCTCTTTCCTTACAACCAACAGTTTCTCAATATTCTCAGTACGTGGTTCGCGGCCACTCCGCGAGATGTCGCCGCGTGCCGACGTAGTCGATGTCCCGTTGACACGTCAATCCACGCATTTACCAACATGATCCGGCTCGCGCTTTTCCTTCTATTTTCTGTGATTTCGACGATTCTCGCGGAAACTCCGCACCGTAAATTCGAATACAAATATTCCTTTAAACCACCGTACCTGGCGCAGAAGGATGGCAGCGTACCGTTTTGGCAGTACGGCGGAAGTAAGTCAAAACAATCGCACAATTGGACCCGTCTGCGGCTCCTTCTAACCCCATTCCCAGGCCGCTACCGTATGTTTTCAAATTTCCCCCATATCGCGGCACTTCTGCCCCTTTTCGACCGATTCCTCTGACCCCCGATAACTTTTTCGCTCGTCCCTGCAAATATTCGCTTGTTTTTCACTCAAGATATTCGATTGCTTTCGTCAACAAGTTCAATGGCCACCTTGCGTTTTTTCAACTTTTTCCAGCACTGATCTCGACTTTTATGGAAATTGCATCCTCGGGCTGGGCCTTCGACAGGTGCCAACAGCAGAAAATGGTTATTTAGGATGTTTTTACGATTGTGGTGGTGATGGATTCGCTATTTTGGGATTTTAACATTTTTTCAGGCGATAAACTCAATTTTTTCAGTTACCGCATCCCGAGGTTGGTCCACGAACTTGCATAAAAATCAGAAAATGGTCTTTGGGACCATTCATACGATTCTTGTAAAAATCGAATGTTTGATTTTTATACTTATAATTTTTTTATTTATTTACAGTCAGTTTTGGAAATCGCACCTAAAATTATATTTTTAATCGCTATCGGTGACGTAAAAACACCAATTCTGCGAATGTTGGTAATTAATTTGATTTTTCTTTTTCAGACGCTATCGCGAGCAGCGAAAACGTTAGAGTCGCCCCTTCGCTTAGGAGCCAAAAAGGTGAGATCGGCGATAGTTCCTTATTTTGATACTCGCAATTTGAAATTTCGACGTATCCAATTTCAAATTTGGAATTACATTATTTCCAATTTTCATTTTGTATCTTTCAATTTTCAATTTCGTTACTTCCCGCTTCGAATTTTATTACTTTCGGTCTCGAGGGTACAATCAACTCGTAATTTCTATCAGGTGCCATCTGGACCAAGGAACCGGTGAACTTCGAATGGTGGGAAGTGGACCTAGTCTTCCGTGTGACCGGGCGCGGAAGGATAGGAGCCGACGGTTTGGCTTTCTGGTACACGACCTCCAGAGGGGAATACAACGGCACGGTTTTCGGTAGCTCCGATCAATGGAACGGTCTGGGAATCTTCTTCGACTCCTTCGACAACGACAATAAACACAACAACCCGTACATTATGGCTGTACTTAACGACGGCACCAAAGTTTTCGATCACGCCAAGTACTTTGAATTTATTTTTTTTCAATGAATTTCATAAAATTTCTCTCGTCGATTACGATTTCTATAATAAATTTATTCTTCTTTTCAGCGACGGCACTACTCAGCTTTCGGCTGGATGCTTACGAGACTTCCGTAACAAACCGTTCGCCACCAGAGCGAGAATCGAATACTACAAAAATACCTTGACGGTTGGTGTTCGCTTGATCGAATAAATTTCAAATTTTCTCCGAACCGATATCCCAAAGTTTTGTCGAACCTCTTTTTTTTTTAAAAATAGAAAATTAATTTCTTCTCGATTTCCAGCTCCTGTTCAACAACGGAATGACGAACAACGAGCGGGACTACGACATTTGCTTCCGAGTGGAGAACGTGGTGTTGCCGAGGAACGGTTACTTCGGAGTATCGGCAGCCACCGGAGGCCTGGCCGACGATCACGACGTGTTGCACTTCCTGACGACTTCTCTCCACCCTCCCGGGCAGATGACGTCGGAGGGAAGGGGCGTCACCAGCGACGAGGAGGCGAAACTCAGCAAGGAGTACCAGGATTACCTGAAACAATTGCAACAACAAAAGGACGAGTACCACAAGGAGCATCCCGAGGAGAAGGCGAAGGAGGAGTTCGAGGACTGGTTCGAGACCAACGACCAAAGGGAATTGCGACAGGTGTTGTTCGGACTGCGACAATTGTTCGATTTCAGCAAGGACTTGCACACGAAGTTGGACGAAGTCGTCGGAAAGCAGGAGAGGACCCTGAGTTTCTTGTCGCAAATTCAGTTCGGAGGTGAGTCACGAATCGAGGGATCGATCTGGGAATCTGAGAATTGTAATATCGATTTGTTCGTGTTTAATTTTTGTAGCCCATCAAGCAGGAGCCGGTGCCGGCCAGCAAGGAGGAGCCCCCGTGCAGCTGATAGACACGATAAGGAGGCAGGACGTGGATGTGGTGTTGAAAAATCAGAATTTGATAATAAATGCAGCCCAAGAGATCAAATCCTTCGTCGCGGAGGTGCATTCCAAGGCCGAGTCCATTCTCAGCAATCAGGCTCGAGCTCCGACTGCGCAGGTTTGTGATCGAGAAGCACCGGAATTTGTTTGTCGTGGATTTCTTTGTATATTTATTTTTCTCAAAATTAAAATATTTATTTTTTCAGAACAAAAACAATAAAAATGTAACTTTTTCGTTAGATTTTTATTGTTATTTCATTTTAATATTGAAATTGCCAGTTTTGGAATACTGAAAAATTCTATTTTTTTTTTTTTTGTAACAGGTGCAGCCAATGGGCTACGACTACCAGACTCTAGTGGCTGAGATGCGGGATAACTTGAACGTTGTGAAGAGAGACATCGCTCAAACGAATGCCAAGTTGAGTGGAGGATTGGAATGTCCAGTGAGCAATTGCCTGACGACGACGATGTTTCTGATCTTCATTGTTGTACAAATGGTCATTTTACTGGGATACAATATATATCGGTGAGGGCGAACTGAAATTTTTGAATTTCTTTTTCTACTCGATACCATAATTTCAATATATTTAATTATTTTACCATATATTATTATACTATTTAATTATTTTACAATATATATTTAATTATTATACTTTTTTTTTATCTATTATTATTATTTCGAGTGTTACTTTGCTTTCAAAGGAAGTGAAAATCTTGTTTCTCTCGAATCGCATCGATATCGAAAAGTAAAATTCCAGATAATCAATGAAAATTTTATTTATTAATTTTTTTCCAGGGACAATAAGGAAGCACAAGCGAAGAAATTCTATTAAATAAGGAAAACTTAGGAACTAAAACTAATCTATTCGGTCGAGGCGCGGAGACATTTCCTTCGCAAGCTCGCAATGGGAAGAAATGTCGAAGGAGAAGAAAGCGAAGAGGTAGAAGTGACAAATCACAATATCAAAGTTTGCCAAAACATTTTTGGTTTCATGGAACTTTCTAATTTCCGTTGACACAGAGAAAAGAGGACATTCTATATTCCGTTGAATGTTAATAACTGTAATTTTATGTCGTGCACGATCGATGCCGGGACACGAGAAAAGTTCACTCGAAATGTTCTTCGAGGTGACACCGATTACACTTTTTGTCTCGGTACGGAGTTGTCGATCGTGGGTTCAGTTTCGTTCTTAACAGTACTGAGAGGAAGAAAAGTCGTTCAATTTTTGTACTTCTATAAATAAAATATGTCATCTTTTTCTTTAAGTCAGCCTCGCAATTTGTTACGTCATTCCCGGAGAATCTTCGAAAACAATTCAGCTGCATCAAAAATCTGAACGACATTTTTCTTTTTTCAACAAGACCAACCAACTGGTTCTCGATTCCTGAATTTCGAATAAAATTACGAATGAAGTATAGACAAAATTAACGCTTCATTAAATTACACCGATCGCAATTATTAATTCACAAAATTGATACATTCAGTTGCAGCGACACGCATTTCAGTGTATTTACAAAGTAAGGATTTGCAATAATCTAATCAATGTGGTCATGAATTTTGTTATTTCGTATCACGTTTTTTCAGAGTTTTTTTAAAAATAATTATCAAGGTCGTTTGCAGAAGATAAGAAAAATAAAAAAAAGACTAGACTGGTCGCAACAGAAACAATGACGTCTTCACTCTCTCCGTTCTCTCACTGGACGTGCTTGTGCATATTTATGAAGACGAGCGTCCTCCGAACGCTCGATGCATTGAGTCAGTCACTCGTGGAACATCCTCAAAATCGAACATGCTGCTCTACCTGCTGCTCTCGGTGACGCTGCTGGTCGTCCTGGGATCCTTGGCCTGCCACGTCTACGTCCACAAGATCAGCCGCACCGGGAGGCTCATCAACCGGATCCCCGGGCCGGAGATCCTCCCCGTGTTCGGCAACGCCCTGGAGTACATGTTCCTGAACCCGGTGGACCTGTGGTCGGCCTGTCGGAGGATGCAGCGGGATCATCGGCGAATCTACAAATTGTGGGGCTGGTTCTACCCACTGGTGGCTCTGAACGACCCCCGGGACCTCGAGGTCCTGCTCTCCAGCAAGAAACACATCACCAAGGCCGTGGGTTACATCTGCCTGCACCAGTGGCTGGGAACGGGACTGCTCACCAGTACCGGGGAGAAGTGGCACCGGAGGAGAAGGATGCTGACGCCTTCTTTTCACTTCAACATCCTCGAGAGCTTCCTCGAGAGCTTCGAGAAGCACGCCAAGGCTCTGGTGGGGTCCCTCGGGACCTCGGAAGCGGTCGCGAGGGACGTCATCCCCATCGCATCGCACTACACCCTCGACGTCATCTGCGAGACGGCCATGGGCGTGGCCACGGACAACGTGGAGTTCCTGGGCACCTCCTACGAGCAGCTCATCCAAAACCTGGGAGAGCACATCACCTACCGGATCCTGCGACCTTGGTGGTTCTTCGACTACCTCTTCTCCTGGTGCTCGGTGGGCAGGGAGCACGCGGCCCTGCTGGAGCGGCTCCACGGATTCACCAACCGGATCGTGGAGCTGCGGAAGCGGTATCACCGGGATACCGGCTGGAGCGGCTTGGAGCACCAGGATGGCGGCACCGGGAAGAGGAGGATGGCGATGCTGGATATCCTGATCGCCAACTGGCGCCAGGGGAACATCGACGACGCCGGGATCCGGGAGGAGGTGGATACGTTCGTCTTCGAGGGCCAGGACACCACCTCCAGGGCTCTGACCTTCGCCATCCTGTGCCTGGCCGAGCACCGGGAGTGCCAAGATCGCTGCAGGAGGGAAATCGACGAGGTTTTGGGCTCGGGGGCAGCCGCGGGCCTGAGGATGGTCGACCTGCAGCGACTCGTGTACCTGGAGCAGTGCGTCAAGGAGACCCTGAGGCTGTACCCGAGCGTCCCGCTCGTAATGCGCGAGCTGAGGGAGGACATGCCCTTGAAGGGCTACGTCCTTCCCCCGGGGACCATGGTGATGCTCTCGCCTTACGACGTGCATCGCGACCCCAGGTACTGGCCGGACGCGGAGACCTTCGACCCGGACAGGTTCCTCCCGGAGAAGGTGGCGGATCGGCACCCGTTCTCCTACATCCCCTTTAGCGGTGGCTACAGGAACTGCATCGGGCAAAAATTCGCCATGCTGGAGCTCAAGACGGTGTTGGCTTATCTCCTGCGAGAGTTTCACCTGGAGGCTGTGGACAAGAGAGCGGACCTGGAATTTCGAGCGGATTTGGTGCTGCAGCCGACGAAGCCGGTCAGGGTGCGATTCCTTCCCAGGGGGAGGCCGGCATGAGAGGGGTGCAGTTCCTGGTGGAGCAACAGAAGGTTTTGGCAGGATCTAGTTCTCAATTATTTTGCTGCAAATAATCAGGTGGTGGAATTAGTAGAAGTTGGAAATTAATATTTATGTACATGAAGGTACCGATAATTAGTATCAGTGTGTGACATTTGATGCGAACGCAATTTTTTATCGCATTCCACTCGTTACGACTCAGAATGGCATTTGTTGAATTTATACTAATTTTTATTTTATTTTTCAACGGAACAACGACTGAAGGAAAAACCTATTTTTTTCTATCCAAGACTGTTACCGATAAAACGTAGCAATCAACGAATAATTAGTTCTGTAACACTGGGAAAAGAAATTGGAGATAAATTTGCGATAGATTATTATTGCTGTTACCGGGGAATAAAAGTATCACTCAAAATCCGGAATATTTCCTCCTCTGCCAGGGTTTTTTTTTTCTTTCTCGTCGTATTAGGTCACCAAATCCGACTGACATTCATGCTAATTATATGCGCGTTGAATTAATCACATAATTATCCCATCGAGAAAAAAAATAGTGGAAATACAAGTATTTCTCTCTGCGATCGATCGCCATTCCACTTTTTGCCCCTTCGGAAAGTGGCACTACTCGGTCTCGATGCAACCACAGCATCAATTAATATGCAAAGCGGTTCGATGGCATTGACAGTAACGGCTTCGATCGATAACAAATCCAGTATTGGCACTTTTTGTTCTTTTTTTGCATTCAAAGCGCGTCCATGACGCTTCTTGCTGCATACAGATTTTTTTCAGTACGTTCCCAGTGTACCGTGGACTCTGCTCTTAACGCCACACCGATCCGAGGGAACAGGCTCCGAAATCACTCGGTCGCTTCGACATCCTCAGTCACTCCGGAGTGCATTCGCAAAACACATCTTTTTCCGATTCGAAGACTTCCAGGAAAGGAAAGGAAAGGAACATGTTTCTGGTGATACTCCTGATGACGTTGCTGATCGTCCTCGGTCTGACGTCCTACCACTTCTACCTGCACAAGTGCACCAGAATGGGGTTGCTGGTGAACCGGATACCCGGTCCGAGGGTGCTCCCGGTGCTGGGGAACGCTCTGGAGTACTCGTTCCTGTCCCTCGAAGGCCTCTGGAATGCCTGCAGGAATCTGCGACGGGATTATTACCCGATTTTCCGAACCTGGGGCTGCTTCTGGCCCCTGGTGATCATCTACGAGCCCGAAGACGTTGAGGTCCTGCTTTCTAGCAAGAACCACATCTCCAAGGCCGTGGGCTACGACTGCTTGCACCAGTGGCTGGGGACGGGACTGCTCACCAGCACCGGGGAGAAGTGGCGGCTGCGAAGGAGGATGCTGACGCCCTCTTTCCACTTCAACATCCTCGAGAAGTTCCTGGAGAGCTTCGACAACCACGCCAGGAATCTGGTGGAGTCCTTGAGGACGTCCTCGGACGCGGAAGACGCCAAGGACGTCCTCCCAGTCGCGTCTCGCTACACCCTGAACGTCATCTGCGAGACCGCCATGGGGGTGTCCTTGAAGGAGATGGGTTACATGGAGAACACCTACGAGCAGCTGATCCAGGACTTGGGGGGGCACATCATGTACCGGCTTATGAAACCGTGGCTGTACAACGACTTCCTCTTCTCCCTGACCCCCGTGGGCAGGGAACACGCGGACCTACTGGAGCGACTCCACGGGTTCACCAATAAAATCGTGGAGCTGCGGAAGCAGTATCACCAGGAAACCGGCTGGAGCGGCGTGGAGCACCAGGATGGCGGTACCGGGAAGAAGAGGATGGCGATGTTGGATATCCTGCTCGCCAACTGGCGCCAGGGGAACATCGACGACGCCGGGATCCGGGAGGAGGTCGACACGTTCGTCTTCGAGGGCCAGGACACCACCTCCAGGGCTCTGACCTTCGCGATCCTGTGCCTGGCCGAGCACCGGGAGTGCCAAGATCGCTGCAGGAGGGAAATCGACGAGGTGTTGGGCTCGGGTGCGGCTGCGGGGCTAAAGACGACCGACCTGCAGCGGCTCGTGTACCTGGAGCAGTGCGTCAAGGAGACTCTGAGGCTGTACCCGAGCGTTCCGATCGTGATGCGCTTCCTGGAAGAGGACATGCCCTTGAAGAGCTACATCGTGCCTTCGGGGACCATGGCGATAGTGGCACCCTTCGACGTCCATCGCGACTCCAAGTATTGGCCCGATCCGGAGACCTTCGACCCAGACCGGTTCCTCCCGGAGAAGATCGCGGATCGTCATCCGTTCGCGTACATCCCTTTTAGCGGAGGCTACAGGAACTGCATCGGCCAGAAGTTCGCCATGCTGGAGCTCAAGACGGTCCTGGCCCATTTGCTGCGCAATTTCGAGCTCGAGGCTGTCGATAAAAGAGCCGGTGTGCAGTTCCGAACGGATTTGGTCCTCCAGCCGATGAAGCCCATTCGTGTGAAATTCTTGCCCAGAGTCGAGAAGAAAAGAGGTTCATAGGTTCGGTGTCGCTTTTATATCAGAGAAAAGAGAATCATGGAAATAATTAAATAAGTTAACAAAGTGATAGATAATAGTGGAAAGTTACCTGCAATTTGAGAATGAAAATTGCGTTTATTGTTATTTTTATAAAGAAATTTGTAACTTTTATCATTTTTGTACCCAATTTTATAAAATCACTCTCTAATTAATTTCAGGATAGATAAGTATATGCAAGTGCCCTATTACCTTCAATTAACAAACAATTTGGGTCTGTCATATCAGAGGGGCCTAAAAAACATGGGGATAAGGGACAATTTCAAATACCGAAATTACATAATTTTTTGGTATCAAATATTTAGCTCGAACTAATTTTTTGCCAGACTTCGCTCGAGAAGAAAACCTTGTCGACTCAATTTTCAACAATTCTAATATTTTATTGCTACAACAACCATCTCTTTATTGAAAAAAGAACAATTTAGGTGCAAATTGTGTCCTTATTCTAGTAAGACATTTCCCCACCAGATGGTGCGACTCCACTTGACGGATCCCGAATTCTCACTCGAATATAACTTTTTAGGTTATGTTCATTCGCTCGAGAGTAAAAATACACCTAAAACCAATGCAAAAACGACCAATTTCAAGATAGAATAAATTTAGGGCTAGGACCTAAACATAAACCAGCCAATATTTTCTTTTATTTAGTGAATGGCCTCGAAAATTAGCCTTTGAGCCAGTCGCTCCACTTGTAAACCAGCCGTTACAGTCCAAACTTTGAAAATCCTCCCTGGGAACACCCAATCAGCGCCGCCTACTACCACCGCCATCGCTCGTTCCGCGTTCCACGTTCCGCGTTTCTTGCGCCTTCTACAACTCCCGTAGTTTGCGTTCCACTGTCCACTCGAGAGTAGGTGAGCGCTGACTGGGTGAGAGTACGCGAGTTCGTACGCGATGTATGCATTTTGCACGTTAATAACAAAAATAATGTCGCTCTAAAATCGTCGCGGAAGCCAGAATCCCTCGTGTCAGCGGTACCACCGACGAAGCCATCATGCCCGTGGTCGTCGCGCCGAGTAACGCCTGAACCTCGCGATCGCCGCCCTTCGCTTTCCATGAGGACCGAGCCGAGGAAAGATACACTTTCGTGGCGTTTGTGTCGGGTCGGATAAAGTTAAGAAAAAAGTCACTGAAAATCAAAACTACCGGAGCGACCTTGAACCCGAGCGGAAGGGAAACCCGGAGAAACGGGAAAAATAACAAATTCGAGTAAAAGTTACGGTCAAGTAAAATCGAGCGAAGTAAAAGTAAAAAAGGAAAGAAAATAAAATAAAGTAGAGACAAGTCAAGTCAAGTCGCCTCCTACCAGAGTCTCCGGCAGCGATGGAATGAGACGGCGATAGTCGGAGCAGCGAAAGAGCGAGTGAGAAGGACGAAGGTTCGTAAAATTAGACAGAAAACGGTGGCGTTACCGATCCTCGGGGAAAAAAAGAGTCCCGTGCGCTTCGGTTACGTCGCGTTTCTTCGTTTCTTTCCCGTTTTTCGATGAATGGACAATTGGCCGGAGGATAAACGGACACATGCACGCGTACACGCGCATATTCGCAAGCTGGGACGTGACGGCGACGAGAATCTGTGTAAAAACGCGATCGAGAGTGCAATGGCGTTGTTCGCTTGGTTGGTTGTTTTTACCATGCGCTCGATACTCGCTCCCTTCGCTCTTGCCTCGAGTTCGCAGACATTCGCGAATTTTTTTTTTGGAGATTTTTCTTTTTTCGTTTTTTGGCTTCCAAAATAACGCGAGACCTCCCCAATTTCGAGAATCCACGAGGAATTTCGGAGTCAACTGCACCCGCAATGATTATGGGGTTTCCCTGGGTTTTTCCAGGGACACCTTTTTTTTGTTTATTGGATTTAAGTTTTTCAAAATTTGGGGGTCCGAGTCTAGGGTTTTGGTTTGTTGTGATTTTTTGGGGGAGAAAGGAAGGGAGGCGACCAATAATTGTGGGGAATTTGGGAAAAAGTGGATTTTTGAAAATGGAGTTTTTTTTTAGAAAAAATGGGTTTTTTCTTTAGCGCGATTAATTATACGGGGTAGGTCGAGGGTCGATTAAGAATTAATCGAGGGATCGAGGGGTTGGCTTGGTAACGATCATAGTTTTTATCGAAATCCTCGAAAAAATAATCAATTATTAAAGTTTATCGGTTATCGAGGGTAAATTGTTTCGTTTCGATTTGCGATTTCGCGGCGATCGATAAATAGAAGAATTGTTTTATTATGATCGCAACTTGTTAATTAGGTATCGATTATCGATTGGTTAAATATCCCATTGCGTCCCATTCGATAGACTCGTTGTTACCAATAAAATTTACAAAACAAATAGATTCTATTTTTAAAAATTGAGTTTCAAAATCCATTCGAGCTCGCATTTGTCCTTCGAAACTACTTCGATCCATTCGTAACACCCGTGAACTAACAAACAAAAAAAATGATATTTCAGAATAGATGTCAACTCCGGGACCGAGTCGAACGTAACGACGACAGTTTTGTGAATCCTCGGTAAGGACCCGGCGGAGGCTCGTAGACGCAAAAAGGAGGGAATCGCCGATCGGCGGGAAACAATGGCGGAGGAAAATGTGGAGACGAAATCGGTCGGTCCGTCCTCGCCGAGGAGTCCGCAGGCGAACAACAGCACCGCCGGCGGGAAGGCCACCGCCAGTAGTAGCCCCCATTCGCCGGCGCCCCGGCAGCCCGCGGCTCGGAGAGTGAAGTTAACGGAGCAACAATTGGAGAATTTAACAAAGGACGAATTGGCAGCTAAATGGCGTGAGCAGGACTTGTATGTGGAGTGTCTTGAGGCACAAACGGCAGCCCAGGAAGGTACTGATGAGATCACACCAGTGAGAATAAACATTAATAATAATAATAATAATAATCATGATAATGATATTGTTAATAATCATAATAATAACAATCTCTCACTCGGTAAAAATTTCTTAACCGAATTTACTACCACTACTACTACTACTTCTACCACCACTTCTACTTCTGCTACCGCTTCGAACATGAAAATGAAAGCGAGCGAAAAGACAATTCCTCAGAGCAACAACAATGTCGCTGTTTTTATTAAAGACGATAAGAAGTTTAGGGAATTTTTCAATTTTTCAAAGAAGTGTCGTTGGTATTATTCGCATTTTTACGTCGGTTTCTATTATTATTATCATTATGCGACGGTAGTTACGTTTATAAGGTGTTCGCTGATCATTCGATGATGGAAAGTCGTTCAAAGTCGTTCACTTTCGGGAATCCGATGAGATATTTTATACAAAATCGGAAAATTTGGGAACGGATTCTCGAATTTTTTGGACCACGCGAAGTTAAGTTAACTTCTGCAATAATATATCGAAATCATTTCGAAGTCTCAACTTCAAACGAATTAACGTCGAAGAACTTTCCATGATTGAAAAGTCAAACGATGTGACCAATACCGGGGTAATCGAAGAAACTTTAAATTAATGGTTATTAAAAGAGAAGAGTCTTTGTTAGAATTTCAACTTTTCTCGAGTTAATGAAAAGAGGAATAAGAAAACAATTTGAAAATTGTGAAGAAAAATTTTAAAAAAGTCAAGGCATCTTCGAATTCTTAAAAGTCGCTAAAAATTTGCTCTTATCGACACAAAAATTCCATTACCCCCGATTGGTGGCGATCTACCACGAGAATTTCGGATTCGACACGAAAGAAATTTAGAATAAGCATAATTTATCTTTGATAAGACAGAAAACATAATTTAGGTGAAACCTAATTTTGGGAGATAGATCAAGAAAGAAAGAGAAAATATGTTACGTATAATATCGAAACGTGAAGTGAAGCCCGAATGCATCCACCACCCGAGAGAGAATCGCTCGGAAAAGTGAAATAGTGAAATTCGTTCTATTCCGATTATCTCGGAAGGCAAAGAATATCAGCAGGAATGAGTTTAGTGAAAATATTTAAATGGCTCATGTGTTTGTTTCTAAACCATAGAATTAAAAAAAGGCGATAAGCTATTTAGTGTCGATTCATGTTCTTCATTTAAAAAGCAAAATGTTGAATTTCAATTGTGATGATGGAAAAGTGTGTTTTATCTTCTTCTTTTTTTTAAAAATTAATTTTCATCATTTTTGGTTCGTTAAAAGATGGGCGAGAGAGGAGCAGTGTATTAGTGTCGTGTTGTGTATTTCTTTCGTAATATCGAAATGTGCTAAAAATATTGATAGTGATCGCAAAAAAAAAGGGAAAGAGGGAAAGAAATGAGAGGAAACATCAGCTAGCTGATTCCCACTCGATTCAGCTGATTTTCTTTTTGTGAATCTTCGAATTACATAACATACAAATTCATCGGCTACTCCATTAAATTTTGATACATCGGAGGGACAAGTTTTTTCCCAACTTTACGTGGAAAAAAATCAGCCATGACGAACCTCCTTATCGAAATTATCCCGAACCCATCGATCCTCGATCGCAATTTCTCTCCTTGAAATTTACTCGAAGGCCGAAGAAAGTTTGGTAGGTAAAAAAATAGTTCAAAAAATAATTTTTCTATATAAAATAATTCAGAAAATTAATTATTTCTTTCCTGATCGATAAAATTGTCTTATCGAGACAGTCGCTGAAAAATCGAGCTAACTTCTGAACCAATCGGTTGAAGATGAGATCGATCGTTCGCTCTTCCAGCGAAGAACATCGATTAAATAATATTCCTTTATTAGAGGTAATTGAAAAAAATATCGAGTCCGCTGCGATAGATTCTCACTCGAACTGGAGTTCGACCGTTGGTAGATAACTCGACTTACAGCGAGAGGAAATTATTATTTTTATTTTATCAATTTTCGAATCCTCGCCTACCAAATTTACTGAATCCATGGGGTTTTTTTGAACAAAAGGAGAGAAAATTATACCCCATTCGAAAATAATTTCAAAAAATTTCTTTATTCTCCTTCCAAGGTTGTCCCATCCCTCCGATACCTCAAAGTCCTTACACGGAAACCCGAGTCTTACCTTGTTGGTTCGGAATGGTCGAAAATACAAAGCACTGCTTCCAGAAGAAAATTTACATGAGCCTCGATGGAAGAATTCATTGGAACGAGACGACTTCACGATCAAAGTATGCGTCAATTAAACCACAAAAAACCAAAAAAAAAACCAAACAAACAAAAAAAAATATGAAAATGATGTCGAGCAGTTTCTGTTTGATACATATTTTGAATTAACGAATCGATACAAAATGTATATGTATTTTTTGTATGCGCACATGGGACCACTTCGATAGTAGAGAAATATTTTTTTTCTTGCTCATCAGCCAAATCCACAAGTTGCTTCTACGGTTTTGTATTTTCAAAGACGAAACAGACTCGGTTATTGTAATTCATTGGAATTCATTCTTTGCAAAATTCAAGTCCATTTTTGTATGGGTATTTTTTTCTTTTTTTTTTCGATTAGGTTTTGAGTCGAAAGGCAGCCCGATTCTGGTCGATCGCAACGACGAGATCGGGTACAAAAAAAAATATAAGAGAAAAATAGATGCTTCGGGACACGGAGTGTTCATAAAAAATTGTTGAAACCCTGGTAGGAGATTTATTTTTATTGGAAAGTGTTAATTTTTTGGGGTTTACAATTTTTAGAGAATTAAAAATTTTGTTGTTCAAGTTGGTCCAATTTAAATATCATATTTTCCACCTTCGTTTTAAATTACAGATATATATTTTGAAATTTTCAGAGAAATTGTGAGAACGAATTTAATTGAAAAAATTGGACAAAATATGAAATGGAAAATTTGTAATAAAATTAGAAGCGATATTGAGGTTTCAGCGATTTTTTATAAACACTCTTCCTCTAGGATTTAGATGAAATTAAGTGAAAAAAAAATGTTTAACTGAAACTTTATGAAATATTCTCTTATAGGTGACTTAGCTTCTTTGAGAGAATCCGAAGACAAATATAGACAGCAATATGTGGAAGCGTCCCATCGGGAGAAGATTTTGGTGAGAAGACTGGCTTCCAAGGAACAGGAATTGCAGGAATACATTGTGAGTAACAATAAAAGCACAATTAAAGTTGGTTTCAAATTTCTGGGTAAGCGAAAGCTCGAGCTTTTGATTTTTTCAAAATTTTTCTGGATTTTTTTGGTTTCCGTTTGAACGCTTATCGACCAGAATTAAATTAATAATAATAATAATAATAATAATTTCTTTGTTATTTTTTCCGACAGAATCAAATCTCAGAAATGAAGGCCGCCCACGCACCGTCAGCTGCAGCTTTGAGATCCGCCCTTTTAGATCCAGCTGTAAATATTCTCATACAGAAACTTCGACAAGAGTTGGTCACGACCAAAGCTAAATTGGAGGACACGCAGAATGAACTTAGCGCCTGGAAATTTACGCCCGATAGGTGAGAATTGATAATTCAAAAATACCGTACCGTCAATTTTGCCGAATTTCATATTTTCAATAAAAATATCTCAAATTGTTTCACTCCGTACTGACTTAATTTTCTAAACGTTTCAGCAACACTGGAAAGAGATTAATGGCGAAATGCAGATTACTTTATCAAGAGAACGAGGAATTAGGACGGATGATAGCAAGTGGAAGAATAGCTAAATTGGAGGGAGAATTGGCTCTGCAGAAGAGCTTCAGCGAAGAAGTTAAGAAATCGCAATCTGGTAAGTTGGTATTGTTGTTAGTGTTTCTTGGTATTTCGCCGGCACGTCTGTGCGTTTCTTATCAAGCCTTTGCCTACATTCGTAACGATTTCGTATCAAGAATTGCACCGAAGCCTGAAAGATTCAGTTTCCGAAAAAGTAAAATAATAAATTGAACATTTTGCAAAATACTAATTTTTAAAAATTCACGAGTCTTGAAAAAAACAACATTTTTAGCATTTTTCAAATTTGCCAATTTATTCAATTGCAACTTGAAAAATCAACCAATAAATTTTCCACATTTTTCCACATGTTCAAAATAACAAATTGAGAATTTTTCAAATTCCAAATTTCTAAAATTTTTTCAATCCTGAAAAAAAAACCCAATATTTCCCAATTTGCCAAATTATTTAATTCCAGCTTGGAAAATTGAAAAATCATCCAACAAATTTTTCAGTCCCTCCCAAACTTCCTTATTTTAAAAATTCCATCCTTAAAAAAAAAAATCAATTCAAAAATTTTCTCTATTCCCCCCAAGCTACCCAACTTTTGCAAATTCCAATCGGAATAAAAAAAAAACGTTCTCCAATTTTCTGAAATTCCTGAATTTTCAGAACTGGACGAGTTCCTCCAGGACTTGGACGAAGACGTGGAGGGCATGCAGAGCACGATTTACTTCCTGCAGCAGGAACTGCGCAAAGCTCGGGAATCGGTGACGTTGCTGCAACAGGAGAACGCGGCTTTGAAATCCACCAGCAGCGAAAGCACGAACAACCTCACCAACGGCTTGTCCCCGCACACGCCGCCCATCAAGAAGGAGGACAGCGAGGAAAGCGTCAACGCGAACGCTGCTCTCGATTCCAAGGCGAACCTGTTGATCAAATCCGACGAGAACAACGGCGGTAGCAGTGGTAGTAGTAGTAATAACAATAGTAGTGGTGAGTGTAAAGGTGCTCGGACTCCACCGTTACCGCCCGAGGAATCACCACCTCCTGGGAACGAGCGCGAAAGTGTTGAAAAAATGGAAACCAGGACGTCAACGACGCCTTCGTCGTCGTCGTCGTCGTCGACGGTAACTCCACCGGCACCAACGACGACATCGTCATCGGCATCGATCGCGACCGGAATGATCGCTTCCGCGGCATCGATCAATCAAATTTCGTCGATCAGCCAGGCCGAGAACATCGACGAGAGTTCGAGCGACTCCGCGGCTTTGATCATCAAAGTCGAGACGGAGGATCTGAGCGATCGCGACGAGAACGACGACGACGAGAACGAGGACGACGACGACGAGGGTGGCCGAGACTCCCAGCAACAGAGTCAGCAACAGCAACAACAGCAGCAGCAACAGCAACAGCAGCAATTGCAGCAGCAGCAACAGCAGCAAAAGGAGAAACGGCGTAATATAAAAAGGACATTGAGGACTACCAAAAGTAATCACAGAAACAGTAGTAGTAGTAGTAGTGGTGGTAAAACTAATGGGGAAGACGTGATTTCGAGGACAACCAGGGGAAGGGAAAGGACGAAACGGGATAAAAGTGCAGCAGGTAGTGATGAAGAAAGGACTTCTTCGAGAAAGAAGAAACGGAGGGAGAGTATCCTATCCATTGACTATAACGAGGCTGACGACGATGCTTTGGTTCTCACCAATGGCGAGACACTGCAAAGCGATCCCGAGTAAATCAGAAACGCAAGGACTCAAAGTTAACGCGAAATTTAATTTTCGGGCAATCTGGGGTTTCCGAGGTGCCGGAATTCGGGAATTTGGGAATTTTTTGGTTTTCAAAGAGAGTGTCTGAACTTTGAGAATTTTCTATTTATTTTTTTGAGAATTTACAGCTTTTTCTGGTTCGTTAGATTTTTTGTTTGTAATTAATAATATTAATTATTAGTTACCGATGATTTTTTTTTTTTTTATAGCGAGTGCCCAGAAAATTCGTGGCGAATTGAAAAATTAGCTAAGTATCCATAAAATGAAATTTCATTTTATTCTAATTTTGTTAAAAATTCATGGAAAGGAGAAGAAGCTGTAAAATGTCGAAAAATAAGAATAAACAAAAAAAATGATGAAAATCCAGTCTCGAAAAATTCCGAAATTCTGGTATGTTTTTTTTTTGCTGAAAAGAAAAACGAGATTCCTCGTTTAAGCGGTTACGAAACTGACAGTTGCAATAATTTTGATGAGACGCAAATTTTTTTTTCTTTTTTTTTATGGAAAATTATGGGAGCGAATTTCATTGAAATTTTTATATTTGAATTTTCAATGCAAAGAATCAAATTTGGGGCAATTATCGCGAGATTCGGGCGAAGTCTTATTTTTATTCAACTCTCGAATGGATAATAATTAATGGTAACACTAATTTCGGTACGCGATATTTGATATTTCTATTATTGCCAATTTAATTACTGAGTATTATTAATGTTACTAAAGTCGGTATTAATAATAGTAATTAATAGACTAATGGGTCAATAATATTAATATTAGATACTAATTCTTCTGGAATTGGGAATTTAGGGGAAAAAAGCTTTATTTCCAACGTAAACAATTTTGATTTTTTTTTAAATAATGCCTTATTTTAAAATCGAATAAAAATGTTTTTTTTTTTGGAAATATCACTGAAAATTGAAGAGTTTGGGCTCTAATTTGAAATTCTAGTGATAAATGGTGTTACTATTTAATTACTAATAAATTAGGAACTTTTTTTTTCTCTTCTTCGTTTGAAAAAATCAAAATTTTATCGGTGCTTGTGGAGAACAAACAAGAAATTTTCAAATTTCGGTTAAAAAAAACCAGAAATTTTCGAAATTGTGTTTTTTTTAACGAAATTCTATCGAAAAAGGGAAAGAAATTATATCAATTCTCAGTTTCGTGACAAATACATAAAAAAAAAAGGAAGATAAAATATATAAATATATTATTCTAATACATCTTTTTTAATCTTGTCTCGGTTGTTTTCTCGAGCAATGGAATGAAATATCCGCGTATCATTTTATTGTTGAACAAAAAAAAAACAACAAGCGTCGAATTCGCAAAAAAAACCACACAAAAAGTAACAATACGGATTGTAAATAATAAAATTGAACTAAAAGAAAAAATCATTTTTATCGGAGCCCAGTTATTGTGTTTCCAAACAGAAAAAAAGAAATCGATGGTACTGAAATCAATCAATCAATCAATCAATCGTATTAGCATGGCAATAAAATAAAAGGAAGTGCATACGGAAGAAGTTTCTTCGAAATGGAATTTCTGAAATCATTCGAACGAATGAGAAACGACGCAATTCGTCTGTAACTGCCATTCTAATATTTATAAAAATAAAGTTGCAAAAAAAAAATCAGCCTCTACGAGTGTTGGCGATTTATCGGAAAGGGAAGTTCGCCGAGAGCTTCATAGGTTCCAAATTTTGTCTCTCGAATTTCTGGAAACATAAATTTTTTTTTGAATTTTAATCAGAAAAATTTTATTATTTTTTTTCTTCAAAATTTTCGGTTTTTCATTAATTCCGAAAATAGAGATTTCCCTAGAGATGATAATTAAAATACGCAATTTTGTGAAATCGTTTCGAAAAAAAAGAAAATTCTAAAATCTACAAAAATGTAGGAATCTCGTATCTCCTCAAATTTGGGACAAAATTTACAAAAAATAAATTGGTATCACTCGTGTTGAATTCGATGAAAAAAAAAAAAGAAAAGGTAGTTTAATAAATAAATGAATGAAAATCACAGAATAAAACGATATCTAAAAATCTGTCTTCGAAGTTCTGAAGTCTTCTTGACGATCTTCTTTATAAAAAGATTTAAACAACAACAAAGGAAAAAAAACACAAATTTTTATTTTGTCAATATTTCTGTCTTCGTTTTTCTGTAGAGAATGTCGATGAACGAGCGAGAGCGAGAGCAAGGAAAAATGGATAAATGTTAGTTAGCTAATATTAATTAGAATGTAATCTGATTCATTTTCATTTTTCTTTGATTTTTTTTTGCCAAGAGATTAGAATCCTCAAGGCACTAAAAAAAAAATAACAAAAAACCAAAAAATCATCGGTTACATAAACGGAAAAATGATTAATGCTTGTAACAAAGGGAAATGAATGAGAGGAAAAATAAAGAAAGAAATTTAACGACGAAAAATATTGAATATAAATAAATAAATAAATAAATTGTGTAAACGGATAAACGAATAAACAATTTGTAAGATGAAACAAGGAATGACGAAATACAACAACAACAATATTCCGTATTAATGTGAATTTTGTAAACGAATTTCATTTTTTTATTATTATTATTGGGGGGGGGGGGGGGGGGGGGCAAAGATGAAGAAAATTGAAGTCCATTTTCGAGAAAAACAATTTTTCCAGAATTGACCCATGATTCGCAACTCCAAGAAATTGGAAATTGAAATTAATATTATTATTATTATTATTATTAGGACAAAAATAACAAACCTCACTAGAAAATTCACTAAATTGCACTGGTTCGTTTTCGCCGATATTTTTCAAATAAAAAATTGATTTGCCAAAAATCAATTTTTCCCAAGTTCCAAATATATACACGTAAATTCTTACCTAACGTAAAAGAATTTTGCAAAGTATGCGTACTTTTTGTCACACCCACGCTCAAGCCGCTACATAATAATGGTGACACTTAAAAATATTTTTTAAGCATCCACTGAAATTTGAGTGATACTGGTATTTTCCACACGAGACTCGGTATCCAATTTTTTGTTTCTCCTCTTCGCTTCCAGAAATTTCCAGTCGCATTTTCGAAATTCAACCTTTTTTTTTTCTTCCCCAGAATCTCGGTTTTCTTTTATCGGTACATAAGAATCTTCGTTTCCCCCGATTATGGAAGTGGCGCAGGCGGTGGCACGTAATCCTTATCGTCGACCTCGCACTCCTTTTCCCAATCCTCCGGCAAAAGGGGAGTCAACAATTCTCGAAATTTCTCCAAAGGACACTCAAAGGTACATCCTGGAATCGTCAAAGGATGCGGCGGACTTTCGGTGGAGTTCCTCAGCAGTATCTGGAGATATGGGAAAAAAAATTCTACCAAATCTATTTTTTTTTTCTATTTTCACGATTTGGAAATTTCCAAAGAGAAGAAGAGAAATTCATTTATGTCCATTTTTTTGAGATAATTCTGAGTTATCGATACAAAAATTTGGACTAGTCGATATCGACGTCGATAGCGAAGACATTTTTTTAGAAAATTTTCCCTCTTCGATGAAAATCCAATTTTTCATCCAGTTGGAATTTTTACCTGAACGTTCCAGTTACTGTTCTTCTCATGCAGTTCCAGCATCACCATGGCGTTAAATGGTGGCAATTGTTTGTTCCAGACATTCATGCCTTGCAGCAGTTCGGCAACCGTGCTGTCGTGGCCGGAGTACATGAACATTTTCCTTCGCTTCGGTTCCAGGTCGCCATCCCTTTTCTTTTCCATGTTGGCGAGCAATTCCTTGAGGAGCGGTCCGCTCTTCAATCTTTTCATTTGCTCGGTGTAAACCATCATCTCGAGTGTGTAGACACTCAACGACAGCATTTTATCCGGATAGTAATCCTTTGTCCATTCAGGAAGTTCCAAGTTCATGGTGCTCTAGGGGAAAACCATAAACAATTTCTTCGTTTTATTTTTCCATCGATCCCAAAAGAAAGTAACAAATCGATTCTCCAAAATTCGAAGCGATCGATCGATCGAATGAATCGATCCGTTTCTCTCTATCGATTCGAGTACGACCAATTTATTCGCTCGAATTCAAATCCGTAAATTCATAGATTGTAAATAATAATTATTTATATTAAAAAAAGATCACAATTTATGAATGAATAAAAATCTAAAATTATCGCTTGAAATAAGTATAAAAAAATGAAAATTCGTATTCCAAAATGTGTGAACTTTATCGATCAATAAAGAATAAAAGCAATAAATTATTCGACTCGAAGCGAATAAATCTGCTTGTATCACCAAAATCAAATCCTCTCGATCGATGTCCTTGCAATCAAATTAGCCCACTTCGATAGCCAAAAAAATACCATAAACTAATAAAACTTGATCCGTCTTATATTCAAACTTATCATTCGGAACATTTAAGGACCATAATTTTTGGAACATTTCTCTCATTCGAGCATTTCTAAATTTGATCGATCTGCTTCGATAGTCGAAGAAGAGTCATAAACTATGAAAACTTCGTCCGTCTTATCTTCAAACTTATCACCGGAGACATTTAAGGACCATAATTTTAGGAAGATTTCTTTCATTCGAGCATTTTTAAATTTTGTGGAAAAAAAAAAAGAAGATGGATATCATACTTCGGACATCAAAGTGCTGTAGAGGTTGAAGACATCGAAGGGACTCGAAATCTTGTCACCGGTCAGCTTCGACAACTCATCGTAAAGCTGTTGATTGTCCGCATTGATTTCGGTCAATAGTTCGGAATCGGATAATTTCCCGTAGCTTTGCACATACGCCGGGCACTTGCTGAAGATTATTAAGAGCTGCAAGAAGAAAGAAGAAGCAGTTGCTCAAGAATTCCTTATCATAAATTAATCAGTCCACGGTTCGGAGCAATTATTGTCTGCCTTCGACTGACTTTTTCGACTCTTCGCACTTTGCACGAGCAATGTCCTTCGCCTTTCAGATAATTCCTCCAATTTCGGTCTTCCCCAGCTCGTATTTCCCTAATCGCTAATTCCCTGGCTTTCAACGACCCAAATAGGAGTGGCAAAAGAATAAAAATGAATACCGTATCATTTTCCAGCGGCTGATAGTTTATCGTAGTCGGCTGCCAGGGTAGATTTTTGTCGAAGGTCTGTTCTTCGTTGGGTTTCCACAAAGCCGCAGCCTCGAGCATCGCAGACATCTTCGTGCGATCTATTCCAGTAGATTGCAAGTAGAAGATGTCCGGGTGGTAATGGTCGCCCAGAAATGCCCCATACTTTTCTCTCAGGAACATCCCTTGGTTGTATTGGTTTTGCCTCCCTTCCTGAAATTGGAAAAAAATTGTTGATAATTTTGTTTCTTGAAAAATTACAGGAGGAAAGAATGAAATTTGGAATATTGGTCTTTGAGAATTTATTGGAAATAAATGAAATTATTTGATTTTTGAAAAAGTGGGTATTCGAGGACTTCGAACATAAGTCGAGTCCTCGAATATACAAATGTCGAAGAAATTTGGAACCTTGCGAAAGCAATTTACGATATTCTCAATATTTGGGAGATTTTTTGTTCATCTTCTTTTGTTTTTCATTGTTTTTTCTTTTTTTGAAAAGCACACCTTACATTTGTTAGCTGTCCCCACCCATAAGGTTCCATGGTACTGTTCAGGTAAGGATCATTGGGGTACGCAGAGGCTGGTGCTCTGTCCCCGTGACGGTAAACCTGGAATTCAATGGAAAAAATGGAAAATATTAATTGCGAAGAAAAATGAATTTTAATTAAAATCAGTATTTTTTGCAGTATATGAATTTTGATGAAAAATCTAAAAATAATGAAATTTACAAATCTCTTAATTTTTCAAAAGCAGTCCTTTCCTGTTAATTAAAATATTCATTTCAGGTTGATAATGATCTTTTGCAATATTCATACCAAAGAGACCAATCGAAGAGTGTCCTTCGAAGATTCCTCCCGATCGAAGAATCCTTTCTCATTTCCAGTTCCCTGGGACTGCGAGTGTACGGAGTTATCATTTGGACTCGGATATCCTGGAAACACATTTTATCATATTTTTTATTAGTAATTTTGTTATACATTTTATCAATAATTTTTCAAAGTAATGGCAATTTCAACAAAAATAGAAAATAATTATATAAATAAATATAATTCTCATCTCGATCGACTCGATTTGAAATAAATCGAACTATTCGATTTCGAAGAAACCTGATATCGAGGAATCATAAAATAAATTTATGTGTTATAAATATATATATTCTAGTTTTTTGGGCCTTTTGTATTATTTGGAAATACTTAAAATTGTTTGTTTTCTCAGAAAAAAAATTGGTTCGCTCGACTCACGAGTTACGAAATGTGTATAACATTATCGGTTTCTTATTATCGACATAAAAATTGATAGCGGAGGAAATCGGTATTAGCCTTGCAAAATTGACAGATAAAAAACGAAGAAAGAAAATTGTTATCGTGGTGGCAAAATGCAATGTTTGTGTTTTTATTTATTTGCGTCTTTCGAAATCTTCATTTTTTGGGAATGGAGCAATTTTTTTTTCTCTTAATAATTGTTCAAATACAATTACAGAATTTTATATCCTTCAGAATAATATTTTTTTCTTCTTCCCGACAATTATTTATACTAAACGTTTCTGCGAAAATTCAGATTTTGACAATTTTTGGGGGAATCCTAAATTCGTTAAAATCCACTCAAAATTCCAATTAATTTCTTTTTTCACATTTCTTTCAAAAATACTTCCTTTCCTTTATTTTGCAAAAAAAGAAATATCTATTTTGTTTTACAATGGATATCTTTTATGTAATGACATAAAAGAAGGAGAAACAATGGACTGACAATTTTATAAACAATGTTGGCACGTAGAGTCACACACTTGGGCACAATCACGCACATACCTAAGGCGAGATGGAAGATAAGCCATAAACAAGAAAATACACCAATTATTCTATTATTGTTGCACATATTTGTCCGGTTGGAAAAAACAAGAACACGAGAACACGAGAAGTTAAGGAAAAATTGAAGGGAATTGATGGATTTCTAAGAACGTTACGAGGACAGAGCAGTCTAAGCACTGAATTGTATGCATAAGAAACTGTGCTTGATAAAACATTTGCCCCTCCAAAAGTTGCCATGAAATTCTATAAACTGTACAATTGCAGGCATAATTGATAGCATAATTGATAACGTACGATTGTTAATTTATTCTTGTACTTTCGTTTCGTTTCAGATTAAATTGTAACATGGCCATTAACTTCACGTGGATGATTAATCCAGATACTGGAAAATCACGAGACCCCTCTTCGCAATTATAGAAATTGATAAATTATAATAATTCCTGATTTTTCCTGACCTTCCCCATTTTTCCTACTTTTCAATATCCCATGGAATTTTATTTTTAAGATCTTTCCTTCGAATCCAAGATTTTTTCTACTTTTTCCAATAAATTTGCATTTTACAAATTCACCAAAATGAAAAATGGCATTTTCAGATATTTTTTGCACTTTTGCAAATTATTGAAAGTTCCCCTAATTATTTTTTCTTGCAATTCTTTTCCCCAAATTTCACATTTTTCTTCAAGACAAAGTTTGAGGCAAAGTTTCATTTGGAGAAAATTGATACCTGAAAAATAAATAGTGCCATTTGACAAAATTTCTCCTGGCCGTTTTATTTCGTCTATTCGGCGCAAGAAACCGTACCTGTGTTCTTTTTTTACCCTAATCTCGCTTCTTATCGGCTTGTAAACCCAGCGGTATCACGTTTGAAGGATTTCGGATTACTTTCTCGGAACAAATGTGTCTTCATGATCGCGAAGTCCAACAAAGAGACGTTGCAATTGTTCCTTTATTCAAAATATCTCCCTCTTTAATGTTGCAGGTATCTCGTTCCCAAATCCCTTAATTCGGCCGAACGAAACTCGTAGCAGATAACGGAGGAATGTTCTGAAAGAAAGAAAAGCAACGAAATTATTGAAATTCGCAGTAAAATGAAATACGAAAAAAAAAAATTACGAATTCCCTTTTTTTCTTAGAAAAAAAAGGGAAATCATAATTTTTTTTTAGAAATTGAGGAAAAAAATTTTGTTCTAGTATTTGGAATTTAGTAAATTAGTGTTCTGCGAATTAGTAGTATTTTAAAAATTATAATTTCAATTTTTGTAGTTTAGAAAATTTCGATTTTATTAAAATTTTTCAAATACTTGTTAAAAATTGGTATTTGAAATTTAGTAAATGAGTATTTCGGAAATTGCCAATACTAAATTTGTTATTAGTAGTAGCACTGACGCTAACTTTTGTTAGTATGACAATAGTCAAGCGTTAAAATAATTTGAAAATTTACGTACTGACCCAAATGAAAAATAATTTTATCGTTAGAAATTCCAATTTAATTGAAATCGGTAATAAATCAATTAATTGTAATTTCGTCGAGACTCTACATTGATCTGAGTTCGGTCCGAGATCCAATAAATTATAATAATGGAAATTGACGCAGCGAAAAAAAAAATCTAAAAATTGTAAATCTCGAATTTTTGATATTTTTTTTTACATCAGTTAATTAATCAATTTCTCATTATCGATGTCTTTTAATTTTATTCTATCCCTCAGTTATCGCTCTATCCCAGAACTTCCATATAAACGCAATGCAAGAAATTTTTCGCTGATATTTATTTTTTTTTTTTTTCGCGTCGACGGAAAAGCGTAAATGAAAGTGATGACTCGAAAAAAAAAAATAAAATATCAGCATCTTTCTTTTCTTTTTTTTTCTATCATCATCCTTGTCATTATGAAAATCAATTCTGTATTAATAAAGTCAAGTTGATAAAAGAGAAGAAGATTAAATGGATCTAATGAAGGAGTTCTTCTATTACACACACGCACGCACGCACACGCGCACACACATGCACGTGTGTAGAAAACTTATAAATAAAATCCTATTGCGTTCTCTTGCATAATTTAAAACATGATTATATAAAGAAAAAAAAAAAAAAGAGAGCGTGGAATTAATGCTACATCGTCACTTTACACACACGTGACGAAATCATGGCCAATATCGGCTCTTAAATCTCACATAAAAAATTATTATAAATATTTTAATGACAACAAATGTCCCTAATCGACGTTCGCACGCGTCGAATGGGGAACGCAGATGATGGTAAATTTTATACTGAATTTACTTCCGAATAAGAAAAAAAAATATCCGTTAATTTGACAAACATGAGCCACTTTCGTGGATATTATTTCCATTATCAATCAGCTTAAACTAGAATACAAAAAGGCCACTTGACGGACTCTCGTTCCGCATTGTACTGTACGATCCTGACAAATAATTCACAAAGATTCGTTTGTAAAACAGCAATTTTGTGTCACCATCTTATGCTCATTATCACAATTTATGAATGACGTCGCTCGAAATAACAAAAAATGTGTCTACTTTCGCAATAAAATTTCAATCGGCAGGATTATTTTTTTGACATTGTTTTCGAAAAAGACAGTTATGAAAATTTCGAGAATTTAAAATAACAATATTTAATTGGCTTTCAATTAAATTTCCGGCACCAACTATTTTTTACCGGTACGATTAAAAATTTGTACCTATTTTTGAGTTTTATGGAATTTCAATTTCTCAAAATAAACAGTACGAAAATTCCAAAATAGCAGAATTTCTAGTTTCTTTTGTTAACGACGACGAAATTTGACGGAATCAAATCTGCCTCTGCCTGAATTTTTTTTTTTTTAATGTTTCCATAGCGACGAGAGCCTGTTAATAAATTTCAATTGTTTCTTAAAACGTTTTTCGAGTTGTTGTAAAACTTTTCCTGGCGTTTGAGAGGAATGTGCACGTAAAAAACGCCTTCGAGGAAGAAACGGGCCAATACTAACTTTTCCCCGTTAGTAATCGGATGGTCTAAGAAAAACCATTGAATCTTTTATCATCGTGAAAAACGTAATAAGAAAATTATCCAGCCGTGGATCGTTCAAGTGTGGCTCACACGAAGGTCAATAAGACCCGAAAAACACGCCGCAAGAAAACCAGACATCCTGCCTCTGGTGACGCCAAGGTACGATTTCCCTGTTTTTTTTTTTCGAATCTGAAAGAAAATGAAGAAAAAAGAACAAAATTTGAGTCTCGAGAAATTTTTCTAGAATTTTGATAAAATCTGCAAAATTATAATAACTGCGTAACGTGATATATCGGAAACCAGTAATTCTATTTAGAATAATTGCGTAAGACGTTTCAGAAGAAGAATGTAAATTATCGGATTAAGATAATATGGAAATTATTGTTTTTTCCATTTTTGTTGAGATTTCTTATTTAATGAATGTATCTTCAGTAACTATTTTTCTGTTTTTTATACTTCAGCCGAAAGTTATGGCAAACACTTCGGAATACCGTAAAGATGTATCTCAAACAAAAAGTAACTTGCAAGCAGGTGTTCAAAGTTCCCTGATACCTCCAAATTCAACACCGGCTTTGCAAAGTCAAACTACGAGTACACCGATGCGACCAAGATCGCTTTACACAGCTCACAGTTATCATGCTCAAACGGAAGACACCAATTTTCAAGTGAGTCATCGAAGAAATCTATTTTTTTTTATTTATACAAAATTCAATTCATGATATTTTGGATCACGACTAATTAAAACTGACAAATTTGAATTTCTTCAACGCAAAATCAGAGACCGAAGTGTTATTAATTATTTACAAAATATATTTTTCATCGCGAAGGGAAATGTATAATTCAAAAATTAGGTATCGAATAATGCCTCGGACTGCGTATTTTTTTTTTATGAAAAAAGATTCAAGAAAGAAATTGGAGTGGGTACCCAAAACGAAGTGAAAATTAAGAGTCTCGAATTTCCTACAAGATTTTGCAACAATAGTTCTCGGAAAATAATTAATTAGTGGAGTCGGAGAATAATAGAATTTTGAATTTTTTTTTTGAATTTCCAGCGATACAGTGAATTTTCAAAATACTTCGAAATCCCACCTTCGGAACAATGGGGTGGCATTTCCGGGACAACGTCGTGTTTGACATCGGGTACATCGATTTGGAGGCAACCAAGGAACCCGAAACCCCTCGTGACGCCGTACTATGCAAGCGAGGAGGCATACATTTGCACGGAAAATTGGAGAGAACACGACAGCGATGTGACCATCGGTGGTGCTGTTGCAACTCCGCACGGTACAATTTCCTTAAGATTGCATAATCGAATTCGCGTTGATATGACCATCGACCGCGCCGTCAGAGTTATCAATTTCAAGGTAATCCTTTCTATCTTCTGAGTGTTTCTCAATTTTCCATGTAATTTTCCTACTGCGATTTTTTTCTTCCAATATATTCCAATTTTTTCTGTTATTCCTATTATTTTTTTCCTCTAGGAACGTAAATACTCACAATAATTATTTTTTTTTCTGACAGAACAACATCGTGTTATCATTGAGTGGCTCAGGATCAGCAGCAGCCTTGTTGCACCCGAATGGTAGAATATATCAATACGGCTCACGCGTGGAAATTCTGGCACACGACGCTCATGGAAATAACAAGTTCGTTGATTCTGAAAATAATGGAAATACGATTCGATTAATATTTCATGCGTACACTCGGAGAAATTTCCAAACCTTAGAATTTATGCCTCGTACGAGTCAATTTTTTTATCGAGCGAAGCAAAAATCAAAATTTGTCTTTAAATTGAGGGTCTCGATTTCCTTTTTTCAAAATTTTATTGCATTTATTTGATTAGTGCGTTTCATCGAATTGCATTTTTCTAGATACGCCAAGATGTGGTACAAGGGGGTGAGTTTCACTTCGGAACAGTGCGCTTTGGTTTACTTGGTCGATGCAGCGGGAACTCGAACCACTACGGATTCGTTCTCCGATATGAGTCAAGTAGGAATTTTTAGTTATTATTTGATTATTAGCATTTTTCTTTTGCAATTATTTCTTTTTTCCAAGTTTGAAAAATATAAATTTGTGTTTTTCGCCTTTTCCCTCAAAAAATACGAAATTTGTGTAATTGAAAATTACTAAGATAACAATTTACAAAATTAATTATCTTCCAAGAAATGAATTAATTACAAAAGCCTGATTATTTAAATATCATTTTTCCTATCAAGGATTTTTCATTGAGTGTCTTTTATTCCGGTTCACGACACGGATCGGGATGTTTACAAGAAGCAGCCACTTGTTTAGCAGCTGCACAGTACTGGTTGACTGATGAGGGGGTTGAAAACTGGATTATTAATAATGTACGAGTGTCTCAAACACCGGATGGATTAGTGAGGTAACGAAGCTATTTGGAAATTTCGAATTGTTTGCTGAAAATGCCAAATCATGGCGAAAACTAATTTACATTAATCGGTTGAGTCGCTCCAAAAATTTTGCAGGCATTAAAATTCTATTTTTTCTTTTTCAAATCGCCTTGCTATTGAAGAACAATAAATTAATACCAATAATAATAATAATAATTTCAGAATTGCAAGAAACAGCAACAAATATCAACTAAGGACATCTCCGAGTAACGGGACGGCGTCTTTAACTACACCGTTCCTACATTGCACCGCATCCTTGGGGCAAACCTCGCATTTATTCGTTCGCAGAGGTGAACGTCGAATGCACTACGACGGCACGAGTTTTATCGTAAGGAATGCAGGTCACAGTGCAGGTTTCGACGATAACAATCAGCTCAAAGTTTATTGAGGAAGAATCTAAGAAGTAACTGGAGAAAAAGCAAATTTTCATCAAAAATTCCAACTTGACTTTTCGGCAAAAGTTAAACAGAAAAAAAAATAATAAGAAATAAAATATACAAGTTCGACTTTAATCGACCCATAATTTCGTTTCGTTATTAATGAGAAGAAAGTTAAATATTTGAAACACACTAAAGTTTGGAATTTACTTCGGGAATTGTCGAATTTTATTCCGCAGAAGCTTCGTCACCTTATAACGTGTAACAAATAAACATTCAGTTATCTTTGCCTTAATCAGAAAATTCTTCCGATGCGTTTTCGGTCAAAACCATCAATTCATTTTGAGTAGTCGACGAGGTCGAAGGTTTCGCTGGAGAATCGTCTTCGTCGTCTTCCATTTCATCGATTTCTTCGATATCCTCCTCTTCGTCTTCCGAAGAATCCGTATCGAATCCTCGACCGATTTTTGCTCGATTTTTCACCGGTTTCATTCTCGATAGACTGAAAAAGTTGCAAAGAAAGTTATAGTTTGAATAAATATCACTGGGAAAAATAATTATTAGAAACAAATTGACGCTCATCTAATGGATTATTCGAGAAATGAAGGAATACTTTACTAATTTTTGCAGCGTAAGCTGTCTTCCTTCGATTTAGGATTTTCCAAAGTCTGGGACGGGCCGTGACTGCAACTGGGAGCGTCCTCCTTTATATTCGATCCTTTCAGATCCTCAAAATTCTTCCGAAGAGTTTGAGCTATATTCGGGTTAAAAACTTCGACTTGTTTCTCTGACTTCTGTCCCACGTTGAGTTCCGACTTCTTGTCCTTATAACGTTTACACATATTATCTATGTTTTCAAGGATATCCGTTTCTTGGAGAAAACCTTTTATCTTTAAAAACATGGGGTCTTCGTAAAGCGTTACCGACACGTCTTTCGAGCGTTGGCGTCTTCCGATACAATACTTGACAATAAAAATAGGGTAAATTAACGAATTAATTAATCAATCGAAAACTTCAGTAGCGAGAAAAAAGATGAAAATAATAATGACTAAAGAAAGAATAATAAAATACCTCTCGGTTGGTAAGAACGTGATGAAAAGCACTATCGTCCAACAACTTGGATAAAATATAAAGAGCATCGAGGTGTTCTCCTTCCTTAATTTCGTGAAACAAACTCATAATATTTTGCCACTCGTATAACGTCACTCTAATCTTTACGCCGTGTACCGGTTGTTTGTAGTATAAACCGTAAAGGAGGTACAGGCCGGCGATTTGCTCTTTGAACTCGTGGGGGGGTTGGACCAAATCTTTTGCGATCATCATCGCTTCTTCGCAAAATTCTAAAAGGTCGATGTAAGAACTTCTTCCTCTGTAAGACGCAAGGGAAGAAACTCAACTCGAAAGATTTTGAACCGTATGATTTTTTTTTATAATAGTCATCATTTTTAATTATTGTTAATTATAAATTATTTTTTTGTATAAATTTATTTTTTAATTATCAAGAATTAATTCAGATTTGAAAAAATACAAAAATTATAAATTATTTTTTTTAATCAATTTATTTTTTAATTATCAAGAATTAATTCAAGATTTAAAAATATAGAAAAAAACATTCAGGAAGAAAAAGTTCCTTCCATTCATGGTAATTTGAGGTTATGTGTGCTGGGATAATAAATTCCAAAATTACCAACCCTGCAATAATGGCAATTAAAAATAAATAGCGAATATAAAAAAAGAAAGACAAAACTCACAGAAAAACCATGGAAAACTTCATGTCCTTCCAGATTTCGCAGAAACGCTGAAACCGGATATCTTCGACTTCCGTGAACCGGTTCACCAGCTTTTTGCAGTCGGATTTGAATCCCTCGGCGATATAGGGTAAATTCGAATTCATTTTTTTTAATCAAAAAATATAAATTTATCTTTTTCTTTCAGATCAATCAATAACCCGGTACTTTTTTTTCACGTTCAAGGAAACGCCTTACACCTGTTCCGAGGTAAACATAAACAATCGAGTTGAGGTTATGTTTCTCATGCTACCAAGTACCAACGTCGAAAAATTGAAAGTAACCGATCCCATTTCGGGGATATTAAACAGGTTGGCCAACGTATCGTAAGAACTCGGAAATTTCAAATTCAAAATTTTCGGCAAATATTATTTCGCTAATTTTGGAAATTTTGTTTTTGAGTTAAAGCGTGACTTGGATTTTGGGTCTAACAGAAAAATGCATTTCGCATATTGTTATAATAAATATACATTTTTTTAATATCAATTTTTATTACAAATTAATAATTTTAATATTTTAATTAATTATATTGATTTATTATAAATTAATGTAATTAATATTTAGTATATTAATTAAGAATTTATGATATTTAATATTAGGGTGTTCCAATTGGGATTAATATTAGGGGTTCCTAATATTAGGGAATTAAAATTGTGAATAAAAGTTGTTCATGGGGGAGGGCCCATCCCGGAGGGGGCAAAATCGGCATGATATATTCTATTTTTCATCACATGAATTCTTCAAAGTTATTTCAAGGTCATTGTTTTCCTCCTTTTTTTCTAATAGTCTACCTCCTTTCTTCTGAATCCCAAAAATCCTGAAAACTTCTACCTAATGTCGTAATCTGTATATACAACCGAAGATATCTCGTAATCTCGTCCGATAACTGCCGATAACCGATACCTTAATCCCGGTACATACCTCCTCCACTTGTTCGCTCCGTAGGCGCGTCTAATGTACAACACATACATATACATACCCATACACATATAAGTATACATGTAAATACACACCAGGGATTCTTCGAAAGCCCAAACAATTCCTAAACAAAGAACGATATCAAACGAGTAAACAAACAAATAAGAAAAAAAAAGAGTAAACAAATAAAGAGCCCTCGCGTCCATGTGAGTTCCTGCAGTCGCATGCCTCTGCGCCCTGTTCTCTCCCGAACGAAGAAGTGAAGTGGGACCGAGCAAAGGTACACTGTAGAAGTGTAGATTGTAGATTGACTGTACTTACTTACACCGTATAAAGCAAAGCAAAGCAAAGCAAAGCAAAGTGCAGTGGCCTTAAGTTCGAGAACCGGTAAGAGGAAGAAGGAAGGAGTAACGGGGCATACATGTATGTGTTCCAGGCGTAACGCGGATGGCGAAGCTAAGGTTGAAAAAGGAGAAGAAGCCCGAGACTCCGAGAGCCGACAGCCGGGAAAGAAAGGAGGCGGGAATGAAAAGAAGGACAAAAACGTGGTTACTGTTTGAACCGATTCCTCCATGTACTGGCTTGGACAGCACATACACGAGCTTCTCTTTCCTCAATCCTCAGTATCAATCCCGCTCTTGTTGATACAACAAACGTTCAAGGCTCTTGTTGCCCGCGCCTACCGTCACCATCATTATTATTGTTATTATTTGCATCGCGGCGAAAATTCGGTACCAACAGATTTAGACCCGGGGTCCGAAATCGTCTGGTACCAGTGTCGCCCTAAATATATCATGTAGACTTTGGCGTCCCTTTGACCCAAGGGAGCCTGGTCCCTTAGCGGGAAGTGACGTATGTATTTGCGCAAATACTCGTACAGTAGAATTTGCCATTCGTGGACAGCCGGAAAGAGTGACGTTTCCGAAGGTCATTGTGTCGGTCATTGGAGCCGCCTTAGGTTCCTCCTGCGCGCTCGGGTGACTCAAGCTGAACGTCGACCTCACGTAAGTTATTATTATGGTTGTTATTTATTATCATAGGTCAAGTTGGCCAGACATTGCGCATACGCGCCCGAGACTTGGGTCTTGGGTTTCGCGTTTTCAAATTTACCGGTTCCTGGGGTTTGGTGGCAATGGTTTCGCGTTAGTTCGGGAAAGTGGGTTTGGGGTCTAGTAAGTCCCTGATAGTTGTTATGGAATTATTATTGTTGTTATACCGGTTTCTATGTAGAAAAAAAAATTGTTCTTTAGTTTTTGGGTATCAGGTGACTTAATGTTTGGCAAAATGGAGACTCAACAGGGAATGGATAGAATTTTCACTTCGAGTGGGATATTGTATTAAAATAAATCTGTTTCCACTTAGAATTTCGCCTGCGTTTCCAGAAGTGAGGAAAAGCAAAAGTTGGAGATTTTTACATAAATTCTCTAATTTTAAATGATTTCGTTGAAGCAAATTCTTCGAAAGCCAAGATAACTGCTCGGAATTAGCATGGCTTCTGTTAAAAGTCGAAATTACAGAGTTCGAGGATTTTCCTTTTTTTGTTACATATTAAATATATTCTCTCTAAATGTCCTATAGCGTGTGGTTCTTGATTTCCTTACATTGCAGCTGTCAAGTTGAAAAAGAAACGAGATATTCCTTTATATACCAACTTATTAAATATAATAATGGGAAATAACAGGAATTATAAAAAGGAACTACCGAGGAAAAGAAACCGAAGTTGCCCGTTATGGGACTCGACTCGACTCGACTCGACTAGGAATTAGAATGAGAATTAGAATTATTATAAAAATTATGAGTATTATTATACTTCTGCCGAAGGACTTTTACTTCGGACTGGAAAATGCTTTTCTCTTTGGGAAACCTTATCCGTGTCACTCTCGGTGCAGTGGATTATGTGTATCGCTGGACGGTGGCATCCTATATTTTGCCATTTTGGTTATTATCGCTCGTTATATCGAATCTCATCGAAAATAGGATCTAAGACCAGGTCTGGTGGCTTGACGACGATAAATGCCTAATCGGGATAAGAAATCGATCCTCGCTCGATTAATTTGGGTAGTTTATTGCTTTTATTTTTTAAATTATACATATGCTTGTATTATTTGTAAGATAGATTCCATTTTAATTCAGAAAATTTGTTTCTAATTCTCATTCAAAGGTAACGAGTTTTCGAAGAATTTGGGAAATTTCTTTGTTTCCAAAATAAGCGTGAATTTTCAATTGCATCGTCGGTGCAATGAATAAACGTATAATTGAAACGCCATAATATTACGCTCCGTTGTGCGTTAATTACTTATGTTATTAGTTGTAATGATATACATAACTAACAATAGTCGTTCCATTTCGTATACACCGGCTTTAATTCTTATTCGAGTGCCTCCTGCGCCGTTGTTATTTAATTATATAAATTTGGTTTCTCATTTACTTATATACTACATTTTATTTACTTCAATCTTAACCGCGAGGAAAGAAAATGTGAAACATCAAGGCCTTAATAAATAGGCTAAGACGATTTTTATAAGGCAAAAGTACTTCATAAAAACCATTTTCCTCCGTCAATTTATTCTCCCGATCATTAAGTATATATACGTTTAGAAAGATTCGTAGCAAGGAACAGAATACTCTTTTTTTAATAATAAAAATGATCATGTGTTAGGCTCCATCATATGTTTTGCCTTTTTGGCAAAAATTCTATTTTCCCTTACAATTAAAATTTTTTTTTTATTAGGAGACTGCAATTTTCAATATTTTTTTTTTTGGAAATAATATTAATATTAATAACATTAATATTACTACTATTACTGATAATGATAATGATAATGATAATGATAATGATAATGATGATAATAATAATAATAATAATAATAATAATAATAATAATAATAATAATAATAATAATAATAATAATAATAATTATTATTATTATCATCATTATCATCATCATCATCATCATTATTATTATTGCTATTATTATTATTATTATTGTTATTATTATTATAATTATTATTATTGTTATTATCCAATATTTCGGGAATTGATTTTTGAGGCAAATGACGAACTTTCATAGACTTGCTAAAAAAATTAATAAAAAATTATTGAACAAAAAAAAAAATTAAAAAAACGTTAAAGCAATGGACAAATTGTTGAAACGAATCGATTCTTTTCACAAAGAATGACTTGGATTCGAGTAAATAATATCTATGAATATAAGGTCGCATTTTCCCTCCGGTATTAATGGCCACTACTTGTGAGTAAGTATAGAAAATGTGCTTCCTGCCAATTCGTATCGATCATCATTAAATTCTAGAAAAAAAAAAGATGAAGAAGAAGGAGAAAAGGAGGAGGAAAACGCTACGGAATAGGAAAAGAACGCATTTCGCGTTACCAGATTACAATGAGTGGTCGCGAAAGTGTTTCCTTGACTCAATTATGCCTCTATTTAACAGGAAGAAATTATCTTTTGACAATTTTATAATGAAACATAATGTTATTTCGTCCGGGTAGTGGCGTTTTATTGCGCGAAATTTCATCATTCGATGCTTTTGTTCGGGGCTTTCATATTCACCGCGTGTCAAAACATCAGAGCGAAATGCGAGAGATAATTATCCCCCGCAGAACTGATTTATTTGCTTTTAATTACAGTATTTGGCGATATTAATTGTTCTTTGGTTCCCGTGTAATTAAAATAATTAACGGCCTTCGTGTTATTTCGTCGGGGAACCGGCAGGAGCCTGGGTGGGTTCGGGCAGAAACGGGATTCGAACCCGGGACCTCGGCGTCGAGGTCCTGGGTTCGATCCCGGTCGCTCCGATTCGCGGCCTAAGGATCAGAAAATTTGTAAATTGAATAATTGTGAAATTTTTGAACGAATAGAAAAAATCAGACTCTGGAAAATATTTTTTCCAGAAAAAAAGGGCAACGTCTCCAGTCGATGCAGAACTGACGGATTCTTTGCAAAAAAAAATATCATAAATTTATGGTTTTCTGCTTTCTTCATTTCCCCACGAATGCTACATTTTTAACTTTTTTCGCACCATTTCTAATTGAATTATATATGCGCATTCTGCCATAAGTGTCAGGGATTTGCATAAATATAAATTACTTCTCATTTCTCTCCATCTTTCTATACCAGTACAGTCTTATATGGAACATTAAAGACGTCCTAGAAAATACAAACGTATGAATGAATGAATGAATACCACCTTTGTGATGATCACCCACCTTTCAATTTGTTCCTTTACTCATTACTGCATATACATAGCATTTGTATACATATATGTATATAATTGGGCCTTGTAACCCAAATTTCCTCTGATTTTTATTTTATGCAATAATTATTATATTAAAATATTTGGAGGTACCAAAATTCTTGAGTCCCAGGTGAAAATAGGTAGTTTGTTGGAAATTTCCAAATTTTTCTGTAAAAAAAATAAACAATAGTGGCTTTTATAATTTTTTTGAAAGTAAAACATCCACAAAAAATGTTTATTAAAAATTTAAAAAAAATATTTGCATAATTCGCAGATTAATTGCTACTTTTTCTGATTATTCCATTCTCAAAATTATAAATTTCCAAATTTTAATGTAAAAAAAACGAGAGTCTGGTATTTTTTATCAATATCCACATTTTTGCAATTATTAAATTTGCATATTTTTAAATAAAAAAGAAAACAATTGCTCGTACATTTTTCTCTTATTCTTAGTAAATTACCAAGATATCAGTGAAAAAAATCTAGTTGGGTCAGTCGATGTAGAAGCCGATTGTCGAGGCCCCAATTACGGTCCCCTCGCATGTACGAGGGGCCTATGGTAATTGTATGCACGTAAATTATATGTATTGTGTATAAAAAAAATAGGATAAAACGGAATAAAAGAAAGGAAGAATATCATTAGATTTCAGTTTCAGGGGAATGCTTTTAACATGTCGTTGGCACCTGTGACTCCGTAAAAGTGTGTTAATGCCATAATTATACGAAGCCCTACTTTCCAACCTTTGACCGTTGCCGTTGTTTGTCCCTTTTATTATTTTTTGGCTACAATGACCTTATAAATATACACACACATGTGTGTGTGTGTGTATTAATTATAAAAAATTAAATGACACATGGGTGCAAAAAAAATTGTCTAAAAAACAAATTAAATATGTCTTTGGAATTATTAGAATTTTATTAAATTAATTAATTTTTAAATATATTTTAAAAATATTCGATAACTTTGAAATAAATTTCCATTTTATAAATATCAAAATTAGAATTTATATTAATAATACAAATTAAAATAACACGTGGATGCAACAAAATTTCGTTGAGAAAAAATTTAAAAGCACGTTTTATAATTATTGAAATGCTTATAAATAAATTTAAAAAATATCCGATAGTTATGAAACGGGGATTTCCATTATTAACGCAAAATAGTTGTTGTAATTCCTTTTTTTATGAAAAGAAACTACCAATTCCATGCCATCAAAGTTTGAATTTATTCAATTTGTGCATGAACCGGCGTTCCCAGAGAGTTACAGGTAATTTTGTTTACCGGGAAGTGGTTCGAAATCGTACAAACGTCTGGCAAAAGTTGTAATTCATTGAAAAACGAATATCAGTTTGTATTAACAAGGAGTGTTCGTGTACAGTTGAGCTGCCAAGTGTACTCGAAACGCTTGTAATACTGGAACGATAAGTAGGTACATAATTTTAATTTTATGTATCCCGCTGTTTATCTACATAAAATAGGTGTAGATTACATATGCCACATTGCACCTTCCAGATTTTTTGTTTTAATTTATTCCTCTCACATTATTATTATAATTATTATTTTTTTTTCCTTCAAGGCGGTGCATGAATAATTTTTTTTTAATTAAACTTTTTTTTCTTCCATAATTGCTGGTATCGATTTTTTTATTTTTCAGTAGAAATAAATAATAAAAAAAATAGAAAATTTATTTCTTCCATTATCTTTGTGGATTTTGCACCTGAATTTCTTTCAGCGGGACTCGGTCCACCGATCCTGGGCTCGAAAACGAAGAAAGTTTTGGAGTCGTTGGTCGATAGAGGCTATTTTGCAAATTTTCAAATGCGGCAAATCGTCAAAACTGTCGGTCATGTGTCTGAAAATGGTCGTGTAATTGGCCAGAAGCGACAGAACGTATAAACTGGGCTAGCATATAATTAACCGTGGAAAAAGAAAGTCAACGACGATAGTTGTATCCCGCTATCAAAGAGATTCAGAGCCGAACGGACGCGTTACAGATTATTGGCTTTGGTTTCCTTTTTTATTATTATTCCCTTTTTTCTCCATTTTTTTTTACCATTATCCTTCCATGTATATCTATATCTATATCTGTATCTGTATCTGTATCTGTATCTGTATCTATATCTATATCTGCATCTGCTGGTGATTTACATTAAGCATTGACCATATTATAAATATATAAATAAAATGTTAGGTGCGCTCATTATTCATCGACGTTATCGAATTTCTAGCCTTTTTTATTATTCCAACCGTGGAAATGAATCATTTCCTGTGTATCTGGAAATTGTTGTACAAAAAAAAATCGAAAATCCTTAAATACCCGTTGGATTTATTTTTTTATTGCTTTTTGTAATCCACACCTAGTGTATTAATTTATTTACAGATTTATTTACAGATTACAAAGTTCGTCAAAGCCAACTTTTTTGTTGAAAATTGAAGAAAAACCATATTTCCCGTGGGATACCTAGAATTTCGACAATGAAAATTACAAAATATAACAAGCATAATAATATTTCATACTCACCCAGTGTCCAATTTGCTCCTTGATCGTCAGTTTCCGCGGGACCTCGATGTATCATAACAGTTTGTATTTTTGTAACGCAAGCCGACCACGAGCTTGCGGTGAAAACGGACAGTATGATATGCAGTGTCGTAAATATGCCGATGATATATTCCCGATACACTTGATATCGATGCACATTTTTTCATTTTCTCGCTCCATTCCAGCAGCCGGTAAGACCACACTTCCTTGAAATCCGAACCTCGTGATCATTCAAATGAAACGTGAACAATAATTCCGTTGCCACCTTTTAAAAGTCTCTTTCTTTCCTTTCAACGCAACTCCGCTAACGTTGTACACTCGAGGCTCTCGATAAAACTCGATAAAACAGTAATAAACCAATAACAACAACAACTCAACCAAAAACTCGATAACCCACGCCTATGGGCCGCCATCATTGGCTGCCAAGGCAGTGGACATCCGCCTTAAGCTCGTGCGTCGTGGAGACTCGCCTTTAGGTTTTCAAATATTTTCCTTATAACGTCGCTTTCGAATTTCGCGCGGGGACTATATTTTTTCTTTCATATTATATATATTTTCCAAGACTTCAGAAATTTGAATAATTCGATATTATAATAATTAAAAAAATGTACGCAAAAGCTAGAACTTATTGAAATTCGAGGAAATTCCAGAAACGCGGGAATTCGAAAATCTTGAAAAATTCTCAGGGAATCCCCATGATTTGTCGAATGACCGTTTCCAGAAATTTCCTGAGATTTCAAATGACCCGCGATTCAATTAAAAATTGATGGACCCCTGACACGCCTATTGCAAAAAAAAAGCGACACGAGGGTGACATTTATGGACGTTGCAAATGGAACCGTTGTTTGCGATACACGGGAAAAAATGGAATAAAGGATTCGGTGAAAGGTGTCCATGTAAATGAGTAGTGGATGATAGAAACATAAAAGGAACGGGCTGTTTGCTTCTATTACGCACTTAAATGCGTGACCATTGATGCTACGCATTGTACCGTTGCAGCGTCACGCTGAAACAGATTAAACCATTGGAACCATAGAAACGGGAAGTACATTCGCGGTGGTGTCCTCCTCTTTCTCCATAGCAATCTGGCACTGTATAAATAAATATATACAATATATATTTATACATTTTTCCCATTCCGTTTCAGTTCGATCTTTCGTTTCATGGCAAACGGTTGTTAATTTTATTACCACCGTGTGAGTGCGGGATATCGTATTTTTTTTTTTTTGGGTATATTAGGAGACAATTGTAGCAATAATATAAAATAGTAATTTTTATTGTTAGGTCATGTCTCAACTTGGATGCAATTGTATGCAATTTTGAGGCGAGCAAATGCAAATGTAAGAAAATTGCTACTTCGATATGCATCAGAATAATATATCGCTTCGCATAAATATTTATTTAACAAAATGGTCGTTAATTATGCACCAACCCAATAAATGTTTTTTTTTTCTTTACAATTTATTATTTAAGAGAAAACAAAAATAGAAATCCTTAAAAATTCTGTCATTTTTTTCGAATTTACTAATTAATAAAGAATATTTGTCCCACAGATACGGCAGCGAAATGAGAATCACTCGATCCATCGGACGCTCATGAAAGTTTAACCCTTGAAACATTATGATAATGTAATTGTGGGAGTTTCGCTTTTGAACGGGAAGCCGTTCCCGAGGAACGATGGTTCTAATACCTCCAGCCAAGTATTGTCCACCGAGCAATAGCATGCAACCCGCAGCGATAAGTGACAATACTTCGCAGGTGTAACGATAAGCCGATTTCCCGCGAGAGGCTTCTTCTTTCGCTCTAATACCTACACGTGACCAAATCTTGGATCAGATCGGCGATACGTTTGATGAATGCGAACGCAGAACCGAGGGAAATTCCCATTCGGGTGACGATCGCAGGAGTTGCTAAAAATCCATTTTTTCCCTCGGTTTTCCACGACCTCTTCCCGATTGGAATCATTAGCCAGGTTCGGATCGAGGTCTTCATCGAAGAAACTCTCGAATTCAAATTTTAGATTTTTTATTTTTGGGGATACGATAATTGCATTTGAAAATTATTTATTATTCATTATTTGAATTTATTGTTTACTATTATAAAAATTATATTTTAAAGAGTAAAATTACAAATATTGGGATTTTGCTTGAAGTCAGAAACAACTTTTCTTGTAAAATCCCAACACTGGAATTTTGAATTTTTGCGACTTGGTACAATTTGAAATTTTCTGAAATGAAAAAAATTCTTGAAATTATAATTTTTCGAAATTTGCACTGATTTTGAACCTCACTAATTGTAAGATTTTGGTAAAATTTGGAAACGTTCTTTTAAAAATTATATTTTGAACCTTAAAAATAGAGGATATTTTTATTTTCGTTTGTTTGAATTTTAAATGAAGAATTATTTTTGAAACTTCGATAAAGTTTATAATAATAATAATAGTCTTTTACAAATTATCGTTATTATCGTTCAAACAGTGGGGTTTCACGACTATTAATGTTGCTCGCCATGCGGAAGAGTTTGAGGATCCGTGAACTGTGTAAGAGATTCTGTTTCTATCTTCCTCCTTCGCTTCTTCTTCTTCTTTTTTTTTTAGTTACAGTTAACGGATCAACTGAAGGGGAAAATTGGGATTTTCATAGCCTTTCCAGTAATTTGTCCCGTTTGATCTTAATTCCACGACGTCTTTTATTTATTGCCAAGTTTCAAGTGGGTAACGAGTGGGTATTTCGATCTCGATCTATTTCTTCTTATTGTTAAATTTCTAACTGTTCGTTTGAAATTAGTTCCGCTGACTTTGTTCATCATTTGCTCGAAATTGTGGCTCGAGACACAATTTTTCGACACAAGAATTGTGTCTCGAGGCAATATCGAGCCAATATTCGTCCAAAGTTGCTAAAAATATTTTTTTGAGCAATTTTGGGCAAATTTGGATTCGAATTTCCAAAGATTTTTTATAAAAAAGGCTAATATTCTCTTTGAAATTTTTTAAAGGTAAAAATTCGAAATTTGGAATTTTCAAAATCACTGCAAATTTTTGGGAAAATTTGTTCGCGAATTCGCGAAAAAGGGTTTCAACAAGAGCATCGAAGAATTCTTATCGCAACAGAGCTTTGTCCTTTGGAAACAAACGAATAACAGAAAAAGGCGAGAGTCGAGAGAAATGGAACCCAAGAAGCACTCGAATAGGAGTGAATGAAGCCTCTTAAAAGTAAGAAGCCACTCGTGATCTGAAACGACAGCTCACGAGATACAACAGGACTTATTCAAGGGGACACTTATAGCTCATTGTTGGAAATAAGTACGATTGGATAATGAAGCTACCGGTTTGCTTCTCCCCTTTTTTTCGTGCAGTCGTGGATGGGGATTACTTTGCATTCAGAAAAATTTTGCAAACTCATTAGAGGGATTTTAAGTGCTTTCTTGAAAATCCAAAAAATGGATTGAGAATCCGAAGATTTCTAATTTACAAATAATTTTCAGTATAGGTAAAAATCGATTTTCACAACGTACGTGTTACATATCGGGTCGGTGCATAATTAACGACGATTATTTTCACAGCAATCAGGCAAAGTAATCGTCGTTAATTATGCACCGACTTTATTTAAAATTAATATTTCCAATATCTTAGCACTTATATCCCAAATACATCTTATAAATATGTTATCAAATGTGTTCTATAAAATATAAAATACATTATTTATCGATAATACTGCTGGAATATTGAACAAGAAATTGAGGTTCACTTTTTCCATAAGTATGAAAATAAGTAAAAATATAAATATTTGATGTGTGATAAAATACACACTCGCGAATATTGAAATTTACAAATTTGCCATTAAAATTCTTCGTTTCTTCCTAAAAATTAAAGAAAGAAAAAAAATAATAATTCAGACCAATTACAAATAAAATATAATTCGTCCGCGATAATTATAATAAAAATTCGAAAAATACCAAAATGTTCTTGAAATTTTATAATATAATAATATGATTATATAAAATATAATTATATAGAATATACATAATATATATAATATATATAATGTATATAAAATATAATAATCATTATTATCATTATTTTTCATTACAGGAGAAACTAGAAACTCTCCTAATCTCCGGACTCGCTTGGTTTTTTTCTAACACTGGAAAGGGTAGTTCCTGCTGGTTTTATTTTCCCGAAGAAAGTTCCTCCAGTTCCCGTTATTATTGCTAACAAATAAAAACTGCAATGAAACGAGAGACCGTTGCTGCACTTGCCGTGCAATCCCATGCAAAAAGAGATGTTATTTAAATACTACGGTATTGTTTAGGATTTTGCACCAAAAAAAAAGAAAGAAAGGAAGAAAGAAAGAGCAACCAGGCCTTTCTCTCATCGGTGAGATCCACAATACATATATACATATACGTATGTGTTTGTTTTTTTATTTTAATACACTTACGCATTTACAACAATAACAAGTTCGACACACTTCGTCAAGTTTAATGATAATAATAAGTAGTCGCCTTTCAGCTCGTTAAATTTTTCCACATTTACTCTGATTTCGTCGTGAAAATCATTTTTCCCTTTTCTTTTATGGGATCTCTTGAAAAGAGGAATGGCCCGTAACGGTATAATTTTGGAAATATACATTTTCAATAAAGTCGGTGCATAATTAACGACGATTACTTTGCCCGATTGCTGTGAAAATAATCGTCGTTAATTATGCACCGACCCAATATCTAACACGTACGTTGAGAAAATCGATTTTTACCTATATCAAATTTTATCTGTAAATTACAAATCTTCGGATTCTCAATCGATTTTTTGGATTTTCAAGAATGCACTTAAAATCCCTCTAATGACTTTGCAAAATTTTCTCGATGCAAAATAATCCCCATATACATATATATATATTTTTTTATTTATAGATCCACGCATGCAATTGCCGATGATTTAAATGTGACCTAAAAATTCACAGCAGGAGACCTTAATTTTGCAGGAGCACCTAAGCAACACACTGCGCCGGTCTTACATTTAATCTTATTAAGGGGTTAACAGGTATCTAGTTAGTAAATGGCACGAATCCAGTCGCAAGTCTCCAAGTTGTTGGAACGGATATTCTTTCGTGTCATTGAAACGTTATTTTCCTCCAGAATTTCTTAAACCCTTCGATGTAGCTGTAGTTTCTGCCTTCGCGCTACCATGGGAGACATTATTGGTTTGTAGCCACTTTTCAATCTCGGTTTTTCCCTTTGGGGAAAAAATTCGGAACAGAGAAACGTAAAATTAAGAAAAAAAAGGGAAAACGCGAATTTATTAATAATGGTACCATGCAAAGGCACCTCGAGTAACCGGTTTCATCGGGACCCCACCGGGGAGATTACCGATTTGAAATGTATCGCGGTTAATAGAGGTTCCACTGGATATTATAATTTATTAAGATAGTGCATAATTAAGGACGATTATTTTCACAGCAAACGTGGAAACTAATCGTCCTTAATTATGCACCAACCTTGATATTAAGAATATACGGTCGGGGGGTACTAAGAATTTTTTAAATATTGCAATTCTAAGTTTCTGACCATTTTCGTAACCAGAAAAAATTGTTTATGAATTTATTTTATAGAAATATGAAATTTTGGTCTTAAAAAAAATTATGAAAGGTTGCAAAATTATGTAAGAAAATTGAAATTGGTATTTTCTCTTCCAAAATCTGCCCTATTTTTTCTATTTTATTTATTTCATTTTCCAAATGCGAATTTAACGTCAGGAAATATTGGAATTCCTTATCAAAGTTGACGAGAGATAGGGAGAAAGTTCCTCAGTATCAGTGAATGTTATCTTTCCATTCGAACAACTGCGAAAGTTGAGGTACCCCCGGTAACTGGAAGCTTTTTTTTTCTAAATCGAAAGGGTAATTTTTTTCTATGGTGATTTTTCCATGTATGGCAAAACCCATGGCCTCAAATCGCATCTTGAGATTTTCTATCACAGATAATTAGATTTTTTTTGGGTTAAAAGGGGTCTTACAATGGGATTTCAGATTTTTTTTAATGGGAATTTTATGGATTTTGCTTTTTTGGAATTCGTAGTGGAATTTTTTACAGTAACAAAAATTGATTTTTTTTGTTAACAAAGTTGTCTATGTTTTTATAAAAATATTTAGGAAACAAATATATTTTTTTTATGTCCATAGGGGGTTTTTTGGCGGCCTTATAACGGAATTTTTGATTTTCAACAGAAAATCTGCAATTTTTATTTTAATTTCGAGAAATTAATTTTTTTTTTACATTTTCCAAGGCCAAGGAGCGGTCTTATAACGAAAGTCCAGTGTTTTGGAAAAAGATTTCCTACAATTTTTCGTATTTTTCTCGAAATTCGATTTTTACTGATTTCATTTTTTTTCTTTTCCTGAAATTGCAGAAATGACCGGCGGCGGGACCAACATGGCATACCACGGTCTCAGCCAACACGTGAACTTCGAGACGATCCCGGACCCGGGGGATCGCTTCACGCTGGAGGAGCTCATCGGCGAGGGCACCTACGGCGAGGTTTACTCGGCACGCGACACCGAGAGCGGCGAGAGGGTCGCCATCAAGATCCTGGAGAACGTGGCCGATAACATCGAGGAAATCGAGGAGGAGTACCTGGTGCTGCGCGACCTGAGCTTGCACCCCAACATACCCTTGTTCCACGGCCTGTTCCTGAAACGCGCCAGGCCGTCGCAAGAGGAGGACCAGTTGTGGTTCGTCATGGAGGTAAATAAATTGGACCCTTGGAAGAATAAGAAAAAAAAAAAAATACTTTGCCTTGAAATTTCCTAGTTCGAAATTTCTGGGCACCCAAATCCAACTCGATCCAGGTGATCCAAGCCCAGTAGTGGCCCTTTGCGAGCTTCCGTCACGAAATAAAAATTCTTAGGGTCCAGTTGGAACTCGGTCGAGGTCTCCTGGGCCCAATATTGGACCCTTGCAAGCTTCCGCCACGGAATAAAAATTCTTAGAGTCCAATTGGACCTCAGTCAAGATCGCCTGGGCCCAATATTGGACCCTTGCAAGCTTCCATGACGGAATAAAAATTCTTAGAGTCCAATTGGACCTCAGTCAAGGCCTCCTGGGCCCAATATTGGACCCTCGCAAGCTCTTACACTGTAATCTCTTGGATGGGAAGTTTTGTGGGCCCTAAGGTTTCATTACTGGACCCAGTAGGACAACCTTGGCAAAAAAATGGGCCGTTAACGCCGCTGTTGCTGACACAAAGCAGGCAAATTGTCTGTCAAACAATTTCATGGTTGCTCTCTGATGTTGCAGCTGTGCACAGGTGGGTCAGTAACTGACCTGGTGCAGGGGAAGAAGAAACGGGGCGGTCGTTTGACGGATCACCAGATAGCCTACGTCTTACGCGAGACCGTGGAGGCCTTGATTTACCTGCACGGTAATCACTGCATGCACCGGGACGTCAAGGGTCACAACATCCTGCTGACCGAGGACGCTCACGTGAAATTGGTGGATTTCGGGGTATCCTCCCATTTGGCTGCGACCCTCGCCAGGAGGAATACGTCCGTTGGGACTCCCTATTGGATGGCACCGGAAGTAAGGAGCCCATTCCAGCTTTTTCAGAGAATTTTGCACTCTTGCAATTTGGCGCTCTTTTCAGATTTTCTTTTAAAATCCTCGTTTTTTCCACCAAAATCCTGTTACAAGAGGAAAAAAAAATCATCCCTTGTATTAAAAAAAATTATTTAATCAATTTCCTATTTTTTAAAAATTTTTCTCTTTTTTAAACAATTTTTTGTTTAATTTCCAGGTGATAGCGTGCGAGCAGCAACTGGACTCATCGTACGACTCCAGATGCGACGTTTGGTCGGTGGGGATAACGGCCATAGAACTGGCGGAGGGCGACCCACCCTTATCGGAATTGCACCCCATGAGGGCGCTCTTCCAAATCCCGCGAAACCCTCCACCGTCGTTGAAAATCCCGGATCTGCATTCCCCGGAACTGTCGGACTTCATCGGCGAGTGTCTGGTGAAGGACCTGGAGCACCGGCCGTTCGCCAGCGAATTGAAGGAGCATCCCTTGCTGATGAACATCGAGCCGATGATCGAGGAGATACGGGAGCAGCTTCGCGAGGAAATTCGTCGGCAGAGAAACGAGGGTCGGGTCCATCGTCAGCCGGAAGTCACGACCAAACACGGCAAATTGAAAACCGATCGCAAGGCGAGACCCGAGAAAATGTACATGGACGATCTCGCGGCTCTGGATTTGTTGTCGGAGGATGCGATTGTCGATCAGCTGCAGAATCGGTTCGAACGAGCCCAGATTTACACGTACATCGGCGATATCCTGGTTGCAGTTAACCCCTTCACCAATCTCGGGCTGTACACGGGGATTGTAAGTTTCTAGGATTTTTGGCTCTATTTTGATGTGGTTTTGGAAATTTTTCATAAGTTTCCGGAATTTTTAGGACAAGCCGTAGAATTCTACAGAATTTTCCTGGAGAATTTTGTAAAATTTCGGGGAAAAAATGTCAAATTCCATGAAATCCCTTCCCCCAAAAATGGGGTAAAAATTAAAGTTTTAAAAATGGGGTTGGACAAGTCATTTCTAGGGGTAATTTTTCCCGTAGAATCGATTCCAAATGTCAAATTTGACGAAATCCTAGCGGAAGTAGGAAAAAAGTAGGTTTTTCGAGGAAAAATCGTATTTCCCGTTGGATTTTGAGAATTTAATTAACAGAATTGGATTCCTCGGAAAAAAATACATCGGATATGGGTCTCCCGAAATTAAAAAAAAAAAGTTTGCAAAAGTCGAATTTTTTGGGCATGCCTTCCCCCAAAAATGGGGTAAAAATTAAAGTTTTAAAAACGGGGTTGAACAAGTCATTTCTAGGGGTAATTTTTCCCGTAGAATCGATTGCAAATGTCAAATTTCATGAAATCCTAGCGGAAGTTGGAAAAAAGTAGGTTTTTTGAGGAAAAATCGTACTTCCCGTGGGATTTCGAGAATTTTAATTACAGATTTGGATTCCTCGGAAAAAAATACATCGGATATGGGTCTCCCGAAATTAAAAAAAAAAGTTTGCAAAAGTCGTATTTTTTGGGCATGCCTACCCCTTCCCCCAAAAATGGGGTAAAAATTAAAGTTTCAAAAACGGGGTTGGACAAGTCATTTCTAGGGGTAATTTTTCCCGTAGAATCGATTGCAAATGTCAAATTTGACGAAATCCTAGCGGAAGTTGGAAAAAAGTAGGTTTTTTGAGGAAAAATCGTATTTCCCGTGCGATTTCGAGAATTTTAATTACAGATTAGGATTCCTCGGAAAAAAATACATCGGATATGGGTCTCCCGAAATTAAAAGAAAAAGTTTGCAAAAGTCGAATTTTTTGGGCAGACCTACCCGAGTATTACCGGGTCAAGAATACAAGAAAAAATATTTGTCTATATTTAACCCTATTTGTACAAAAAATGTCAGAAGACACCTTTTAGAATTATAATTTAGAAATATTTTCGAGATTTAATTTCATATTTGTTTGAAATCCACGAATGGGAGGGGCTTAGTATGTTACTAGAGCAATTAGGCGCTTGTAAAAAATTTGATATTAATTAAGAAAATCTGTTTTAAATTTTAATTCTATATTTTTGATTTTTAATTTTTGATTGCGTGTAATTAGCGCGATGGAAATACTGTTAATAATATAAAAATCGCAATTTTCTCACAGTTTGTGCAAATATTGTACATACGTAAATGGCAACTAAAAGCCGTGGAGAATAACGTGAAACGTGATTCAGCAATAAAATGCAGTAACGTTTTTCTCACGAAGTCAAAATGACAGGTAGTATTTATTAGCCGTGGAATTCACAGGTTAAATGGATAAAACAACTATTTATATGGTTATATAATAAAAAAAGAGTGAAATCCTAATTGACAATCATATTACAGCTGTTACTTACAGGTTCCATAAATTTCCAATGAAACCGGAAACAAATTCGAGAGAAGAACTGATTTATTTATTTACTTTGCTAATAATAACCCAATTGGTTTATTTTTCCAATCGAACATTTGTTCATTTATTCATTGATCGATTGGAAAATAATGAAATTTTACTTTCAAATTTTTTTTCTCTCATTTTTCAAAGCAATTTCCACTGACGGTGGAGCAATAATTAAATAGATTGTCAATCGGAGCGACATATGGTTATTTTTCGAATTATTTATTTATTTATTCGCCTAGCGGCGGGAATAAACAAATTATTCACTTCCCGTGTAACGGCGAATGCAGTCGAAGTGAAACCAACAATTCTTATTCCTATTCTCGGCGACTTTTTATCAAGTATTTACTGGCTAAAAGAAACATGAACTTTCTATTATTAACAATTCAAGTGAAAAGCCTTCAAAGTTTCTACCTATTATTATTCCAAATGGATGTTATTGTTTCGTTGGGGTTTCGATAAATATTGATTATACGACTACCGCGAAAAGCAGAAGAATGGGAAAAAGAAAATAATGGACACGGTTCATCTTTTTGTTTGATCTGGAAAATTTGAATTATTTTCCAAAATATCGCTAATAAAATAAAATAAAATGAAATCAAATAATAATATCTATTTTTAATTTTCAATTTTAATATATAACATTTTTTAATCTTGTGGAATATTAAGAAAATGAATTAAAAATTGAAAATAAAAATATTGCACCTAATTTCGAATGAATTTCATGAATTTTTAAATTATTTCTAACAAATACAGTAAATACATAGAAATAAAAAAATATACAAATTAAATTCAAAGATTCCGGATCAAATATTTTCTTTATTTCTTCACAAATATTCCCACGAAAATTTGAAAGCTCCTATAAAATATTTTTTATTGCAGGAGCAAAGACGTTACAAGGGTCAAGCGAGGTCCGATAACCCGCCGCATATTTTCGCGGTGGCCGATGCGGCTTATCAGGCTTTGCTGCATCATCGTAAAAACCAGGCGATCGTGATCAGCGGTGAATCCGGTGCAGGAAAAACCGAGAGCGCGAATTTGCTGCTCAAGCAGCTGGTGTATTTGAGCAAAGCGCCCAATCGCAACCTGGAGGAGAGGATCCTGCAGATCAACCCCATCATGGAGGCCTTTGGAAACGCCACCACCGGGATCAATGCCAATTCCTCGAGGTTCGGCAAGTACCTGGACCTCACCATGACGAAGGGAGGCAAGGTCACCGGTGCCAGGATCGCCGTCTACCTCCTGGAGCAATCTCGCGTGGTTGCTCAAGCCGAGTAGGTTTTTTTTCCCCAAATATCTCATTTTCTAGCGATTAATTAATTTTATTGTTTAATTAATCAATTTATTGATTAATTAATTAATTAACAAGTTGAGACGACCGAGCGCAGAAAAAAGATGCAACGATTCCTTGTCCTGCCCGAGAATCGAACCCGGGACCTCTCGCGTGCTAGCGTGGCACCTTGCCACTGAGCTACGTCCGCCTGCGTAGATATGCACTCGTTCTTACAATACATATCGCTAATAATAATTTTGAATGGAATAAAAAAATGATATTCGTGGAAAATAAAATATCAATTATCATCAAAGCTCAAATTTTCCGTTTCAGGGGCGAAAGGAATTTCCATATATTTTATTACATGTACGACGGACTGGAAGCTGATAACCGCCTGGAGGAATTCCATCTGGACAGTTCGCTTAGGAAGCAGCATCGTTACCTAACGGACCACAGCCATACTTCGCAGACGCATATCGATAAGTTCCAGCAGCTCAAAGTTGGCTTCAAAGTATTGGGCTTTCAAGATAACGAGGTCGATACGGTTTACAGCGTCTTAGCGGCGATCCTGCATCTCGGCGATATTGAATTCTGCGAAGTCGCCAGCGAAGATAACACCGATAACAAAAGCTGCGTCGCTGATATGACGCCATTGCATAGAGGTGACGCTTTTTTCCCTTTCCGATATCAAGCAAAGTCACTTTCTAATTTTTCCCAATTACGTCACCAAATTTTTCCCAATTATTGAAAATTATATGAAATATTATTTCTTTCCAGTTTATTTAATTTTTTAAATTTCAAATGACGTATTTTAGAATTGTAGAATTTTTCTTTTTAATAAAGCGATCAATTTTCCATTTAACGTAATGAAAAGCAAAAATTTTACGTAGAAAAAACTAAATTTATGATTTTGGATTTTTGAAAATAAAATAAAATTTCAAAATTTTCAGTTCTAATGCAAATTTGAATTTTCGTTAAAAAAAAAATTTTTTTATTAGTAGTATATCCTTTAAAAATTTTATAATATTTGAAAATTTTCTGAAATAATGAATTTTATGCCATAATTCGAAATTCGAAAAAATTATACGTAATGAAAAATTCAAAAGCAAAAATATAGAATCATAATTAAAATCGATTTCCTTAATCGATACCAAATTTCTTACAAACCTTCCGTTTGTGGATTTAAAAAAGAAAAATGAAATTAAACCTCGAAAATAATTCCAAATTAAAATTCTAAAATTATTAAAATCCTTTTTTCTGGAAAATATATAACGAATTTTAAAATAAATTATTTTTTTCCCCCTATAAATCAATAATTCCAAATTCTTATCGCTTCATTTTCGCTGGAATATCCGAAGGGCGCTAAAATTGCAACGTGTCCTAATGATTTCAGTGTCGAAGCTGCTGGGAGTGGAGACGAACGATTTGTTGGAGGCATTAACGTCGAATTCAGTGGTAACACGTGGAGAAACAATAACACGTAATAATACAGTAACCGAGGCATCTGCAGCAAGAGACGCGATGGCCAAAGGATTATACGGTCGTTTGTTTGATTGGATGGTTAATCAAATCAATTGTTTATTGAGTTTTAATCGCTCGCCTAATTACGAGCCGCTGGCTATCGGTCTGCTGGATATATTCGGCTTCGAAAATTTCCCCAGAAACTCGTTCGAGCAGCTGTGCATCAATATCGCTAATGAACAGATACAGTATTATTTCAATCAGCATATTTTCACTTGGGAGCAGCAGGAGTACATGGCCGAGGGGATCCCGGTCGATCTCGTGGAGTTTTCCGATAACCGACCCGTCCTGGACATGCTGCTGAGCAAACCTATGGGGCTTTTGGCGCTTCTCGACGAGGAAAGCCGATTTCCGCGCGCCACCGATCGATCCTTAATCGGTAAGATGTAATTTCATCGCGGCGATAATTCCCTGAAAATTGTCGTCGGTACGTTCTTTTCTCGGCATTAACGCGTCAATTTACTCTGATTTATTCTATCCCACAGAAAAATTTCACAGCAACATCAAATCCAAGTTCTACGTTCGACCGAAATCCGACGCCGTTTGTTTCGCGATACATCATTTCGCTGGAAGAGTGGTTTATCAAGCCGACGGATTTTTAGAGAAAAATCGGAATTTCTTGCCGCCGGAAGTTATACAGTTGGTCCGTCAATCGCAATTCGATATGATACGGTTTTTGTTTCAATGTCCAATCACGAAAACCGGTAACTTGTACTCGGCGATTCACGATACCGATTCCAGAAAGTTATCGCAAACCAATCAGAATACAAAGGTACTGTAAGCAATTTTTGGAATTGCATAAATATTTTGAATTATTTTTATTTAAATTTTATTATTACGACGAATTTAAAATTATTTTCAAAGTTTGATGTCATTTTTTTTTAAATCCACAAACGGAAGGGGTGCTCGGTAGACCAATTATTATTTATTTTAATTATAATTCTATATTTTTGCTTTTGAATTTTTCGTTACGTATAATCAGCGCGGTAGAAATATTTTTTTTTGTGAAATCATTTATAAAAAATTATCTCAAAAAAAATCAATTTCGAATTATGGCATAAAATTCATTATTTCAGAAAAAATTCAAATATTATAACATTCTTAAGAGAAATGTTACTAATAAAAAATGTTTGTTTTTTTTATTTCTTTTTAACGACAATTCAAATTTGAATTAGAACTGAAAATTCGGAAACCCTGGAAATTTATTTCATTTTTAAAAAATCCAAAAACACAAATTTAGCTTTTCCCACGTAAAATTTCGAAAATAAGGTTTCGTATTCTCATTCCTCTTGAATTCTCTTAAACTGAAATCGAAGTTTCTTTGGTTGCAGGAACGCTATTCGAGCCGAGGTTTAGCATCACAATCCAGAGCACAACAAACGGTCGCGACGTACTTCAGGTACTCTTTAATGGATCTCCTGCAGAAAATGGTATCAGGTTCGCCGCAATTCGTTCGCTGCATCAAGCCGAACGATTCCAGAAGTCCAAGATTTTTCGATAAGGACAAGGTGATCAAGCAATTGCGTTATACTGGAGTCTTGGAGACGATCCGGATTCGCCAGAACGGATTTTCCCATAGAATCCCATTTAATGAGTTCCTCAAGAGGTAAAAATATTTTAAAAAATTTTTCTCTATTCATATTTTTCATAATTATTTTCTTTTTGCGATACCTCGATATTCGTAATTAATTTCCAAAAAATAAAAAATTTCTAGATAATTTCCAGAAATGATAAAACAAAAGTTAATTCCTTCGGCGTTAATTTTCAGGTACTGCTTTCTCGCATTTGGATACGACGAACGCGTGGTGGCGAATCGGGACAATTGTCGGTTGCTGTTGATACGCTTGAAAATGGACGGATGGGCTTTGGGAAAAACCAAAGTCTTCTTGAAGTACTATCACGTGGAGTTCCTATCAAAAATGTATGAGGAGCAATTGAAAAAGATAATAATGGTGCAGGCGTGCGTCAGACGCTGGCTAGCCAGAATTCGATATAGGAAGCAAAAATGGCAATTTGCAATGTCCGTGGTTACTTTGCAACGTCACATCCGCGGATGGTTATCGAGGAAGCATTTGTTGGAAGAAAATGCCAAAAAGAGGGCCCTGGAGGAAGCCACTGTTATCGAACAAGCCAAAAGTGAGACTCCCTTTGAAAATTTCGTGATTTTTTAAAAGCTTACAAATTTTCTGGAAATTTCTGAAACGATCAAAGATTTTTAGGGAAAAAAAACAGTTTGTTTTTCGGGAAAACTTGAAATTTCTCTAAAAAATTTCATAATTTTCTTAAATATGTATTTTTTCTTCAAAAATAATGGGCACCTAATTTTTAAAGAAATCGGTGCCACGCGAACACTATCGGGCAAGCGCCGGTGGCACCACGTTGGTGTCGTCCATAAAAATTTATACCGGCGCCAAACGAAAGAATTGTATTAATTATTCTGTTTTTTTTGCTGAATCAGACGATCAAATTCGCAACGAACGAAATTTGATGAACGACAAGATGAGACGTAAAACCGCTTCCCAGGAGGTTTCCGAATCCGCGGAAAGTCCTAGACGCGGAAAGGAGAATTTGGATCAGAACGAAGCAGCTGTTATCATTCAAAGTCGTAAGTTTCCTTCGATTCGTGGAATTATTTTATCCGAATTTTCTACCGCGCTAATTAAACGTAATTAAAAATCCAAAATATAAAATTATAATTAAAATATATATTTTTTTTACTAACTTTTTTTTACCGACGCATAATTACTGAAATTTTTCCGTTTCAAAATCTCTCGGTTCCGATATTTTTTTTTGCAGATTTCCGCGGTTACACGATCAGACGAAGATTCGGGTACGAGCTCGAGGAGCGTTTCAAGCGGATTTTGAATAATTATGACGACAAACAAGAAGCACGAATGGCTCTGCTCCGGGAAGGGCTGAAGAACGAAGATGCCGCTTTCATTGTGCAGAGGTGGTACAAGAAGGAAGAGAAAGTGCGAAGAAAACCACCCCCCAAGGATCCAGTTCATCCCAAATTGAGACAAGCCGATCTCATTCATTTCTCTCAAAACGTAAAATATTTATTTATTTATTTATTTACTATTTATTTATTTATTTATTTAATACCTTAATAGTTTGATTTACATTAAAAATGAATATTTGACGTTTCAGGTTCATATGAAGAACCAAGAGGTGCACAAGAATTTACGTCGTAATAAACCTGGAGTTCGTTTAAATGATATCGAGGAGCCACCGGCCGATTATACACGTCCCGAGGGCTTTAGCATGGTCGAAGCGATTTTGCAGTATCGCAGCGGCGTGCAACCGGAAGTGGAGGAGACCATGAAATATTATCGTGATTTGAAGGAAGACATGAGCAGGTAACTATTAAAAACCGTGAAGTTCGACCGGTAGAGAATCTATTAAAAATTTTGAAATTCAGGGATTTTTTATAAAAAATTAAAGGAATTCATAAAAATCGATTCTGGGTCTAAATTCCACCCTAGAATTTTTATTACCGAGTCATTTTTAGTATTCACAATTTTTTGGATGGTCCAAGACTCCGTAAAAAAAATCTAACGATTTCAAAGAAAAAAAAACAAAAAAAAGTCGAAAACTGAAAAGCTCAATTTTCAAAATGCTTTTGGCTTTCGTATCGCAAGTGGTTCGGAATTCGAAGAAGACGAAGTTGGCTGGGACTTACCGTTGATACAGCTCGAAAATGACCTTCACCCATCTTCGAGGTACAGAAAAATAGGGGTAGAAATAGTTCTCTTTGATTTTTCGTTCATAATAAATTGAAAGAGAACGTTGGTTTCCTTTTTTTTCCCCCGTCGACGTTGATTTCCCATTTGTAGTTTTTTTCATCTGTGTGATAGAAACTTGATGAACAATAAAATAGAGGATTTCCAATTAGAGTCGTATGAAAAGAGAACGACAAAGAGAGAAAAATTGAAAGTAAAGGTAGCAATTTGTAGCAAAAATAGATACAACTGCCGCTCGGACATAAATAAATGATTGTTTTTATGTAATTGAGAAAAATGCCGAAGAACCGTGGTATGATGTATTCAAAGCATTTTTTTTTCGTCACTGTAGTTGTTGAAATCCCATATTGGCGCTCATTCCGTCCTTACTTTTCAGCCTAGCGCTCTTTTTTTCCCATTTCATAGCCATTTATTAATAAATATTCTCCGAATTATCAATAAAAGAAAGCATGAAGGTCCTACCGAGAATTTTCTACTTACACAAACAGCAGTATTTAATACCACACTTTTTATTGAAAAGCGAAGGAATCACAAAGTAAAGCAAATTCGTTTTTTTTAAGTAAATAAATTTATTTAAAAAAATTAATAAAGAAGTATTCGTTGCACAATAAAATGTTTGTACAAATTGAAAACCGATATTTTTAAATTATCGCTATTGAAAAATTAGTGGTAGATTAGTCATAGAATTTATTTTTTTTTTGGTTGAAATAGAAAATTAATTTTTTTTCTGTTGAAAAAAAAAAATAAAAGCTGGATTTGGGTCAGAAATGAAAATTTCCAATGATTCCAGGAGTCGAATAGGACAAGTTTTGCAAGTGGACGCAGAAAGGAGGGATCGGCTGGCGGCACAGGGAGATTTCACAATTGCACCGGACCAACAGCTCTCGGATATTTGGCACAAAGCTCTGCGAAACCCGGCAGAGTCGCAAGAAACAGAGGATTCCGGGAAAGCGATCAGGTAAAATCGTGATCATGCTTTTGATATTGGATTTTTTTTGGCCCCGCCACTGTCGCACCGTGCACTCCCAGTCGTTTCAAGGGCCAATTGGTTTTTTTTTTTTGGAGATTTATAGTTTCCTTCCCCCAAGGAAGAAAATTTATGCAAAAATATGTATAGAGAAATGCGATATCAAGTGTATCCTGTTATTTATAAAATTGGCAAATTTCATAGAATTGATATCGCGTTTTTCTGTATATTTATTATTTTCCAGTAATTCAATTGGAGCAATTTCGATAAAAATAGATTTTTGCTTATTATCTCTTCCTTTTTTTTTCAAATTGGCATTGATATCAAAGAAAATTTAGAGAATTAAATTAAAATCGAGTTCAATCATTTCTTTACTTATTCTCATTCCTAATTTGGTGTAAAATTTGATTTTATAAATTATAATAATTCCTTTCTTAGAGGTATCATGGCAAACTTTCAGGTAACCAGATTCATTTTATGTATACATCATATTTATTCTTTTTTTTCGAAATTTTTATTCAAAACTAATCCTTTACTCGGAGACAAAAAAAAATATTTGAAGAAATTTTCAATCACAGTAATAATTGCAAAAGTATAGGTGCTGCAACTAGAAAATTTATACTTTAATATAAACAATTTCAACCATAATTGTGGCTGCTGCAGCTAGAGGTTTCGCAGCACTCGTATCGAAGTATAAATTATTTTTCAACTCGAGCCACAATTATGACTGCTGCGAGTAGAAATTTTCACTCCGACCGGAACTTTTATCGATACGAGCACAATTATTGCTGCTGCGGGACCGACTGGTTAATTAATAGCCTCGAACTTCCGCAGCACTCGTATCGAAATATAAATTATTTTTCAACTCGAGCCACGATCGTGGTTGCTGCGAGTACAAATTTTCGCAGCACCTGCACTCCGATCGGAACTTTTATCGATACGAGCACAATTATTGCTGCTGCGGGACCGAGTAGTTAATTAATAGCCTCGAACTTCCGCAGCACTCGTATCGAGATCTAAATTATTTTTCAACTCGAGCCACGATCGTGGCTGCTGCGAGTAGAAATTTTTCGCAGCACCTGCACTCCGATCGGAACTTTTATCGATACGAGCATAATTATTGCTGCTGCGGTACCGACTAGTTAATTAATAGGCTCGAACTTCCGCAGCACCAGTCGCTCGATGGCTGATGGACACAATAATCTAACCGACGATTTGTATTATTTCAGTACAAGGATTAATGGATTGTATAGCCACCACCACAACAATATCAACAACAATCGGAGAGGAAACATTGGGAAGAATTGTCCGAATAAACAACGTGTCATCGACTCTTCGAATTTCAACGATACAAATGGCTTACGGCTACGACAGGATCGGAACAACGGTTTGAAAAATCCTGCTTTTGGCTTTCGCCTCTATAATAACAATAATAATAATAATAATAATAATAATAACAATAACAGTAACCACAACAACAATAATATCAGTAGTAGCAACAATAACAACAACAACAGCAAGATCGGCATCGGCAACAATCGCTCGAGGCAGGTCCAAGCTGCCAATATCCTCAACAGCAAGCATTCGGAGCTGAGGAGGAACTTCAGGGACCATTTATCGTCAACCACGGCAACAACCACGGTAACGAACGTCAAAGTCCCCATAAATCGGCAGAAAATCGGTCCCAGGAGCGAGGATCCGAAATTATCGAACGGCGAGCGTTTGAAGCTGAACGAGCAGTTCCTGGAGAGGAACCGGTTCCAGAGGAACCAGTTGGGTCAGCAAAGGGGCCGGGAGGAGCAGAAGAGGGTCGATAATAGGAACGGTTCGTTCGCAGGCTCCTCGGATCTCAGGCGGTTGCTGAAACCGACTGTCATCAAGAAAGAGTTGAAAATGGAAAAGACGAAGGACGATAACGAGGACATCAATGGTCCCTACAATTTCCGGAAACTTCTGAGACCCGCCGAATATTTGCCAACCGAGTCCTTGAGGAAACGCAAGGGAAGCTGCATCCTTGCGTCGCCCTCGTCGACGACCGCAACGTCCACGTCCTCGTCTTCGTCGAACAGCAATAATATTAACAATGGAATTGGCAAAGACCTCGGCAACAAAAGGGTGCCCGAGAAGCACGTGAAGAGAAGAGCACCTTTGGCTCCACCTCATCAGGGTAGAGCGATTTCCAAGAAATGAGGGAACCAGGGTGGGGTCCCGAATGATGGAAAGAGGAAAGTCCGTGGATTTTTCAAAAAATCGGAGGAATCGTTAATTTTGAAGATTTTTTTAATTTGTTTATTTATTTGCGAATTTGCAAATTGGGGGGAAACAAAAATTGAGGAATTGGGGGGGGGGGAGGGTTTGTCTGGAAAATTTTCTGGATTATTTATTTATTTATTATTGAATTTGTGTTTTTGGAGGAAAACCAGAATAAGGAAGTTTCTATATCTTAGGATTTTATTTCGAGTGATAGGGGAGAAAAAGTAGAAGGAGTTTTTGAAAATTCCAAAATGTTCATTTTTTTTTGGAAAGTTCTACTTTTATTCTGGTGCAAGAATTTGCGAGTTTCAGGAAAATATAAAAATACAGAAAATTCGAATTCTTTATTATTCGGGAATTTTTAAAATCCGGGGAAATTCACAAACCACAGAAACTTGAGGAAATTGGATTCCGGAATTTTCGTGATTTGCAATTTTTCCTGAAATTAATAAACTTTCGGTAAATCCACTTTTGGGTTGAAAGCGAGATTCGTCTTAACATAAAGAGCCAAAGGGAAAGCGATTAAAAAAGTTCGCGGAAAAAAAGATTGCAACAATTTTATGACAAAAATATGCTTTGAAACAAACGTTCTCGGCACAAAGGATTAAATTGCTATCCTTTCAGTTAATTTTCTTGACAGAGGGAATAAAGAACAAAATTAACATACAAAAAAAAGGCATTTGAAGTTCCTGTGATTAAAATGTAAAGGGAACGCATACGTAGTTATTATTAGGTCTGGGAGTCAATGGTAAAGAATGAAACGATTTTAATTATCATTGTTACCTGGACGTCCGGCAAAACTTTGCAGATAGAACCCAGTTTACGAATTTCCCGTAAAAAAAAAGGAGCTAAATCAAAATTTGTTCAAGTCGAATGTGATTTTCAATCGTTCGGGATTTTTAGCAAAAGCAAAATCCCAGTTTTCCATTTCTTGGGATAAAGTCAAACTAGTCAATGTTTTTTTTCTTTAATTTTTCTTTTATTTTATCGTACCGTTATTCTTCGATTTTTTTTTGTTCAAACGCGTCATTGATCGGGGTCATGATTTTCATTAATTTGAGGCTCGAGAAAAAAATGTAATTTTTAATAATTTCGAACTTGGAATTTAAAAGGAATTTTAATTTTTAAATGATTAATTATTATTTTAAATTTTTAATTATTTCTCAAAATACGTCATTTGGACGCTTCTTGGACCTGAAATTAGAATTTTGAGGCTTGCAAGTGATCGAAATTTGAAATTTCGAATTTCTAAATGGGTTGCTCCAGGAATTCTTGGACAGAAAATTCTACAATAAAAATTTCGGAAGCGATTTTTGAAATTTGAGCCTCCAAGATTGTTCAGTAAATTATTAATAAATTTTGAAACTCCAATTTTGAAATTTGAGACTTGGGGATTTTTTTTAAAAATAAAATCTAACGCGTCCGAAGTTTGATATTTTGAGATTCCAAAAATTTGAGCCTCAAATTTTCACTTCTCAATGAACGACGCATTAACGTCGATTAATCACAAAATTTCATTGTATCGAAAATAATGTAACGAATTTCCTCGTTGACGTTTAGTTTGTAATTTTTATAGTTTTAATATTTAAGAGATTTTCTCGTACTTTTGATTTCATCCGATCAGACAAATTCCCTGTAAGCGAAAAAATCTCTATTTTCTCAAATTTTTGGATAGAAGAGAAATTCGAAATTAAACGAAATTTCAATTAAACCGTTTTTGTCCAATTTATTAGCGAAAATTGGACAATGTGAAAAATCGGAAAAACAGAAACTACCGAAGCTTTTGCTGGAATTTTACAGGGAATTTAAAAAAAAAAGAAATGGTTGTTCTCTAAGTTGTTTTATAAAAAACCACAGAATCTGAGAGTTTCACGTATTTATTAGTTGTAATTGTCCAGTGATGGTGAATTTATTATTCGGAGGGACAGGGTTTTCAAGGAACGAGAAGAATCGATTCGGTGCCTGTCCGAAGAGAAGGCACCTGAAATCCGTTAGATTCTATATGTTTTGGGAGGTCAACCGAATTTTGCCTGTACATTTGGTTGAGCCAAATACAGCAAATTTCCGACAAAAGCCGGAAGATTGTTACTCGTTAGAGCTAAATTAATGTTAAACCGAAAAATGTTAATGAAATTTTGTAGAGTTTAGTGTAAAAAGTGTAAGCTGAGGTTTAGTAAATACATTTATGCGGAATTATCGAGTCAAAAAGTTTATTGTTAATAATAAATGAATACCGCCTGAATATTTTGTTCTTTAATTCAATAATTTAGAAATATGAGTGAATGTTGAAAAATCCTACATTGTTGAAATTTCATGATTTTGGAATTAAATTGGAAAAAATATTCCATATTTCAGGAATTTCGAATTTTCCCAATTTCCCCTAGATTTTTGCTAGAAAAGTAATTTTTTTGGAAAAAAAGTCAAATAAACAAAAAACACGGGAAGGAAAAATAACACTTTTTTTTCAAATCAAGATAAAACCTAGATACCTGAGGGGAAAAGGAGGCGAGCTAAATATGTTCCCTGAGTCCTGGGGGGGGGGGGGGGGAGAAATAAGGGATTGGCTTTTTATTGATAAACCTAAAAAGATTGATCGAATTTTCTTTTTGTGACTTGATTCTTCTTTTTCCTTGCTTTTTTTTTGAATACAGTCCCCTTTTCCTCTGTTTCTTCCTTTATTCGTTAAAGTAAACGAGTAAGGATGGATATAGAGAAGGCTTAGAGGAAATCGCCGTTAATGGCTCAACCACTGGGATTTCCTTCCCATCAGGATGGTTCTTTCGTAACTTTTTTTTACGGCTTTCTCTCACGTTCACAGTTGAAGAGGTCCACTCAAATCGAGATTCTCACCTTTTCGCTGTAACTTTTTTCCCCTCAGCCTGTAACTTTCCTTTTTTTTCGGCTACTCCGTTTGTTGTCTTCGCTATCCATCTTTCTCAGAGACTGTCTTACTTGCTTTAAAGTCCTTTACTCGCCGAGTCCCGACTTTTTTTGTTTCCCTGAAAGAATTTTATTTTCTTCATTTTTCCAGAAACATTTCGCATAAAAATAACCGGGCTTGAAAATTCGAATTTTCATTTTTTTTTCAGATTCCAATTTTATCAATTCAAAAAAATTCGACTTTTTTTGGGAGCTGTCGGGAAACCCTCGTCTGATGTATTTTTTTTGTTGCAAGGAATCCATTTTCCAAAATCCTACGGGAAATACGATTTTTCTTCAAAAAAACCTATTTTTTTTAGCAACTTTATTTTTTTATTTATTTATTGTTCGAACCAAGGCTAGGATTTGTATTATTATTATTATTATTATTATTATTATTATTATTATTTATTCTTGATTGAAATTATCAACTAGGAAAGAGATACGTCTGAGTTTTCTTTTCAGCTCCACTTGCAAGTACCTACACACCCAAGCAGGAAATAAGTCAGAAGCTGACAAAAGCATTTTTAAAGTGGATAAAATATACGACTCGGATTTGTAATTTTTATTTCTCTTTCCAGAAGTGTCCGGGAAAGATAATGGCGATTCTTGTCGCTGCAATAACTTCTTACATTCCATTTACAATTTTTTTTTCATACCCCTTCCCCTAAAAATGGGGTAAAAATTAAAGTTTCTTCTGCGATCTTCTCATCGACATGAAAGAAATCCAGCCACATCGCATGCTTCCTCCGGATACAAATCGAACTCGGAGCTCGTTCGGGACCGTACGATGGCTTCCTGGCGGTGTCCTCTCGGTATTCCGCATGCGAATGGTGTCGGGTTCTCTCTCTGTTTCTCTGAAATGGTGACATCAATGTTACAAACATCGGTATTCGAAAGGATTCGAATCCAAGAGACAGGGAGGAAAAGGGGTAGCTAGTAGCTAACGGGGATGCACCAAGGAACGAGTATGGTCTTATTAAAAGCGATGGGATTCCTTCTAAGAGAGAATGTTAATGATAAATACACAATAAGGGAACGTATACAGGGTGATCGGTATAAACACGTCTGGAAAGGAGCGAAGGGGCTGAAAGCTCGGATAGAAACGGCGACGGCTTCGCGGGGAGGCTGGTTAGGAGCCCGCCGAAGGGTTGTGCGACGGGACCTCTCGGTAATGGATACAGGGGAGCTTCCGTGGGATAGTTTCCTAGGAATTGCGACTATTTATTGATCGCCACGTGCATAGGATTATTCTGCCTTCTTCGGTTCTCCTTTTTCTCTTCTTTCTTCTTCTCTTTCCTTTCTCGAGCCTTTTCTTCTTCATCCCCCATTTTTTCCTCCTTTTCCATCGCATCCTCCTTGTTCTTCCTCCTCTTACTTTCCCTCTCGCCCTCTCGCTTCGTTTCTCAAACTACCCTTCCATTGCTTTTTCCCTTTCGTAACCAACTCGTAACCGCCTCTCGTAGCAGATCCTCTCTTCCTCGACTGCCAGTGTATCGTCCCTCAACCGCTCCCGGGGGTCGAAGTCTCCTCGCACCCTTACTTCGCGTAAGGGTGCGAGTATCACCCGATAGATACGCTAACGAGCGTTCCTCTCTTTTTCATCCAGGGAAAATATTTTCCTCGAGTCTACCTTCGCCGACTCTTGCAACAAAGCAAAAAGGGTAAAAACGAAGTTTCTCCACTTCTTCTTCATTTTTTGTTTTTCTTTTCCTATCGAACAATATTATCGTATTCATAATTTTTGCACTGGGTGCGATAACCGCTTGGTACCAAAAGTCCCGACCCAAATTCCAGCCTCGAGGTGGAGGTGCCTCCAACGGGGGATGAAAAGAAGAGATTCCTAGACTTCGATACTCGACGCCTCGACCGAGAAAGGGCAGAGGGTCGTTGTCGAGGGCATTAGGTGGACCTTCGTCGTGTTCCGATTTTCGCAACCGAAGATGAGGATCGGTATGGGATCGGAATGGAACGAAAAACGGAGGGGAAAGTGCAAAGAGAAAGAGAGACTGGCCGAGAGTGGAGGTTGATGGAAAGGCGTTAAGCAAACCTCACCGCTGGTCCACCGCTTATTCTCAAGTGAATCTCTATAAATCCTCTTCTCTTGCTTCTGCACTCCTCTCGCATTTCTCTTCTCCTCGCTTCAGTGCATAGGGGGTTGGTGGTTCCCCTTTTCGCTTCCCCCCTTATTTCACAAGCTTTGGCTTCTAGGTTCCGGACTGGAATTTCCGGCTTAGCTTAAGAGCTAATAGCACAGTCAAGTCCACCATCCTCTCTTGCCTTTGCTAACAAAATCTCTTTCTATCGCTTTACCTCCTTCCCCGGTCTCTCGCCTTAACATCTCGACCCCGTCTTCCCTCCTTCTGTCTTTATTATTCCCTTTCGAGACTCATCACTTCCCTCGGATCCTTCATTTAAATCGAGACTGACCCCATCCTTTTTCTTTCAGTCACACCTTTTATTAGACACTCCGAGTTTCACCCTTACCTTTTCTTCTTCGAAAAGAAAAAAAAAGAGAATTGGGGTCCTTTCCTACAAAAAATGTGGCTCGTTTGCTTCCGCAGGCTTCTTTTTTAATAAAAATATTTGTACCCCCAACGCCTCTGCAGGATTCCGTAAGTACTAATTCTTCTTTCCCCAAATCTCGTGCAGAGAAATTTAAATTTCGCGCCTTTTTTTAATACAACCAGCGCCTCTGCAGGATTACGTAGGTACTAATTTCCTTCTTTCCCCAAATCTTGTGCAGAGAAATTTAAATTTCGCGCCTTTTTTTAAGACAACCAGCGCCTCCGCAGGCTTCCGTAAGTACTAATTTTCTTCTTTCCTCAGATCTCGTGCAGAGAAATTTATATTTCGCGCCTTTTTTTAGGATACTTATGGAAAATGATTCATTTTAAGATTGTAATTTTCGAAAATTTGAAATGAACATTTTTTTTCTTTTAACGAATAGGCGTAGGCAAAGCCCTCTACGGGTGGCCTATGGAAATTAATATTCCTGTTGACACATGGCATTTAAATTAGTTGAAATTTCGTGCCTCTGGATTATCGCTGCGACGGTGCCGACATCTTTGATATAGATCGTAAGGCTTGTACACACACACACACACACACAAGCGGTTCAAGAGTGATAATGATTTACCTTGTCGACTCTCTATTTACGGTAGCTCATGAAAGCGTGGTCTATAATTAGAAGAGGCATTTCCGCCACTCTTTGCATTCGTCGTTGGCTTTTCGGTAAATATACGCGTGTTATTTATTCATAGCGGCGTTCCGATTTAGTAACATGCGATACGTGTGTAACGGAAAAAAGACAGGGTTGGAAGAAAAGCGAAAATTGCGAAATTGGAAATGCATTCATGCAACTGTCGAATCGAGTGAAGTATAATACGTCACCGACTGGCGACTTTTCGCGTCAAATATGGCGACCGAGCTTCGATTTTTATCCCGCTCGGTTGTGAAATCGGTTCCGCGCGCGTGTCGGGAGTCTTGGACGAAAACGATTGGGAGAAAATTGTCGTATGGGTATCGAAGAACTCGAGTGCACTTGTACGAAAATCGGATGGCCGAGTTTCGCACGATTTCCACGTGGATGCGATCGAATCGAATCGTGGAATAATAGAGGAAACGTTTTAGCGTGGAGTCGTAACACAGGCAGTGCCCTCAAACGGCCCGTAAAGGAACTAACATTTTTTTTTGCCATTACAAGCACCGTTTCTTTACGTTAATCGCTGGGGAATCGATTCTCGCCGGGGGAAAAGAAAATAAGAAACTGTGGATTTTGGAAATGTATTCACGTTTTCTTTCCGGGGGTATTTGCAGCATTTAATATTTCGTCGATAGGCCAGTCAGTCTCGGTGTTTCTTCGTATCGGACATTATTATCTTTAATCACTGCCAGTCACGCGACAGAATTTTCATAGTTTTCTTATGAAACCCAGCCGAGGTTCACGTGCCTAGCGCGAGTATCCTCTCTTATGCATATGAAGCACCGGCTATCATGTCGACAATTTTTACTAATATCCAGTCTTTTCTAACCAGAAAGAAGCGAGCTAATGGACAGTCCGAGGGAACGTCTTCTTTTTTTTTTTTGAAATAGCCATCCCTTTCTCGATTCCATCAAAAATTGAATAATACGCTCCGTCGTCTTCTGGCTCGCATTTAATTTCGAGATTTCTGAGGAAATTCGATGCGGTCTTTTTTTTTTATAAGATTGCCTTGGGTGAGAAAAGAAGGGTTTGCGTTATTTTTTAATCGAACTAATGCGATTCAATGCGATTTCTAAAAAAAATGAATATGAATCTGTTCCACTGAAACGTCGCCATATTATTTTCGTATCTCGAACGATAAATCCTTTTCGCAAACCAGGACACGAACTAGGAAATAATTAAGCTCGTACTTTCCAGAAAAGTCGACGTTTCGGCCCTTCTTCGGAGCCAATCGAAGTTCGAGAAACATTTTTTAATAATAAAACAAAGAATCCCAGCCGAGTGCAAAAACGCGTTTCTCACAATGGCGTTCCGCCAGTGCTCTTATTTTAGCGCGTAAATCACTCGCCCGACCTTCTTCGCAGTTACCCGTTTACCCAAAGGAGATCGGGACGGTCCATTTACGTTGCAACTGCGTCAGATAATCAAACGTTCCTTCGGAATCGTGGGTTTCCCAATTCCGTGGTGCTTTCAGGGACTCGTCCTGTACATAAACACTAATAAGAGCCGTAGGTGTTAATGACAATGGTTAGAGTCCTCTCTGAGCGGTCCTCTTTTTTCCCAGCGTTCGCTTCTGTTCCTCTCCTTCGTTCAAAGAAATTATGCCCGGAGTCTGAGTGCCATCTCTGTAATAGGATGCAATTTCGACGCGGTCGAAACAGACAATACTGTGTCCTTCGAAGCGTAAATCATGACGCCGCTAGGTGGTTTAGAAAGGGTAAGAAGAACCGGTGGAGGGAAGGAGACGGCGATAGTGCAGAATATAAGGGTACAGCTAAGGCTGCTCTCTGGCGCTTCTGTTACAGCTTTTACCTATAGCCGCTGTTGCTGCCGCTGGTACTGGTGAGATGCTATGAGGAAAATGGAGGGTAGAAGTGCATATCTTAATTACAATATTCCCGCGGGCGGAACACAGGACTCTTGCCCAACCAAGCCCACGCTCGCTCCCTCTCTCTCTTTCTCTCTCGCTCGGCATCTCGCGCTATAACTCTTCCCCTTTCTATATCACCGGGTCTTTCTCTCTCTCTTGGCGTGCTTGCTTCTCCTCCAGCAGGCTGTAGGAATTTAATTAATTTACCAGTGGCAAGCAGGCTTGCTCCTTGTCGCCACTCTGAAATATTGTATCTTTCCCATCCTTTTAAATCCACTCTCTTATGCATTTCATCCCTCTTTTCTTTTACTCCTTCTCTCGGATCTCCATCTCCTCGCCATTAGAATTACTATGATTACACGTGCAGCGATGTTTTTTCTCGCAAGCGACTGTCTGGCGCGGCTCCGAAACGGCGGGTGTAAATATAAATCCATTGGCAATCAAAAGCAAAGCGCCATCCATGGCCCCAACGAATGCGGAAAACTGCAGCCATATCCTGGAATTTAGGACCCAGTTGAGAATTTTTAGAAACCACTTTGTACAAATTTCAGGCACCTCGGGAATAAACCTGGGTAAACATCGCCGAACCACCCGAGAGGGAACGATAACACCGTCGTGTCTGCGTCATTCGGCTGGCGTTCTTGTATTCATGACAAGGCTTCGCGTCATTGCTGTTTTGATTCCGCCAAGTAACGATGTATGCTAATTCCCTGACATCCAGCGACGAGCTGGAGTCTTCCAGTGCTGCCTCGATTTTGGGTCGTAGGGTGTGCGTTCAAGTATGGGCTCTAAAGTCCCGAGACACAATTGCTACGATTTACCCTCATGTGGGGAGCAGGTGTGTTATTTCAGTTCCTCATCCTTCCTATTTGTTAGGTTACCGTCCTGACGTTTATACTTGTTTTTAGATATTCTCCTTCCAGCACGAATGCATCTTCTTATCGTGGATCAAGAATAACCGATATTCTGGCAAAATATCTACGTTCCCATGCAAGCACCGTTTCCTAATCCGACAAACCATGGATCCCTCACGTTCCTGCAATAAACATGGTTTTTGCCGCCAATAACATAAAGATGTCCCAAAATTCTAATCTTTCCTTGCAAGATGACCGACTGCTGCACCCTCGTTTGTCGAAGTCGAAGCTTTTTTGAGTAGCCGCGGCTGGGATTTGGATTACAATTTTTATGGGCCACCTACACCCAAGAAGGAAGCAAACGTGTATTGGTAATTACTCAAATAGGCCTTGGGAACCAGAATATCAATTATCAAAAAGCCGTACCATGGAGACTAATTTATCGTGGAGCGCAACAATATGGATTTTTGCACTTTCGGGTCTCTTACGAGGATGGATGCTGGTATTTCACTGAGTAGATCCAAATACGGCAGGATATCGACGTTTTTGTATGTGTGTGTCTCTCTCGCTACAAGAAAGACGCAGACTACAACGATACGAGATGGATACACAACGGTATACGAAGTTACGAGACTATATACGGCCGTTACCGTGTTAGAGATCCAAGTAAATAAGGTTATTTGGGATACATATGGTAATTAATCAACACCTGACAGTTTAACAGCTACCGCGCCATGATCTAACGTCGCTATACCTGTGTGCATGTACGAACAAGAAGGAGCGAGGCGGAAGAGGAGCTTTTATAACTAACCACATGCTGATGCCAATCGAGAAAGTCAAAGCCAATAGATCCTGCAGTTCCTCCACAAAGCTCACGACTACTGCGGATTTTGTTCTCATCGTGACCACCCTTTTAATATTCATGGGCTGAGATCAACTCTCGGAAGAATTATTGGTACAAGACCAACATCTACTTGGGCGGATGCTTCCTCAAAGTCCATTTCAGTCCTTTGCTTTATAGGGTCGCCCAACCCAGTGTCGATTCGATCCGCGATGGAGCTGATCCCGGCGGAGCGGCGCCAGAGAGACTTGGCCCGAGCAGAATTCACGCATTCGAGAACCGATTGTGTCCCTCGGAGTCAATGGACCGGAAGACGACCGAGAGGATTGATCGTATCGAGACGGTGCGATTTTCAGGACGTCCAGTTTAAGCGGTATTTCCTTTCCCCGGGCAAAATCCAACACTTCCGATCGGTCTTCTTAATTTTAACGGCAAAACGCCCACTTCTGGAGCGTCCATCCATCTGTGGCGGTAGTTACCCGGGCAGAAAATAAAGCGAGGTGACAATTGAGGCCACAGTGTGGCCAAGGATCGAATTGCCCGCACTCCACTTCGTGGCCCGTTTCGTTCCTTCGACTGAAAATCGTCTTCGCTATTGTCCTGAAATTTATCGGCACTTGGAGCGCCGTGGAAACCTTGTAATATAAATGTTGCCGAGGAGAAGTGAAAAGTGGAATAATATGATGACGCGGTGACGTTTATATTCATCGACGGGTTTGATCGCGGGACGTGAAATGAAGAGAACGTAAGAGCGCAGTAGAACCACATGATACAGTCGAGAGTGAGGAAAAAAATGGATGTGAAGAAAATATAAGGAGTAAAAGAAAGAGAAAAGTGATGGATGTTTAAAAGTAGTTTTATAACCTACCTATGTGGGAGAAAAGAGTGCCATATAATGGAATAGGTATGGCACTTTATTCTCTTCAGTTTCCACTTGCATACACTCTCTTTGGAAATGAAGAAGGATCCGTTATAGGGGAAAACGCTTTTATTTCTAAAGCATCTATCGATCTCCATAAACTAGCGTGCCGCGAAATGAGCTTTCTTAAGGTATAAAGTACTTTCAAAGTGTCTTTACACGAATACAAATACCGATACTGCAACCCAATCACTTTTACTGATAACTCTCTGATTTATTAAATTTTCCAGGGGATTTCGTTGCGGATCGTAAATTATTTAAACAAATTCTGGATACGATGTGGTGTTTCTCGTGCTTTCTTTAACACTTTCCTCGCAGTACCTGCTGATTACGGAATTCTGGGACTTGGAGAAAAAATTTGAGAATCTCGTGCTTTCTTTAACCTTCACCGCAACGTTCTCATAATTACATAAATGCCACGTGGAAATTCAATAACATTCAACGACGAGAGTCTGCAGCCAATAAATAATCTTACAAAAAGTGATCTCCTTTTGGACAGAGAATGAGGAATTTTCCGTGCTTTCTTTAAATCGCACGCTTTCACGGTAATGAGCGTGTTTATATTGAAGCCCTTTTGGAAAAATTCTGCGACAGGAAATTGTAGCTGGTACTCCTTTTCATAAAATAAATTAATTACTAACCCTTTTTGGTGTACAAAAGTGGCGAAAACTCGTGCTTTCCCTCTACTCTATTTTAAATGAGGTTCACGGAAAAGGTCATTAACATTTTAATTAAATTCAAAAACCTTGAAGTAGAATCAAAAAATGTTTCGGTTGCGATGAAAATTTCGAAACTTTCATCGCGGTTTCCCAAATTATTAACGTAGTTTGAACATTTGGTCTATTCTAGTCTATTCTCGTAGAATCTCGTCATGTTTGAGCCCAAATATTTGTTCAAGTAATTTCATTCTCCCAATTTGAGAATCCTAACGTTCATTTTCATCAGCCCAAAACGTGTTTTTCCTGATGGATTTTTGGGATGAAGGGTGACACTTTCGGACAGAATCATATATTATCTAACTGACGCGAAACCGGGAACAACGCGTGACAGAATGATACCACGCGTCGGTACGTTTTACATAAAACAAAAAATGTGGGCTTTTCTGCAGAGGTTCGGAATTTAAAAAAGCGCAGCTCGCAATAGTTTTTTTCTTTAATCAACGGGGTAATAAAAAAATTTCCAGCCCCGTCGGACGGAAATAATCGAGTGGCCGGCTAATTCGGTCCAGCACGAGACCTCGGGAGTAAATAAGTCACGAGGATCTATCATGGAACCGTGACCTTTGGCCCCTAAAATCAGGAAGAAATGCCCGGACGGAGTGTAACAGATGGGCTTAAAGTAAATAAAAATCAATGTAAAGATGTTACAGGAGGATGGTGGTTTCTTCTGGTAAAAATAGCTGTGTATTACGTTTTCATACGGCAGCAAAAGGAAGTATAAGTGCAGGGGCAAAGTCATACGTGGCAAAGTAGCAGCAACGGAGAGCTTTAGCCGAGGCGAGTACGCCGCTATAGTAGCAATACCAGCAATACCGGCAGAAATACTGGAAAACCGTCGGAAGTAGCAATTCGATTGAGACGAATGTGTATTGCTGCGAGACCTCTGCAGCGCTACTTGAACTCAACCATACGAGTCTGGTGCCTATAGATAGAGTGCACCCATGGGGAGAAATATGGGGATAGAAATCGAACGAAAACAGACAAAGGCATCAACCTCCTCTGGGCTGCTGCTGCTGCTGCTGCCGCTGCCGCATGTGTGGAGAGAAAAAAAGAGAGCGAATTCAATGTTACTCCGTACCCGTGTGTGGTACCGACATAAAAGAGAGTCACGCATACGCGATTGAGCTTGAAATGGAAACCAAGTGCGCGGGATGTATATCGGTGGTGTACGAAAACAAAGGAATTGAAGATATTTTAGTTTTTACGGCGCCACTCGGCCACATTATCGCGCTGATAACAGAAAATTAATCCGTGGTCGCGCGGCAAAAGCTCGGACTGATACGCGATTCGTGGCTTTGTGGAAAATTCTGAACCCCGACGTTTTTTTTAAATTGTCCTTCGCGATTATTAACGGTGGATTATTAATTCCGAGCGTGGTCGGGAACCAAAATAATTTATCCGGTTTTAAAATTGCCTTTGCCGAATCTAATTTTTGTTTTGTTTTGTTAAAACGCTCCTGCGAATGTTGTTCCTAAAAGCGTGTATTTTTGGAAACCGAGCTTGCAGAGCTTTTCCGATGCCACTCTATTCTCGGAGGAGCTATTTAAAGAAAGCACGAGAATCTCGTCGTGTTTGAGCCCAAATATTTGTTCGAGTAATTTCATTCTCCCAATTTCGGAACTCTAGTGTTCATTTTCATTAGCCCAAAACGCGTTTTTCGACTCGAATAGTTTAAAGCTATCGCGATCCCTCGTGGAAACGAAAATTATTAATCGGATCGTCAATTAAAGAACACAAACTCTGTTTCTAATTATAAGATATTGATTTGACGACAAAAGGGAAATTGAATTATTCGAGAAATGGATTTATGTTTTAAAACGTCACTTTGGTAACAAATTTTAGGAGGTAAAAATTACATATGTAGGATATAAAAAGGATCAAGAAAGACGGGAAAAAAAGGAAAAAGAGGCGATGTGATGGCAAATAGCTCGTTGAACTCGATTTCTCTTTTCCCCTTACTTTTGAACTTTTCTCTCTCTCTCTCTTCCCCTTACCCTCGCTCGTCGTCTCTCGCTCTTCCAATCCTTTTTTTTTCTTATCTTTTTATCCAACTTAGGTAACCTTGGTCGTGATACGAGATTCGACACATAATCGATATTCAATCACGTACATACGACATCTTCGACGACGTTGCCCCAGTTCCAAAAAGTCCGCCGTGGGAAAAGGCGAAGAAAGTATTAGTCAACCGAGCGAAAAATCTCGCCACAAATTCTCGAACTCCAATAAGTCCTTTTTCACCCGATTTTTAATGTAAATTTCAAAATCTTCATTTTACGTCCACATTCTCGCCATTAATCCCCGTCTTTTGCGAGTCATTAAAAGGTCGTTTCGGAATAAAAAGAATCACGATAGCGAGAGGAACGATTCGCGAAAGGATTTCTTTCGTAAAAAAATTACAAAATGTTGCAGAAGGATCCTGGAAATCGTTCGGAGTGATTTCGAAATTAAATACCTCCGTTATTAAGCCAACCTTGGTTTACTTTTGCTTGCTGGAAAAATTAAAAGTATATTCAGATGAGAGAAATGTTGAGTGAAAAAATAAAACTAAATTTCCCGTTTTGGTTAAAATCATTTTTACAAAAATCTCACGCGGAAGAGGAAGGTAATATTTTTGCAAAAGAAAGAGGAGAAAAAGGAAAAGGAGTTGGTTCGAGTTAACCGTAATGATCAACGAAGCGTCTCAAAAGAGATGCAGGTAGTTCGTTTTAATCTTCATCCTCTGCCGAAGTAAAGAAGAGTAAAGAGGGAGTATGATTGGATATAAAATTTCAACAGCGCTCGCTCGGATTGTTCCCAAACCCTATTTTCCTTCTTAGCGTTTTCCTACATTTATTATCTACTCACTGGGTAGACCCCCTTATTTAAACAAAAAAAATAACAAATCTCCATAGAATAGGATTTTTTGAGCAAAATTTGGAAAAATGGTACCGTTCGGGTCGACAAAAGGGGTATTTCCCAATTTCACGTTCCAGAGGTTAACGGGACCCCCAACAATTCCAAATTCGACCGCTTCTCTCTACCGAGGGATGCTGTAATCCCGCGCATTGGTCGTCATAAAGCAGGTCACGGAGCGCAGATGTAAGCAAAACATGCCACCTCGAACGCTCGAGGACGATAAAGGCCGAACCATAAAGTGGCAGCCGCAGATTAGTACCGTATTCCCACCCTAGAGGCTGCTGCTGTCGTAATAGAGGCGATAAACGACAGTTGCATTGGCATCAACGAGTGTTATTGGCGAAGCTGCAATTTCGCCATCTTCGTATCGACGAGGGCTCCTCCAGTGGGCGAAGTCCTCACCATTGACTGGCGCCAGTACGAGTGGAAATCAGACTCCGTGAATTCTTAGCGATCGGATCCTCGTAATTAATTCCTCTCCGTTTGGCCGCTTATGCGGCGAGGCCCTTCCTCGGCGAGATGAGCGACGAGAAGCGCAGTTTCTAGTTGAATGACTAGGCGAAATGGCACTTGAAAATTTTCGTGAAACTCAATATCATTCACGTGAAGTGTAGCGGTAGTAATTGCAAACGCAATTTGTTTCAAGGATGTCAATGTTGCAAGAGTGGTATTTTGTTGAGGACTCATCAGCATTCCCCGGAGTACATCCCTTTAACACTGCTTCAAAGACCTCGCAAACTGCATCGTTCTTAACGTCTATCCCTGTATGCTTCATATGTAAATACCAACCATGTATTTTCCAGCAGACTGAACTGACCAAATTATCCTAAATACAGTTCTGCCGATAGTCTTTATCCCCAACACCGCCTAGCGCTGTTTATAGTAACAAGCGAGCGCCAGGATGCTTACCAGGGAGCGAGAAAGCTTCTGCACAAAATAGCGCCCGAACAAGAGCCGACCAGAGATTTACCGATACCGGACCGCTCGAGGGGATTAACATTGTGGCGGGTATGTTTTTTTACGTTGTCTCCCGGTTGGTAAAAGCCTGACCGCGACCCCTCACGCCGTAAACGACTTTCGCGCCATTAACTCCTGCGTCACGTTGGGCGGGTATACGCGCCCTAAAATGAATCGCTCATTTATTGCAGAAGAGTGGCGGCGGTGTATGGCACCAACGTGGTTTTGCCAGCGGACGGCGTAACGTTAAAGTTATTCCGTGCAGTGAAATATTTTCTTAAAGTGGATCCGAAACGAGCTACATCCGCAACACGAGGCAAACCGCCGGCTTTGGTGCGAATGCAGTGAAGAAAATTAGCGAAAGGGGTAGGGCTCGGCGGGGAAGCATCGAAACTTGGCTCGGAGAGAAACGCGAATGATATTTTTCGAAGCGGTGGGGTTCCCCCGCGTTTCGTACATCCGTAGCGTCCGAAATACTTGGGCGTAATAGGAGAAAGTTAGTTTATATTAATTGCATTGCAGTTCACAAAAGTTGGAACGTTTGCACTCCGTGACTTGATACCAGATACCCGGTATTATCATTCGGGGAAAAGTTGAAGAGGTTGTTTGTTTTTATTGCGTTAAACAACGCAAGTGTTGTTCTTAACGGTATCAAAACTATCCTGCAATACAACTTGCAAAACAAACGAAATTGTTACACAGCCTCGCTGTTTGAAGGAATCTTCCCGAGTCCAAATTTCTTCGTTTACTTTTTTCACAGTTTGGTTGGATTTTTTGGGCTCGAGCACGGACGGCCCTGCCATCTACCGGCTAATTGGATTAGTAGCGCGGTCGATAAACCCAGCGAAATAGATCCAAGATCCGATAAAGCAGTCCCAAGTGCGAAACTGGTAAAGGTAAGACCTGAAATAGATGATGAAACCGCTAAATCGAGTTGAAGGTTAGCGCGAAATGATAAATATCTCGTTCATGTCGATTAAAAGCGAAAAGGGATCTTATTTCTCGAGTTTGATTGCAATCGTCGGTGCGTGACTCGAGCGCATCTCGCAGTTGGTAAAAGGGAAGTGAAGGGAACGAAAGGTTATAGTGGAGCGAGAGAGGGACGGAGAGAGTGAGAGAGTAGAATGGCGATGGTGGTTTGAGTTTCCTTGAATTTCAGGATTAAAACCACAATTAGGCAGACGGGATCTGAATTCTGCCCTCTCCCTCTTATAAGTGAGGCTATATTCACTACTCAGGGTTGTAATTAACATAGGAGCTTGCCTTGGGTTTTGGCGTACCATACATCTTCGCGTATAACGTTACCTACAAGGCAGACCCACCCATCCAAACAAATCCGTACATAACGTTAAGCATACACTTGGGGGAAAGAGAGATATGCACGTATATGCGTTTGCGCGCTCTTGTGCTCAAAGCCGAGGTGGATGTGTGCTTCAACTTGGATCATTATCAACATTTTATTTACGTATTTAAACAAATGGAGAATTCAAGCCACGTCGATCTCGATTAAGCCGCGCGCCTGACACGCCCCGCGCGGAAAGTGGAACGATCGCGTGGCTGGAAAAGAGTGACGACTCAGGCCGTGTCCCGATTCCCCAGTGCCATCCCTCGGCGAGCTTCCGATTTACATGCGAATTAATCACTCCATGTAGGTCTCAGCGGGACTTGGGCTTGGGCTTTCTCGCAACCGATACCCGCGCAGATTCGTTGAAAGCCGATACGAGAGTGCGGACAAAGGCCGGGTGGGCACGCGTTATCATTCCTTGAGTGCTTCTGGCTACCCGGCGGCGATAATCCGAAAGTTACCGGTCAACATCGATCAATTATCAGCGTGAGAACATCATCCGAGTCGCGAGAGACCGCGACTGGCCATGCAGAAACTCATATCTGCCACGATGATGGATCGTTCGTTCCCCGCTTTGGCAAATACCGCTGGCACGGATTGGCAGCTGCCAGGGCTGATGATAATCGCTCGGGTGCGAATGGAAGAAATATCGGAGCGTCGCGCGACTCCGACGGGAGTCGGTGGTGGCCACGAGTCTCCGTAACCGCGATTGAAATTGACCGGGTGTCGCGAACCTGTCCCGAACGAGTTCTGGGCGACCGGGCGACCTCCGGCATGGAAGTCGTATCGACGTTTCCCGCGACGCCGTGACACGCGTCTTGCGAACGGAAGACCGGAAATCGGTCGATATTAATGACGTCACGCATCGGAAACGAATTTCTGCGGCCTCTGCACCGGGAGAGAATCCGATAACGGGACAATGACGAGACACGGTCAGTGCAAGGAGTCCGTCTATCCCCGGTGTCAGCGTGTTCCAAATAACGCTGACGTCAGCAAATCCGCCGTGGTCTGTTGCCATTGTATCCGAAGAAGCTCGTTGTCGGAGGATTCATCACGTAGTGGCTTCAACGTGCGGAGGATCGATTATGTGGCGTGAAATCGTCATCCCGGCGATGACTCCTGTCGAGAGCGATCAAACGCAAGACGTGGGTCATCGTCGTCGTGACGAGGCCGAGAACGAAATTCTGCGAATCCATCCGTTATTGTGCGAGACAGGGATGAGCGCCACGGCCTGTGCAATTTCAATAAAGGGACGTCGCCATTTTTTAATAACAACAACGTCCAATAATATCCTCAATATTTGGCATCGAAGCGAGGAAGGAAAAGGGAGTTTCCTTCTTTTCTCTCGCCCGCTCACATTTTGCTCTATTTTTTTTGCCGCTGAACCTTTCAGATCTTCCATTTCCAATGCAGATAGCATGAAGAATGAGGAATAATCAGAAACAGCGAGAGGAGATGCTGCGCGAGAGCATCCAGAAAGAGAAACTTAAATGGAAAAAAAGAAAGGAGAGGAGGAGAATCGACACATGGAGGGAAAGGCGCCGAGAGAAAGAGAGGAAAGAGAAACTTTAATGACATTTCTTATTTCCAACAGAAGCAAAAGCGGGAGTATATAGTTGCAGCGGCAAAAGCAGTACCTAAAGCATCAACGTCTTACCATTTGCAGCGTTAGTTGTGTAAGCAGGTAGCGGCAGGAGTAGCGGTGGCGATGGTACTCTCGCTTCCCTCGCGTACTTTTTTCCTCTTCTATTTTCTTAATACTTGTATTAATCTATTCCCCCTTCAATATACCTTTTTTGAAAAAAAATTGATCGCATGTCAGTCGAGGTTTCTCGAGTCTCGTTCCCCTTACAGCTTCGGGTGAACGTTTAATCGCCTTCCGAAGCGCTTACCGGTGCCGCGGTGACTCCTGTAGCGCTCATTAGCCCTGCAACGCCCCCTATCCGGCTTATCAGCGTTCGCCGAAGGGTGACATGGACGCGTCGAAGAACCCCCGGATTTTTGAATGTTTTTCGGAATTTGCGCCTTGGCGGTCCTAGAAACGCAGGAGACGCAGGCAAGGAACGCTTGGTAACTCGGTTAGCGTGGCTGCGCAGTGGCGGAGCCCCCGTTGACCGTTCTACGTGGGCAGCTTTTCCGCCGGAGCGAGAGGGTTAATTAGAAGCGTTGCCTAATGACCAGAAGTGGAGCAAAAGTGACCGCTGCTTACCGCGCCTCGTCCACTTTTAATCAACCCGAGGTCGTCCTTCTTTACGCCTTGCCGATACATTAACTCTCACAAAAAGCACTAACGAGTAGCAGGAAGTAAAGTGGGAACGAAGTCGCCACGCTAACGTGGACTGGGCGCAAAATTGCAGTCAATTTGTAATTACGCTTCATTCGAAGCTCGCGACTGGGAATAAGTCATGGACGACGTGGCCGAGCGAAAGGTGGATGACGCGCGTGATGCTCATTTCGCTTTTGTCGCTCCGTCCCGTCCCAAGGCGCGACGCGTGAAGGAACAAACGAACGAACGGAACAATGTACGGCGGATGCCGGGAACAAAGGCCGTCATCTTGAGAAACCCAACGTTGGGATATTACATATGCTCGCGAGACGTCGACGAATATTCGCGAACATTCCCACTCCGGCGCAAAAAGGCACAAACACCTACGCGTACTTCGTAAAAAGACCCCCCGGTATCTGCGGCAGCGCGAGAATTCATTTCCCGGATGAGATCTTGGAGCAGGAGCAGGGACTTCGCCGTTCGATTTTTCTTCCTTTCATTATTTTACAATGAAATGGGTTAAATGATTCCATTATAAATGAAGAAACAGGAACGGTTTTCATTGAAAGGCGCGCCTTTGTCTAAATGGTTGACAGAATTTCTCCTTTCGCTTTATCCCTTTCATTCCCCCGTTCTCGTGCCGCCGGCTGGAAGTTAGGTACCGAAACACTCGACGAATCACCGAAGATAAATCTCTGGAGGTGCCGAGGCTGGAAAAGATTAAAAGGAAAATCCCTCCACGGTTTCCTTTTCCCGAGCGAAATACACCTCGGACTGACCCTCGAGGGCGAGACTCACCCGTAAATACTCCACTAATGTGACGGATGTTTGCAGCCGGGATCGACGGTCGAATTAAAGCTTTACCTAAAGAAAAAAAAAAAAAAAAAAAGGATGCGACGTGGGTCGCGAGGGACGATTCCGGATGAGCAATTATCGGTCCGCAGTGACGAGACGCTCGAGAGGAACCGGATTTCGTCACCCGTCCCTCGTTCGGTGGCTCTATAGCGTGGGAAATCGACCGCTTGCGGGAAAGGTCTCGCGGAATCGCCGCCTAGCGTCAGTTTGGCGAAGCTGAGCTCACAAAGCGGGGTTCCGCCGGTGGTTCCCGACTCGTGACGTCATCCGGAGCCGACTGGGTGTTTCTTATCGGCGGAATTACTGCCTCTGCCACCACCCCGACGGGAATTCGTTCCGATACGGAGTAATTTGTACCGTCGACGACATTCGCGCGTCGATCGATGAGTACTTCATTTGTGTTAACAGGGTGATAAAATTCTTTATTACATTCTCGACGCCATCGACCGGGAAGCGATATCCGTCGGGAAGGGACGAAGGAATTCCTGGCACCGGGGGTGCCGAGAAATGTCCCCGAAAAATCGGTACACGAGGCTACGACAAACAAATGCCCATGCGAAGTGCCCTCGCGTCAGGGGCTGTGCGACTCCTTCCCTCGCAAGCGGTTGAAAAATGGAAGGAAGTTCGCACAAGTCGAGAAGAATTTGCACGTATATGAAAATATAATAGTTGTGTCCTGTTTAAAATTCAATATCAGAGGAACACGTCGTCGTCGTCGTCGCTGGTATTATGATATTTCTAAACTCATAATACCGGTTGAATAACACGACGTGTTTCCGTAGGGGTCGGGGAGAAAGGCGAGCCACGAGAAAAGGGAAGAAAAGGGTCCCATATTGGAAGAGACCTCTAATACTTCTTCCCAAGTCACTGCATCCTCAGAGACAAACATTCTGAATACGTTTTAATATCCACATAGCCGCCTGCATATCGGGTGATCTCGGGTTTCTCCAGCCCGGGTATTTATTTGTACAAAGGACCCGGGGCTACAGAATTTTCCTGCTCCTCTGTTTATCGATTCGCCGTTTCTTCACCGGCGGACGATTTTAGGAAAACGATTTGAAAAATTAGAAGGTCGGCCGAGTTAAATTGGAAATTAGCAAAATAATAATTACATCCCTGGGAAAATTAATTATTCTAATTATTGTAATTATTTTTTTTCATAAAGAACAAAAATTGTAGACATTTTTTTTACTGTGAAATTGGAGCTGAACCAGGCTGGGGTGTCTCAGACCCCAGTAGGGAAGCTTGGGGTTGATTCAGATTGCGGGCAAACCTCTGTAGGATTTAATATGAGATTTTGGACCCGGGAAATTTCGGAGCTTGCAAGCACACCTGTCCCCGCTTCGTCGAATTCCCGTGTCCCGCGTGTCCCGTCCGAGCGAAACGTGATTACTTAGTATTTTGATTATACCCTTGGAAGACAGTGGTACGGATTCAAAAAGGACTTCAGAGGGTCTTCTAAGAAAAGATTGAACGATTTCAACAGTCCTTAAGAATAAAGAAAAGAGGAAGCCTCAGGAATGGTACCGCGACAAAGCCTGGAGCTTTTCAATTTAGTGTGCCTCCACTTTATATACACTCGCTTTCGAAGGAAAGAGAATCGTCGTCGTCTTCGTCATCCTCCGCTTCTGTAAAGAAAGCTTCGAGCTTCCCTATAGAACGGGATAGAAAAAACACCATAAAAGATAAAAAAAAAAGAGACAACAAGAGGAAGAGAGCAAGAGAATCGAAAGCTTGCAAGGCTACAATGAAACTCTCTAACTTCAATCGTTTATACTTTATTCATTGTTGGATTGCTGCGCGAAATACCTTATCTCTCCCTTTGGTTTTTTTTTTAGCAGGGAAAGGAATTGCCTGTTATGAGTTTTCCGAAATTATTGCAAGTTTACCCCCGGAAGTTCTATTTTTTTTTCCCCCAAAAGTCGAACTTGAAAATTTCGGATTTTCTGGAAATGGGATTTTTGACGATTTGGAATTTCGTCAGTTAAAAAAGAAATTTTTTTGGAGCTTGAAATTTATGGAGCATAAAGTAGAGGAATTAAGCTTCAAAATAAGCTCGAGTGGGGGTTCGAGCGATTTTTTATTTGAGAGCTAAGAATTTTCAAAGTTGAAGTTGAAAATTTCGAATTTTCTGGAAATGGGATTTTCGACACTTTGGAATTTTGTCGGTCAAAGAAGGAATTTTTTTGGAGCTTGAAATTTATGGAGCGTAAAGTACAGGGACCAAGCATCAAAATAAGCTCGAGTAGGGGTTCGAGCGATTTTTTATTCGGGAGCTATGAATTTTCAAAGTCGAACTTGAAAATTTCGAGTTTTGTGGAAATGAGATTTTCGACACTTTGGAATTTCGTCGGTCAAAGAAGGAATTTTTTTGGAGCTTGAAATTTATGGAGCATAAAGTAAAAGGTCCAAGCTTCGATGTAAAAATATCATAAATTCCAAAATATTTATTTTTCTATATACTAAAAAATAAAAATACGTAATTTTTTTTCTTCTCACTCTAAATTTATACAAATTTTAATTTTATTAAATTTAGAATCCGGGGAACCGAGTAGTAAATGAAATTCGTTGTCGAAAATAGAAAGATCGAATCCCCGTCGAGCAACTCCGGGGATATTTCATATCGGTTCATCGCGATTATAATTCGCCTATCTATTTGCGGTGATTTTGCGAGAGTCCATAAAAAAACATACCCAATTCCGGGGAAGTTCGAGAGAATATCACATTGGTCAACTTGAATAATATCCTTTCTTATCAAAGATCGCTCCGATAAGAATTGACACTCCCCCGTAGATTTAATTAAAGTTAGTTGGATCTATGGGGTGCATTTGCGAGGGGGCAAAAATCTGATTTACATGCTCTCCGTGCTGGCACATACCGACGAGATTCCAAAATTTCGGAAAATTCAAAAATCGCAATTTTTAATTTATAATTTGCAAAAATCGTTGTTAAAAAAAATCAAACCCCTCAAAAAAAAAAAAAATTCCCAGTCAGTGGAGTCTCGAGCTCGGAAAAGCCAAAATTCGGGTACAAATAATTGCAAGCCCCGATCTTTCCGAAATTCGATCGAGTCTCGGCGATACCACGAACCCACTGGCTTCCCTTATCGCTCCCGGGGAATAATAATACCGTTACCGTCTGTTTCTTCGTGTAACGGCAATTCCTGGATCTCGTCTATGCCCTGCCGGGTCTCGATACACTTCTTGCCTTGTGTGTGTGTGTGTGTGTGTGTGTGTGTATACATCCGACACGCCTATTAACCGCGATACCTTCAAACTCCTGGAAGATAAGTAATATTACCCTTATCAACATACATACAAGCTTGCCGACAGATCCGATGTCAGACCAAATTCGACATCAAATGCTCCCGGAGCCGTACCACGACGGATCAATTACGTCCCATTGCATTACCCCCTCACGGTTGCCCCGTTCCTGGTTCATTCCGACGAATTCCTATTATCAGTTATTTTTGGGGAATTTTTTGGAAAAAAAAAATTGGACTCGCTTCGTGATATTTTTTTTTTCTTAAAATTAATTTATTAATTTTAAATTGGAATTTTTTCGCTGGTATATTAGGAGCGAATGGGGAAAAATCGGGTTAAAAAATTGAACCCCGCGTAAATTAATTTTTTTTTTAATTTTGAGGTTACTGGAATTTTTTTTTCTGGAACATTAGGAGCAAATGGAGGAAAAAAATCTTGTTCCAGAATTACAAATGAAATTGATTCTCCTGGAACATCGCGAAACAAGGGTGGCGAGTTTCGAGAGGCTACTTACTACCCTTAAGCTCGCCTCCTATATAGGTAAAACGTGCCGCGATAATGTAATGCCAGTCTCCCCGTAATGGAACTCATGATATATCATAGAAAAAGAATGGTACAAGCCGGCTAAAGGATTCATTGTACCTATACCGCGTAATATCTTTTCATAAAGAGACGAGAAAACCTTAATTCACATTTTCCACTTTAGCTACTTTATATGCGATTATTTCAGCTTTGCCCCCGCCATCGAACGTACTTCCTCTTGCGTTTTCGCTGTTACATTGCGGTTTCATCCCGTCTGCGCTTCGAGCGCACTTCGAAACAACCCCCGTCCCTCCAATTTTGATCAGAACCGTAGATACTCGCGGCAACCCTCGTCCCTTTAATTATCCTGCAAATTTTCAATTTTGTTTTATATTGGGTCCCTGCCTCCCCCCCAAAAAAAGAAAAAAGAAAAAAAAATAATCGAACCAAGCGAAGGAAAATTTATGAAAATTTATTGCTGCAAAGAAGTATCTCGTCAAATTATTAATTAATATTTCAAAATTGGAACGAGGGTGAATTTTCGAACAAACAGTTTCGCCTCGGATAATTATTTACCTCATTATTAATCGTTCGAGTCAATCATTTTACCCCCTTTTTTCGGATTCGTTCTTTTTTTTTTATTTTCATTTTTCACAATACAAAATTTATAAATTATCGATGAACAAATATCGGGAAAATAAATAAGAATAATTACAACCGGATATTTATCCAATTTTGAATTACTTTTTGCCCCTCTCGTTATTCGTTTATTCTTTATTATTATTTATCTGCTTTATTGACCCGTTTAAGAATGAATTTATGCACTCGTTTGATTATGCAACGAAATAATATAAATTATTTCTTTGGTTCCTTTGAAAAAAAAAATGAGATTAAAATATTATTTATATTTTTATTTTTTTTTAATTTTAATGTAGAATTTTAATGCGTAGGGGGATGAAAGTCTGAAATTCGCGAGGGGAAGAGAAAAAATTGAAAAAATGGGGGCACAAGTAGAAAGAGCAAGAGAGAGAGAAGCCACGGGGTGTTCAAAGAGAGGGTGGCAGGCGTGAGATTCTCAGATAAAATATCCAATTTAAAGTTTCATCGTAATTTTACGATTCTTGGAAGTAAATTAATAGTATTATCTGCTTTCCACCCTTACCCTTTTCCTCATACTTTTTATATCTTGCTCCTTATAGATGTGCTCTATATATACAGTGGCGGCTCCAACTTTGCAGAGGGGGTGGATAGAGTCGCAGACGGGAGCTCCTAAATGATCCCAGAACCACCCCCTAGCAGGGCCAGTATCGGACACCCTGTCTCTTTTATTGCACAATTTGGGAATTTATAGATTTTATTAGAGAATTTTCGAAAATTCGAAAATTCTATAATAAAGAAAAAAAAAATTATTAAAATAAAAAATATTAAGAATTTCAAAAATATAATGTTTCCATCGAATTTTGTCCATCCAAAATTTCGTAGCCTTTTAAATTAAATATTATTTGAAATCGAATGAATTTATTTAAACAATGAATTTATTTAAACAATGCCCCACTCGGAAGGAAAAAAAAAATGGGCTCCAACATTTTTCCCAATATTTATTGATGATCGGCTTAGTTTTCGACGCCACTTCCCGCCGATTTCTTCTGTTCATGTTGTAGGAAATGTTTTAGACCGAGGAGGAGGCTATTTGAGATTGATCAAAGCTATTAGATAGACTCAACGTTTGTATAGTTGCCCGGACTATCGTGCAACCTACTCATATCCGTTCTGAGAAGTGCAATTAACTTACTGTGTCTCCCATTATACCTTGAATTCAGGGAGGAAAACAATCTTCCTTTGAGAAATTAATCAGTTAAATCTTGATAACATGAATTTTTTAACGTCTTCTTTTCAGCTAAATTCATGGAACAAAATTTCTCAGAGAAAATTTTCAGCTGCCACTGGTACTCGCTGGCAATTGCAGTCGCGGGTTTTTTTTTGAAACAGGGAGGATTTTTTCTTCCGGACCCTGAAAAACTGTTTTTTTTATGGGGAAATTAATTACTGGGTCCTAATTAAATTACCTGTATTTTTAATTACCTGAACTTTTAATTTTTTTTTACCCTAAAATTGGAATTTTTATTATTTTCTTTTTTTATCGGAGAATTTATTTTAATAAATAACGAGAAAAGGAAATTAGTAATTTTTTGATTTCGTCTACCCTGGGTCCGGAAAATTAGTAAAAACAAAAAAAAACCCTAGCAAAGAATATAAGGCGATAATAATTTTAATGTATATTGTCACGTCCGTAGCGATATGCACTTTAAGAACGAGTCCATATGTGCATAGGTGGACAGTGGCTCAGTGGGCAAGGTGCCACGCTCGCATGCGAGAGGTCCCGCGTTCGATTCCCGGGCAGGACGTGTTCGACTTTTTTTCCACGCTTGGTCGCCTCAATATGTATTATAATTATTTGTGTAATTATTTATATTTATATAATAATAATATCAATAATAATAATAATATTGTAAATTATAATATAGTATAAATAATAATATTAATATAAATTAATAATAATAAATTAATAACGATTGCGTTCGTAATTGGTACAAACAAAAATTGTATAAAAAAATAAAAACGACGAAGAAAAAATTGCATTTTCAAATCCCTCGGCTCTTGACTCTTATTATTCTTATTATTATTATTATTATTTTTCTTCACCACCATAATTCCTCTCGAAGGTACCCCAAGATTTGGCTGAAGAAGGTGCGAAGATCAACAAAAGGGAAGCTGGGTACACGTTCCACATATAATCCATGGAAACGTAACAAAGTGTAATAGTCTAAGGGAAGGTGCAATACCGACGAGGTGTTAGTAGTAACGGCAGAAACGGCACGGCATGGCGGTGCTACCGGTACCAGGGGTGGTCTATCTATCTCGAAGGCATTCGCCGGTAGTACAACCCTAGTTTTCAACTACAATGTGGCTGCTGCTGCTGCTGCTGCCGTCGTCTTAGGGTGAGATGCTGTAACGCCGTTAAGTGGAACTGCAAAGTGCTTGTAGGTATCAAGCCGCAGTGCTATTGCTAAACTTTGTAAACCGTTAATACGATTCCAAATCCGACTATCATCTCCGTGTAAACAATACCCGGGAAATTTCGTACTTCCAATACCGGTCTCCGTTTCATTTCATTTTTTTCGTTTTTTTCTTTTTTTAATCAAAGTCTAGTCAAATTCCAACTGTTTGCTTTTGCAACCGTATTGCTCATAGGCGGTATCGCTATCGCGGATGAGAGAGAGAAAGAGAGAACTGACAGACAGACGGACAGACAGACAGATTACCACGAACGATGCGTTGAATTTTTATTTAAAAAAAATAATTACAGTTGGAAAAATTGAATTAGAATTACCAGAACGTGCAATTTTCATTTTTATGCTTCATTTTTTATTATTGATTCGTTGATTCTCTAAATAATAATTGGGCAATTATTTTTACCGAAACGGTAGGAAAAAAAATGCGAGCCATGTCTGATAAAAATAAATGGTTTTTTTTAAAATTGATTTTCCCGAATAATAAATATTTATTTTATTTTTTATTTAATTAATTTATATTTTTTATAATAATACAAATTACACATCGGTAATTATTAATAGATAATTATTATAAATAATCGATAATCCAAATGCCAATTTTTATTTTTTTAAATAAATAATCTCGAAACCTCCTGATTCTTGGATCGAATGGGAATAAAAAATTCCCGTGCATTTGTCTCCCAAGTGTTTTTCTAAACGCGTGCCATTGAAAAGGTAGCCTTTAACGTTTTCCCTTTCCCTCGATCCTCCCTTTATTTCGTAAAACCCTTCGTGGATTCAACCCCTACTCCCCTTTCGCTTTTTTTTCTATTTTTATTTTTTCACTTTACACAGTATATTTTTTTTCTCCCATTCATTCATTCATTCGGTACTATTCTTTTTTTTTTATTTTACAGAAAAAAGGGAAAAGAGCGAAACTTGGTGGTACGAGGAGGGAAAAAAAATCGGATTGTCCGGGTTGCTGGGACGGCAACGCTGACTGTGCAAGCTCGACTCTGGTGGTACGCGAAGAGAGAAGAAAAAAAAAGTGAACAAACAAAAATCACCCGGGCCTCATTTTGACTACAGTTTATTATTTTTGCAGAAATAGGATTTTTGACGCTTTGGAATTTCGTCAGTCGAAAAAGGAATTTTTTTAGAGCTTTAAATTTATGGAGCATAAAGTAGAGGGATCAAGCTTCAAAATAAGCTCGAGCGGGGGTTCGAGCGATTTTTTATTCGGGAGCTATGAATTTTCAAAGTCGAAGTTGAAAATTTCGAGTTTTGTGGAAATGGGATTTTTGACACTTTGGAATTTCGTCGGTCAATGAAGGAATTTTGTTGGAATTTGAAATTTATGGAGCATAAAGTAGACGGACCAAGCTTCAAAATAAGCTCCAATGGGGGTCCGAGCGATTTTTTATTCGGGAGCTATGAATTTTCAAAGTCGAACTTGAAAATTCCAAATTTTCTAGAAACGGAATTTTTCACTCCTTCCAATTTTATCATTCCAAGAAACAATTTTTTCGCAACCTAAAATTCATGGAACCAAAATAAATACTCCAGATACTCGACACAAGACGTCGGGGAAACCTACATTACCGACTCGCGAAGCCTCAACACCAGATGGCCTCCGGTACGAGGCCAGTTTCTCGAAAGCGACCGTCGCTACCCTACTTCTGACGTCATTAGGCTACAAAAAAATTGGCGAAAAAATGATTTCGCGATCACAGGAGTTCGATCTTGGCACCTGTTGGATCCCATGTCACCTCCGACGTGACTTCACGGTCTGGCAAACTACGAGCCGCGGTTCTCCTTTAATTTAAACCGTCGTTTTGCTGTGCATTAAAGTGACATTAAACGTGAATTGTTAGCTTTGAAATTTGTTAAGTAAACAAACGTTACGGGACGATTGAGGGAGGAGAATACGAGAGAATAATACGAGGGGCAGAGGGGGAGAGGGTGGGAGGGTGGGGGTAGTTATAAAGCGCGATTAATTTCACCCGAATGAGAATCCATTCGTGGTGGATGATAATTAAAATTTGTTGTCGAATCACAATAATATATCCCCGCGGGAATGTTATATTCGGTAGAGAAATCCAGTCAGCTTGGGCTAAACGAGACAGGGGTGGGCGGCGAAAGGGGTTGGTTTCCGTTTCGTTAAGCAATTACTGTGCATTTCGTCCGATAACCTGCTCCTTCTCTTCTCCTCTCTTTCTTCCTCCATTATAACGATCATAACAAACGGATTTATCCACGCGCGAGGGAAGCGTTCACCGGGAAAATTTACACGGCACGCGTGACACTTTGCCCATGCAACCTACCCCGGGACGTACATACGCGAAGCATGGGGAAGGAAAAAAAAAAAAGAGAGGATCGCGATAAAACGTGTCTCCGTCGTGTTCAACATGAATATCCGGGGAGGAACTTCAAAGGATTCGAATTTAATTCCCGTTTAATAGTAAATGATCCCCCCCCCCCCGCCCTTTTTTTTTCATTGTTATTTTTGGGGCTGAAACGCGAGGGGTCGAAATTCCAAGGGTGGATGCAGGCGTAGATTTTTTTTTTTCACGCAAATATTAATTTTCCGGGCACCAGGGTGAGCAAAATAAAAAAAAAGTACTAATTTCCTTTGCTCGTCATTAAAATAAAAAAAGGAAAATAATAAAATACCAATTTTCCAAAAAAACAAAATTCAGATAATTTAATTATGACTGGGTAATTAATGGCCCCGTAAAGAAAAAAAAAATAATTTTTTAGGGTTCGCGGCGCTCGAAATTCCGCAAGAAAAAAAAAAATCCTCCCGAATGCCCGCGACTGCAATTGCGCAGGGAGTACCGGTGGCGGCTGAAAATTTCGCGAGAAAGACGCGGACGTTTTAAAGGAAGATTATGTATACGTCGGGCGAAAAAAAGCGGGCGACATTAAGAAACGCTGAGTTCGCGGACACGGCAATCTCGGGCACTAACGGTGGCAACGAATACAGAAAAAAAAAATAAAAAGAAAAAGCGGAAAAATACGCCGAGGGAAGAAAAAAATGATGGCAGTCGGAGAGGAAAAAACTCGCTAAAAGCTCGTTAAGGTTAATGCGCAAGCACACCGACACTGCGAAGTCACCGGAAAGCAAAAGCGTTGAAAGCTATACCCGCGCGAGAAGAGAGTGCAAAACTGCTCATATCCATTTACAGGCCAACGACTCGTGTCCCCATGAATCGGATGCTTTTTCAGTAAGCACTTCATCCATGCAATTTTTTTTTTCCGGGTTTTGTAGCCCAAATGCACTTTTGTCTCTTGCCCCGTTTGGATCCGAACCCCTTTTGTTGATAATTAAAATATTTACTGTAACGATAAATAGTGTTTACTTTTTTCCAACTTCCACTGGGATTTCGTTAAATTTGACCTTGGGAATCGATTCTACGGGAAAAATTATCCCTAGAAATGACTTGTCCAACCCTATTTTTGAAACTTTAATTTTTACCCCATTTTTGGGGGAAGGGGTAGGTGTGCCCAAAAAATTCGACTTTTGGAAACTTTTTTTTGGAACTTCGGGAGACCCATATTCGATGTATTTTTTTCCGAGGAATCCATTTTCTTTGTCAACATTTCCAAAATCCAACGGGAAATAGGATTTTTCCTCAAAAAACCTACTTTTTTCCAACTTCCGCTGGGATTTCATTAAATTTGACCTTGGGAATCGATTCTACGGGAAAAATTACCCCTAGAAATGACTTGTCCAACCCCATTTTTGAAACTTTAATTTTTACCCCATTTTTGGGGGAAGGGTAGGTGTGCCCAAAAAATTCGACTTTTGGAAACTTTTTTTTGGAACTTCGGGAGACCCATATTCGATGTATTTTTTTCCGAGGAATCCATTTTCTTTGTCAAAATTTCCAAAATCCAGCGGGAAATAGGATTTTTCCTTAAAAAACCTACTTTTTTCCAGCTTCCGCTGGGATTTCATTAAATTTGACCTTGGGAATCGATTCTACGGGAAAAATTACCCCTAGAAACGACTTGACCAACCCCATTTTTGAAACTTTAATTTTTACCCCATTTTTGGGGGAAGGGGTAGTAGGTATGCCCAAAAAATTCAAAATGACCCATCCAATGTGACGTCAATTAGCCAATTATTAATTTACAGACGAATTTTCGAAATCCAAAATAGCCGAGTACCATTTCAAAATTTTCCAAATTGGTCTTTGATGCAATTGCTTGGGGGGTGTCAACTACCCCCACGGTTTTAGCGAGCCTCAATTGAGTCGTAGGCGATATTCAAGCTAACGCAACGATGCAGAGAATCTAGGAATGCAGAAGCGACTGAGATGCAATTCTCGATAAGTTGAAGGACGCTGAATATAATTTATTTATCATTATTATTACTATTATTATTTTTTTCTTTTACAGAATCGAGAATTGCAATTTCTGCAATATTCGGACCAACGGGTCTGAATAAATGCCTCGGGAGGGTTGGAAGACTGGGAGGGATTTTTTCTTCTTTTTTTTTTTGAATAGCATCGTCGCGAAGGATTAATATGAAATAATTATCAGAATGGAAAGTTTGAAAATTGGAGGCAAAAAAGTTCTTTTGTGCCATTTAATTGGAAGGAATTTATGTACCATAAAGGATATTCGCAGTAACAAGAGGGAAAACGACAATGCTATAGAAATATTGAAGTATATTGAGAGACTTTCTCTGGTTATATGCACACAGCTGCTTTATAAGATTGAGTTGTATCTTGAGCTTAAGGCAGAAAAATAAGAAAGTGAGCGAAGAAGGGAACCGGGGAGCGAGAGAGACGCCGGGGTTTTACCATTCGTAAATATATTTTGCCCGAGGGTTTTTGCACCATCATTAGAATCTTCTTCTGTGGGGGGGTATATATATATATGTACGTGTGCCGGAATATACACAGCGCGGGCACGAGCGAGTCTCTTTGTGTCCTGCTGAACCGTCTACTCCTGACTATTATACAGGTACAGGCGGCAGTGGCATCGATTTGAAGAGTCTGCATATACTGTCTTCTTTATCAGTACTTTCGAGTATCGGCGATAAGCAAGCTGACGACGACGAGATCGACGAAGCCCGAAAGCCGTACTTCTGTTCCAGCCTCGCGCTAACGATTCCTCCAGTTACCCCCCGACTTCACTGTAGCGACGTTGGTGGTTCCAAAGGGGGAATTAGTTTCGTTAAAATTCGGAATAAAACAAAATAAAGCGAGAGGAAGACCCAGGAAATTCGTTTTCCCATGATCCACATTTTATTTTCACCGAGTTTCACGTATAATATCGGCCACTTGCGGGAAACGAGCTTCGTCCCGCTGGCCACCTAGCGGAGGAGCTTCCCCGGTCGGCAATGTAGGTTTCTGCGATGTCTCGTGTCGAATATCTCAATTATCTTTGTTTCCGAATTTAATTGGAACTGTTCTAGCTTTTATTTATTATACATATGATTGTTATATATATTGTTATATACATATATGTATAATCAACCCTTATGTATATGTATACAAGGGTTGGTGGCAGGTACCCTCATTTTTCTTTCCCCTTTTAATCTGTCCGCGCTAAAAGTACTTCTTGATTTCTAATCCGACAGAGGGGGTGGTGGAAGAAAAGCCGAAATTCAATCTATACCCTCTACATATGTAAAAATAGATACATGAATACGACGAGGGTGCAGCGAATGTGCTACTATAGCTTTTAGGGAAGGTACCTACCTACCAACTTTTCCCGGGATTTTTCGTCCTTCTTTCTTTTATGCTCTCCTTCTTTCACATATACTTACTCTGATATTCTAGACTCCATCGAAATATGAAAGCGCGTATTCTGACGTTTCCTTTAATATTCTTTTCCACCCTTACAGCTAGCTTGCTTGCCTGAGGTCTTCAAGAGCTTTTTCCATAGGCAGCAAATGGGAAGATTCTATTCCTATAATATATATACTTCTACTTCTACATATACATACACACATAAATACATCCATACATATATACATACATACATACATACATACATACATGACCACGAATGCATACGTACTCATGTATGGGGGGTGCCTTTACTACCCTCTTGCATGCACGTGTACGTGTATGGGGATGTAAGTGCGTATGCATGTACGTCTGTGTGGGTGTGTACGTATTATGGATACACGGAAAAGGGTAGCAAAGGTTCCACCAGGGTGTATCTGCAAATCCATATGCAGGATGTGTAATATATTTCGGGAAAAAACACAAGCAGGTATTATGGGGAAAAGGAAAAGAAAAATTGACTGGTTTTTTTGCGTGGATGTGGAATAGACAAAATGGGAATGGTTATTACAAAATTTCGTCGAATAGAAATTTATTGCTCGCAGCGGTGGGTTTATCAAAAAAAAAGAAAAAAAGAAACCTCGACCACGAGTGCCAATATGAGGGTTGCGGAGGGTATTTTTCCTTTTTCTTTAATTCGCACGAGACAAAATTCCAAAAATCAAAATTTCGAATTCACCCCATTTTTCCATTTTCTTTTTTCGAATTATGTCTAGATATTTTATTTCGCCTCAAATTTGCTTCCCCTGAAATTCCGTATTTTCGTCTCTGATAATTTTCGAAAATTCCAACCCCGCGTAACCGAATCGAAAAATCCAAATTCCAAATTCACCCCAATTTTCTATTTTTCATTTTCTGGATTCGAGTTGGATCTCGATATTTTATCGCATCCCCTGAAATTCCCTATTTTCGCTTGCACCCCCTCTCACCCCTTTCCACCCTTACCTCCAGGTTGGTTCCGGGAAATCGGTAGCCGCGAAGGCTCGCCCTGTACAATCTGGAGCGCAAATTGTTGCAGATAAAGCCATAAGTGAAGTTGTCCCTCGGAGGGATGACAAACGGAGCGAGTTCGAGTCTGGCGGTTTTATCTGGGACTTCCGATAAAATAAGCGAAGACGAATAAGCGAATCCTCGGGTAATCTCTAATAAGGGAATTCGCAGCTACAGCGCTTGATCAATAATTCCGCTGATTTGATTAACATCTTTGATTAAAGTTTCAACGGCAGGACGGTATTATAGCCCGAAAAGTTGTCGGAGAGCGCAAACTTTCCAGGACCCACTGGAGAAAACCATTGATATTCCGATGAAGTAGAAAGGCGAGTACTCGAGGTATTCGGGGGATGAAGGAGCGAGAGAGAGAGAGAGAGAGAGAGAGAGAGAGACGCGGAACAACGTGGAGAGAATAGTCGGCACGAAAGAAAGTAAGAAAGCGAGAAAGGGAACGGAAGAACCTTTTGTCTTTTCCACCGAAAGCTTTTGTCTTTGGCATTGATTGAAGTTTGTCTGTCGTCGCATAGGGATTGTGCTCGCTCGCAACTTATACCGGTTGCTTGCTCGGTTGGTTGGCTGCAACCGCCACTTCTATCCGTTATTCCATTACGGTACTCGCGTGTCACCCGTCAAATAAAGGGTAAGTAGGAAAAGGGGTGGGAACAACCTTAAAAAAGGGTGGAGTAGGCAAAGGAGGAAATAGGTAAAGAGAGAGAGAGAGAGAGAGAGAGGAAGAGCACCCTCAACGTTTGCGAGCTTTTATTGCGCTCACGTGCCAGCAAGGATTTTTTTTTTGTAATTTTTTGATGATGGTAATTTTGATTTTTAAAATTTTTTTATAACCTGCAAAGTTAGAGGCAATTTCGTGGGAAAGGAGATTTTGGGTTTTTGAAAGCTATGAATTTTCAAAGTTGAAGTTGAAAATTTCGAGTTTTGAGGAAATGGGATTTTTGACACTTTGGAATTTCGTCAGTCAAAGAAGGAATTTTTTTGGAGCTTGAAATTTATGGAGCATAAAGTAGAGGGCTCAAGCTTCAAAATAAGCTCGAGTGGAGGATCGAGCGATTTTTTATTTGAAAGCTATGAATTTTCAAAGTAGAACTTGAAAATTTCGAGTTTTGTGGAAATGAGATTTTTGACGCTTTGGAATTTCGTCAGTCAAAGAAGGAATTTTTTTGGAGCTTGAAATTTATGGAGCATAAAGTATAGGGACCAAGCTTCAAAATAAGCTCGAGTGGAGGATCGAGCGATTTTTTATTTGAAAGCTATGAATTTTCAAAGTAGAACTTGAAAATTTCAAGTTTTGTGGAAATGAGATTTTTGACGCTTTGGAATTTCGTCGGTCAAAGAAGGAATTTTTTTGGAGCTTGAAATTTATGGAGCATAAAGTAGAGGGACCAAGCTTCAAAATAAGCTCGAGTGGAGGATCGAGCGATTGTTTATTCGGGAGCTACGAATTTTCAAAGTCGAACTCGAAAATTTCGAATTTTTTGGAAACTGGATTTTCGACAGTGGAGTTTTGTCACTCAAAAAAGAAAGTTTTTGGAACTTGAAATTTACAGAGTGTAATGCCTCACCCTCTAATCTCAAAAAAAAAATTCCCTAGATGCATCTACTTTGTCTAACCCCCGATTTGAATGAAATAATTTCCACCCCCAACTCCAACTCCAACCCCAACCTGGCGTCGTCTCTCTCGCCTTCTCTCAGAACAAGCTGCAGACACAAAAGAAAGGTCAAACTCCGCGAAAGTCATTTTTGTTGCGCAACTACGGAATTATATTCGTGCTGCAGAAATGTTGTGGAAGCTTCCAAAACTTTCTCCTTCTATGCACCTACACATCGGCAGACGTAATGCACGTCTGTGGTAGTTCCTCCATTGAGTGACAATAAGCCTCAGTAACTTCCTCGCAAAAGGGTTAGACGAAAAGCTGACCTGAGAATGAGTGAGTCTCTGTACTTTGCAACAGACAGAGCGTGATACCAACTTCCTTTGAAGGGACTCATTCGCAGTCTGACTGCATAATGAGTCTTTCTACTTACACTCCCGGTCTTCGCTCCTTACAGTCATTTTCTATCCGTGCAGGGCGACACGCGTGCAGACACCCAAGGCTGCCTTTGTGTGCGAGGGGTGTAGGTGAACGCGTGTGGGTGCAAAATAACTGCATGCAACGAAGACTGCATACATGCATGCACGTGGATGCATTTAGACACTATCCACCCCTATCTGTGTCTCCATCGCTTACTACTGCACTCTCCGGCTCTGTCTACGTGCACTCGAATCTCTTTATCTCGCTTGATTCATTCGCATCCTCCGTCTCCTTCTAGTATCACATTCTGACCTTCCTGACGTTTGCTTTGATGGGAATCTCAACAAAGTAACTAACTGGAGTTAGAATTCCGAGTTAAAGTTAGAGACTAGTGTGTATATATATATGTATGTATATATGCATATGTATATATATATATTCGAATTTTTCAAGTTCAACTTTGAAAATTCACAGCTTTTAAATAAAAAATCGCTCGACCCTCCACTCGAGCTTATTTTGAAGCTTGGTCCCTCTACTTTATGCTCCATAAATTTCAAGTTCCAAAAAAATTTCTTCTTTGACTGACGAAATTCCAAATTGTCAAAAATCCCATTTCCACAGAACTCGAAATTTTCAACTTCGACTTTGAAAATTCGTAGCTCCCGAATAAAAAATCGTTCGAACCCCCACTCGAGCTTATTTTGAAGCTTGGTCCCTCTACTTTATGCTCCATAAATTTCAAGCTCCAAAAAAATTCCTTCTTTGACCGACGAAATTCCAAAGCGCCAAAAATCCCATTTCCACAAAACTCGAAATTTTCAACTTCGACTTTGAAAATTCGTAGCTCGCAAATAAAAAATCGCTCGACTCTCCACTCGAGCTTATTTTGAAGCTTGGTCCCTCTACTTTATGCTCCATAAATTTCAAGCTCCAAAAAAATTCCTTGTTTGACCGACGAAATTCCAAAGCACCAAAAATCCCATTTCCACGAGACTCGAAATTTTCAATTTCGACTTTGAAAATTCGTAGCTCCCGAATAAAAAATCGCTCGAACCACCACTTGAGCTTATTTTGAAGCTTGGTCCCTCTACTTTATGCTCCATAAATTTCAAGCTATAAAAAAATTTCTTTTTTGACCGACGAAATTCCAAAGCGCCGAAAATCCCATTTTCACAAAACTCGAAATTTTCAAGTTCGACTTTGAAAATTCGTAGCTCGCAAATAAAAAATCGTTCGAACCTCCACTCGAGCTTATTTTGAAGCTGGGACTCTCTACTTTCTACCCCAAAAATTTCAGATCCCTAAAAAATTCCCTCTTCGAGTGGCAAATTTCCTCCTCTTTTTCCTCCCAATCCCTTCAATGAAAAACCCTGCAATTGCAACCCTGCAGTTGCAAAAAATTTCGCAGATTATATTTTTCAAAACCAACAGAAAAATCGAAATCGCGGAATTGCACGATCCTCCCTCCCTCCCTTCAACTCGATTTTTATTCGAAGCTTCTCTAAGAAATTCCATTCATCGGCGGCTCTTTGCGCTGCCGGCTTGTTTGAAGTCATTTAAAGTTATATTCGAATAGCAAGGGAGCAATAAGTCGGGGTAATAAGAAGCAGGCACGAAATGAGCAAAAGTATGATTTTTATGCGATAAGAAAAAAAAAGCGAGCGCAGAGGCAGATGGAACTGGGGGATGATGACCGTCGCTTGATCCCGGGTAGGAGGCAACCGTGGGAATTGGATATTGAAAGTCCACAAAGTATCGCAATCAAGATACGATTAATTGCATCCTTTTGATTTACACGTAGCCGGGAGGCGAAAGTTGTATAAAGTTACCTCGACGATTCTCGCAGTTGTAGCTGCACCACCAAGTTTCCTCAAACCGGGAAAGCTCTTATACCTTACTTATTACCATCCTTATATACTCCTTCGCCTTTCACCCTGCATCAGCAATTTTTTTTCTGCCTTTCCCTGGTAGAGTCCTGTCCTATTTCTTTTTTTCTTTTCTTTTCTTTTTCAATTTTTGGAAAAGTCATCGTGAAATTGCAGTTGCAACTCCACGAGTTAATTAGGAACCTCCCGTTTTTTTAGGAAAAATCCTAATTTCCACTAGATTTTGGAAATTTTGACAAAGAAAATGGATTCCTTGGAAAAAATACATGAAATATGGGTCTCCCGAAGTTCCAAAAAAAAGTTTCCTAAAGTCGAATTTTTTGGGCACACCTACCCCTTCCCCCAAAAATGGGGTAAAAATTAAAGTTTCAAAAATGGGGTTGGACAAGTCATTTCTAGGGGTAATTTTTCCCGTAGAATCGATTCCCAAGGTCAAATCTAATGAAATCCCAGCGGAAGTTGAAAAAAAGTAGGTTTTTTAAGGAAAAATCCTATTTCCCGTTGGATTTTGGAAATTTTGACAAAGAAAATGGATTCCTCGGAAAAAAATACATCGAATATGGGTCTCCCGAAGTTCCAAAAAAAAGTTTCCAAAAGTCGAATTTTTTGGGCACACCTACCCCTTCCCCCAAAAATAGTGTAAAAATGAAAGTTTCAAAAATGGGGTTGAACGTCATTTCTAGGGGTAATTTTTCTCGTAGAATCGATTCCCGAGGTCAAATTTAATGAAATCCTAACCTAATAAATTAATAATTGGCCAATTGACGTCACTTTGGATGAGCTGTTTCGAATTTGTAATTTTTATCCCCATAATCAACAACCCTTCGGGGTACCCAGATCCTTCAAAAATTGGGTTATTTATTAAAAAAACGTGTTTGTAGGGTCCGTCAGCACCCTCGTTGCCAAAAAAAAAAATGGAACAGTTCAACAACCCTATCAAGGCACGATGGGGTAATTTTTATTCAGCGACTAATTTTAGTTAAAGAAAAAAATCTAACAGCAATAATTCGCAGCCGGTTGACGGCGTATAATTATTAACGACGTCCAAAAATGCTTAGAATTTCGGGAGAGAGCGTAAACAAACATGTTAGTGCATTGTTTCAGGGGCGATGACGTTGTACTTGCGAGGAAGTTTGTCGTGGGGAATTCCGCTCGGAGGAATATTACAGTGGCATGGCACGATGCGGAGAGCGCGGTCCCGTTGCATCCCTAAAACCCCATGCAGCCTCCAGTGCTCTCCTCTCTTTCTCATATCTGCCTCGTCTCGCCGCCCCTGTACCGGGCTCGCTTTGCTCCCGTCGTACATTACACTAATTCCGGGTCATGTAACACCCACTTTGCTAAGACATTAGTATAAACCAACCACGCGCTCACCACGGATACTAAATCTTGCCTGCGTACCTACGTGCCATCTTGTTTTCGGTTACCGCAATCCTTGCGTTATAACTACCTTATAGCCCTTCCCTCCCACGCCTCCATTGCCTTTGCGTCCCTCCGGAGTGTCCCTGAATCATGGGCACCAGCCCTCACCGAGGCTTTATTGTTTAACTATGCAACGATTGTCGTCAGCGGAGTCACCAGTGGCGCGAAACTGCTGCAATTTATGAGATATCGCGTCACTTAGGACCCGAGGAATGGATGAAAAGAGGTTATCGAGGATGCCGAGAATCGTGGAGCCGGTAATTAGTGGTAATTTTGCCCGTCAGAGGCGCTTCGGTTAAAGCGGAGACTCCGGTTGCGATGGAAAGGATTCGCTGGAAATCGAATAGGTCGAATATTGGATTTTTAGATGAAAATAATATTTAAAATAATTGTCGGGGATCGAGATCGAACCACGAGGATTATTTGCGAACAAGCAAAAAGATCGGATGGCTCCGTTTGTTGAGATTAAAGAGAGATTACAATAGCGACAACGAAGAACACTGGCAGTCGCAAAGCACACGCTCAGAGTCAACCAATGAAAGAAACGCGCGATGATGCGCTCACGTAGTGCAGCAACCGCACGACGTTGCTAACGGTTGAGGTTAAGTCGCTCCCGCTCATGCAGATGGCGCAGGGCGTAACAGTCCCGCGGGTCGTTTAAAAAGAGTCATAAGCTCCAAGAATAATATAAAAAAGGGAAATTGGAGCTGGGATTGGATTTGGGTTTTACCGTAAAATTTAAATGATGGAAAAATCCTGGAATTGCCAAACTCGTGAATTAAAAATGAATAAAAATTAATTTTTCATTTTTTTTTTCTTGTATTTTTAAATACTAATTTTGAAATAAAATTTTCAATATAATTTATGATATTAAAAAAAAGCGAATTCGAGTCAGCATTAAATTAAGGTTCCAGTAAAAAACTCAAATAATAGAAAAATCCCAGAATTGTCAAATTTCTCCCTTTTTTTTGTATTTTTTATATAAGATTTTTTTATGTTTTATAATTGTTTTAATGGAAATTAAAGAAGGTGGTTAACTAAAAAAAAAAATGGGAAACGGTTAAGAATAAATTGAACGAAAAGAATGAGGGGTCGATAAATGGAAGGTTCCAATAAAAAAAAAGGGGGAAATAAAAAAAAAGGAAATTCATGGGTAAAATAGGGTAAAGATGGATCTAAATTGAAAAACGAAATATAAATACATATGTTTATCGGCGAGTCAGAGAATTTATTGGAGAATAAACATAAGGTAGGAAAGTAAAGAGTATAAAATATTAGATCAAGTAAGAAACATGAAAAAGGGCGATGCGAGATAAAAATATAGGAAGACGAAGGAAGATCCCGGGACGGAGAGGATGGGGCTGGATTTTTATACGATGCAGATGTATCGAGTCAAACGGGGTAGAAAATTGTAGCGTCACCTACTTCACCCGCTTTTTCGGTAAAGACAAAGTTTGCCAAAGGCAAATTCAATGAAATTAGAATATTCCGGAGTTATTTAGATTTGCTGGTAAATTTCTTCAACTTTCACCACCAACTCAGACGTCCCTTTTCTCCCCGTGCTCTTTCCTCTCGCGACTCTTTGGCCCCGCGTATTATTTTGTTGCTCGGAAAACTGGATGTACTTACTTACTTACTTACTTTAACACAGTTATGCAAATTTCCTCTGATGCACTTCCCACCTTTTAGCCTATCTTTCTCCGCGTTTCTTCTTCTTCTTCTTATATCCTTTCTTCCTGACAGACACGAATCGTTTGTGAGACAAACAAGGGTTGGCAAATTTACATAAATTTCTTCACAAGAGCTCCGGGGATCTCGAAAATATATACGGGATCGTCGTCCTTTTTCTTCGGTTGAATTACGATATATTGTTTCTATGTTTCCAGAATTTTCAACGTTTAACCCCAAAAATTCGACGTTTTTGGTTTAAGGCTTGAACGGCAGTCAGGGTTGCAAATTATTTAAATCAAAAATTTTCCATTGTTAAAAGGTAATAATATTTTAAATAAAATTTATAATTATAATTTCCTGAATTATTAAATTTTTTAAAAAATTCATAATTGAAGTGGTATTAATTAATCATTTTTTCAAAAATGCATTGATAAAATTTTTTCATTTATAAATTTTGTTAAAATTGCACCAATTCAATCTTTTAAAATTATTAATTGATTAAAAATGCAAAATTAAACCGTAAAAAATTGCAATTTTTTAAATAATGCATTGATTGAATTATTCATCGAACAAACAATTATTAATTAAGGCAATTATTTTGAGGCATCTTCAACAAAATTATTAATTGACATTTTTTTCAATTAAATATTTGTAATTTATTTGTTAATTATTTTCATATATTTGCTTCCCTAAATTTTATTAATTTTTTGCGGATTCTGATTATTTTCGTACATTTTTATTTCAACTTGCAAATTTTTTTCTTATACTAAATGGGAATTTTATACGAAAATAATTATTCACAATAAATTCTAATAAAAACGGATCACGTTTTTATGCTAAATTAGGTAAACATAAATTTGTCAAATTTATAAAAAAAAAATTAATTATCTTATAATAATTAATAAGAATTTCAATAAAACTAAAAAAAATATAAATATGATTTAAATTTTTATACGTTGGACATACTTTCAGTCGTGGATTATCCGCAAAAACCGAGACACTCGATGAATTTATAATAATTTGAGTTAACAAGGAGGAGGAACGTGTATGAAAAAGAAAATAATGGTACAGGAATGGTATAGGAAAGATAATGATACAGAAGAAGGATATTGCGGGATCCTTTTTTTTCTGAAATCCGATTGAAAATTGTTCGGGAATAAAAAAAAAGAAATTCATAGAAAATGGCAGGAAAGCTCGCGAGCTTTGTTGAGGAAGAAGAAAGATCTTCCCCACTGTTACCTTTGTTGAAAAAAGTTTTAAGCTGATTTCAGCCCAATGAGTAGGAAAACTGAGCTTTTAACGCTCCTTCTCTTGTTATTTCAAATCCCGAGCTTTAGATTTGTTATATAATTTCTCCCCCCCTTTTTTTTTAATTGCATCGCATTTAGTCCCAGGGATTCGCAACAGCTGCAACCTGCAGGATCTCATTTGGGATAATTAGCGAACAAGCGCGAGTGTCGAAAATTTTTTTTTATTCCCAATTTATTTATTTATGCATTAATTAAATATCAATAAAATTTGAATATTACAATTTTTCAATTTTATTTTTCAATGAGGGGCCATAATTTGGCCCTCGCGGGTCCGATTCTCGCTGGCTCGGCTCGGCAGCTGTCGATCTCTCATTTTCTAGGTTGGTTTACCGCGTGACGGATTTATCTAAATTTGAGACACAAGTGGGTATACATTTGCAGTCGATGCAGATAAGCCCGACGTCGATACCGAAAAAAGGCAGCTCCGAGTGAAACGAAAAAGGCAGAACCGCCGGGACTCGAGAACAAAGTGCAACAAGGAGCCGGGATTTACGATAGAAGCGTTTACGATCACGAAATACGAGGGATATCTCGTTTGGGTCGCGTGCATCTACCGATGGATATAAAACTGCGTAGGGGTGTGAGGGGGAAAAAAAAGGAAAAGCGAAGATCTTTTTATCCTATCGGAAAGTCGAGATGATTTACACTTCATATGAAATTTATAAGAGAAATCGAGTTTGTCTGTTGAAAAGCCATAACCGGGTGGCCCTTTTCGGCCCCGACCGATCATCGACCGAGGGTATAAACTCCGAGGATTGCTTTATGCACGTTCGAGTGGGAATTTTCAACGAGCCTATCGTTGACCAGGGTCAGTCAGAAACTCCAGGGGTGGTTTTCCATCAAAAGGGGATGAAAATCCGATTTTCATTTTTTTTTTACCCAAAACCATCCGAGAGAAAAAATTTCGGGTCCCTCGGGGACAAAAAAAAATCGGCAGCAAAATCGAAACCACGCCGAGGTAGATTTTGTCTAGGATTGTACACACATCGGTAGATAAACTACGTGTCTGCGTTGCGAAGGGGTGGAAGGATCGAGAGACATCGAGGGGTTGAACCCGGGGTAGACAGGAGCAGAAATAGCGGATAAAAGGGGAGAGATTGCAGAATATCTGACGCCACAGTTACGACAAAACTGGCGCCCGAGTGTCTGCATCTCTGCGGCGCCAACTAGACTCACTCATCTTCCTATTCCCTTCTTCGTCCCCTGGCTTTCGACAACCTCCTTTCCGCCCTAAAAGCCCCGATCCGCAACAACGGAGTATCAGTCAACTCCTAGAAAATCAGCTTTCCTTCTCTTCCCTTACGCCCGGAGTCACCCTCCGTCTGTCTCTCGTTCTCCAGTTCCTCGGTCGCGCCGTGGGGCGGCTCTAGTAGCTCGATAGTTATCCAAACAAACCTCAGTAGCGGCATTCCGAGGCAAAACAAAATTCCCAACTTGATACCCTGATCCGAAGTATCTATAGAGACCATGGGATCCTCTCCTTTATCAAAATAAGGAACTTTCCCTTCAACTCCGTGAAACTCTACTCCCTTTCCTCGAAGAAACTCTCGGGGATTCATTTTTCTTCCCGTATTTTTGTTTCAGAGTGTCTTCGATTTGTTATTATTGTAGACATCGATCAAAAGTGGCTCCCTGCCACCAATTGTGGGAAAAGGTACCCCCTTTTTGCGGTAATAATGGTAACAATGGTTGTATAACCATTAACATAATTGTCCCCTCTTGTGTTCCTCGCGAATTAGCAAGAGACGGATAAGGAAATGATCGACAAGGGACGATACCAAAGTTCGAACCCTTCCCCTTCTGGTAATACGGGAAAGTAGTTCGATACGTTGCGTGCCGAGAGTATTTCGTAACGTAAAAATTCCCAGGAGAGCAAAAAAAAATTACCCCGGTGCCGAGAAAAATTAAAAACACGCGAAAATAGTTGAAACCTTTTTTGAATAATTCAGAAACTTGACTGGAAGAATTTTTGATTACCATAATTAATTAGACGCTTGTTTCCAAAAATACTAAAACGTTATAATAATTTATTGATGAGTTTATTTTATTTTTCTTCCAATTTACTTTATATTAGCAGCATTTCTGGCCGAACACTTACCGTTGACTGCGCATCCAAGGCCCCCACTTCGTCGCGGACGAAGTGGAGTGGGGGCGAAGCGCTCGGCAGTCACACTCTGACCGCGCTCGTGCGAGGAAGGACGCTCGAAGCGCGAGGCCTCTCATGAAGCGCCATGGTTGGGTTGTTTTCTCGCGAGAGGAGTAACTTTCAAAGTATTGCGACCGACTAAGGTGAGTATAAATAATATAAGTAAAAACTCATGAAGTACAAATACTAATTTTAAGATAAATAAATAAATGAAAATAAATCCAAATATGAATGTATAGAAATTTCAATACCAAATAAAGAGATTCCAAAGTAGATAAATCCCGGCACCTTCTGCCACATTTTATTTATTTCCTTGAGGTCCCGGTTATACTCGCGAGTGCTTTGGCCGCGGAAACGCGTCCTCATTAACTCTAAGCCGGTCGAAGAAGATTACCTCCAGGATTTTTCAAGTGCATAGGAGCATCATCTCGTGCAATTTGTTACCGTCGCTCTTCTTCCTTTTTTTCCTCAAATCAGCCGCTTTGTTGTACCTTCGTCGCCGCAAAGACCGTCATTTAACTAATGGAATTTTAATGTTTAACATTTGACTGCCGCGGGTAATAAATAGCGGGCTGATAAGAAAGGGTTTTGATAAAAATAAGGGAGAAGAAGCGTAAGGATTCCTTCCTTACATTTTTCGCAAAGAAAATGGAAGGGAAAAGGACGGTCGGGTGGATGCTCCAATGTTTGGATGGTTGGTGTTGCCTGGTTCGGTAACGGCAACGTTCTCCCAAATGACAAGCCAAGATAAACTCGCGTATAAATATCAAAACGAACGCTTCCTCTCTAAGTGAAAATCGATACAGCTTTATTATACGTTAACAACGATTGACTCCCCCCCCCCCCCTTTTCACTCGTTTTTCCCGCCCTCGTTCCTTCCCCTTTTCCTTTTTTTATATCTTTTCAAGAAGGTACGCTGATTTTCGAGATACCCAAATTGCTTCTAACAACAATGACAAAATACGTGGAGAAATGCAGCTAACGAGCATCGGCGGTAACTCTTACAATGTAAAACGTACAAACGATTGTGTCACGTGGGAAGTAAATGTCACAACATTTCTGCCTATATTATTAAAAAAAAAGTGTATGGGGGCGCGATCTGGCCTTTTTCAAATATCTCCCCCGAATGCGTGGGTGGTGAGTCCGTGTATTGTTAGTTCTTATTATTATTGTAGCTCCCTTTATCATTGCTAGTGTATTATTGTTATTATTATTATTATTATTATTATTATTATTATTATTATTATTATTATTATCGTTATCATTATTATTTTTTTTTCCAGGTCCACCCCGAGTATTTTATTCCCCCGGTACCCTCCATATTTGGGGAGCATTCCCCGTATCCGCCACCTGAGGGGGCGCCCCTAATATTGTCATTATTATTATTATTATTATTAGCACTATTATTACGATCAGTTCCTGCGACAAAAAAAAGCTCATAAAAGGGGGAAATAATGCGAAAGGGGAGGAATATTATAAAAAATTATTAATGAAAGGAAAATGAAGAATAAAAAAAAGATAATAAGAATAATAAAGGCGGAAAGGCAGTAAAAAATAATATAGAGAGTTTGCTGAGAGTGCAAAGGACGTAAACTGATCGATTTATCATAAAGGGAAGTTTTAATTTTCGAAAAAGAGACTGGGTGGATTTTCCGAGAAGACGTTAAAACTTATCGTCACTTTTCCTTTATACTCGAACCGATAGATGAGGTTTGGATATAGGGTGTGAAGAAGAGTAAAAGAAGAGAGGATAGGAAGGAACTTTTCTCGCTCGCGAAGATAGGAAAAGATCATGACTTCACAACGTGCCCGAGGAATTATGGATACCATTATAGAGGAAAGATTAGAGGTCCTCGTAATATTTTTATTACCTCATTCTTACACGGGCGTTGCTCGCTATGTATGTATGGCATACATACATGGTGCACTGCTCTCGCCACCCCCGCGTGTACGCGTACACTCGGAAACTTTACTTACTCTACTTACTTACCTTCGTTACTTACATATACAACCGCGGGAATCTCGCGTTATCTTTTCCTATCAACCATGAATTTTTGTGCTTTATAATGGAACGCCTGGAAGGGCTGGAAAAAAAAAGGAGGGCGGAAAAAACGAGATTGAACGTCGATGGATTTTCCAGGGTTATTTTATTTATTTATTTATTTTTTTATGCCCTTCTCGTGCCAATAAGCGTTTCCAAAACGACAAAAAAATTCCAAAAATCCAAAAAATTGGAAAAAAAAATATTGGAACTGGAGGTCAAGAACTTACGAATAAAAAAAAAGAGTCAGTTACGAGGAAATTCGTAAAACGAACTAATGTAAAATAAGGAAAAAGGAGAAAGACGCGAAATGCGAAGGTAAAGAGAGCGAAAACCACGAAAGTGCTCTTTTCAAGGGTTGGAAACTTGTCCAGAGGGAGTCGAAATCACATCCTTAATTTCCATAGAGAAGTATGCAAGAGGAGGACTGTCGTCACTTGAGAAGTAAAAGAGGTAAAAAGAAGGGTACGCCGGCGTGGGTGGGAAACCCTCACTCTTTTTCCGTTAACCCCCTTTTTGTACCATGCAAGTAGGAAGCTTTAAGCTTCGTAAGCACGACTCTTCCACTTTTTTTTTTCTTATTTTTAAATTTTCCACTTCAACTACCCTCTCTTTCTTCTTCTTCTTCTTCTTTCTTATCACATTCCTTATCTGTGAGCACATTTATACAAGGGGGTGTATTAAAAAAAAGGGGGTGGCAGGGAGAAACACAGAATAAAGATCGGGAAAATCCCCCAATTTAGCCTCCTTCCCTCCCTCACTCCCTCCCTCTCGATTCCTGTGGAAATTATAAGTACTGCTACCGGTACTTACTATTACCATTTTCATTAAGATTAAGATTTTTTTACATTTACGGCGTGTTTATATAGAAGAAAGTTTACTGCATATTACTTGTGAAAGTCATTCTGTATCCGCAGGAATAAGGGTGCGAGTCACCCCCTTGTAAAATATTTTATATCCTAAAGGGTTTTCTGATGAGACGTTTTTATTTGTATTTTGGATTTCGAAAAAATCAATAGACGCAAATGAAAATAGAAAATTTAGCGAATGTCGGATTTTCGGTTTCGAAAATTTTTCGTAATTTAAAAAAAAAATAATTACTTCGAATTTTCGAAATTCCAAAAATATCTAAAATTTTCTAATATTCCAAAAATAATTATAAGAGAATTAACGTGAATCTTAAAAATAGATTTTTTTTATTTCCTAAAATATTTAAATAATAAAAAAAACTTTCGCGTTAATTTTTTTTCCATCCACTTTTAGGAAAAGTCACCTCTGTTGTACTTAACTTCATGCAACGCAGGGGCCAAGATGCTATCCTCTGCTGCTCTCAATTGTTTTTTGAAGGAAATGGAAAAGTACAAAGATTTTGGGAAAATCGGAAAAAAAGTAAAAATGCAGAAAAATACAATATAACATTGCGTTTATTGTTAAATCACTCATTAATAAACCATCACACACTCGTTGCCGTTTTTCCTTCTTGTGCTATGAATTTTGTAGTCGTATCTTACAATTTTCGTGTTTCCTTAATTGTTTCTTATTTTATTTATTTTTTGAGATTCAATTTTTTTCCATTTTTTCGTTCTTTTATTAGTTTAAATATCTATACATTCTCCTCTAAGCCTATATATATTTTTTGTTTTCTCGTTTTGTTCATGTCATTATTTACAAAAAGCACTGGAACCATTCGTATTCGATTATTCCATTTCATACTTATTCAAATTTTCTTTCTTTCTACAAACTACACGTCCTTTGTTCTCTCCCTATTCGCTCGCTTACGAAATTTTTTAAAACAATTAGTTTCCTATTTAGTTTTTTTTTGTTACACATACAACCTTTCCCGTTTGAAAAAAATTCCGAAATTAACAAAACTACGATTTCGCTTCAATTTTTTTTTCCTTATTAAAAAAAATTTCTATTTTCAAAAACAAATCGATTTTCGAATTATTCCTTTCCTTGAATTTTTTAGCAATTATAGCAATTATTATAATGGATCAATTACAAGTTAGAAATCGATCACAATTAAATTATAAAATCAATTAATTAATTTTCGAAAATTAAAAAATCATTTTTTTTTTCTTTTGGGAACATTTTTTTCCGGAAAGAGATACAAATTTTTGGTTACGAACTCGAATTTTTGGAGTGGAAAGCGTTTTTTTTTTATTACAACGAATTGTCTATTGCATTTCAATTAATTTCAGAAAAAAAAATATGAAAATTGATATGTCAAAAAATGATGTTGAATTTTTTGATTCTTCCTTTTCGTAATTAGTCGATTTCGATTGTGTAATTTCGGTTTCCTCGTCTTTCCTGTGACGTCACCCTTCTTTTGGTTGATGCTTCGCAAACTCTCAGAGAATTGTATGTGTTTCTGGCAAGTGGAGAAGAAATTTCTTCAAACGACGTTATGCGATAATGTACCATCGTCCCGCCACGTGTTAGCTGGAAAAACAGTGGAAACAAAAACCCAGGTACTAGAAGAAAAATACGGAATACAATAAACATAATTTATTCAAATTTCGTGTATTCGTTCGGGACTTGGAGGGGTACGAAAATAAAAACTGAAACAGGAAGAGGAGGAAATTGTTCCGAATTGTTTTGGCAAAAAATTGCAATTTCCGAATTTTTGGGAATTTTTTTTACGCCCGGTTCGGGTAATTTTTGAGAATTTTAAAAACAGGACGCTCCAAGGGAGGTCCCAAATAAGAGGAATTTCGTTTTTAGCTTTTCAAAAAGGTCTCGCCGATACGTTGAAAAAATTCCCAAAATGTTTGGCCGAAATCGTATCGACGAAATTTTGATGCAAGTCTGGGGTAAGTGGCTACAGGGGCAAAGTGTAGTGTCACAATAGGAGGTGCTTGGATCGAAAATAGAAGGATACGAGAATGTGTCGATTGCACCGCAAAAAATGAAAAAAGTATTTTAAAAGGACAATATAATTTGTTAGAACGTATTGTACCAAATTACCCCTGTAACCAAATAGCCCCGATCTGCCCTACGTGAAGTCTGTTACCTCTGTAATGCATGTCTTGTGCCATCGATGGACACTTGGCATCCGGTCTCTGGAATTCGAGAACAGAGAAACGTTTGTCTTATTATTATAAATTAATAAACGAAAAATAAAAAATTTTTATGGTAATTTTCTTCAGATTTTTTTGACATCGATTTGAAATTTCGCGTCAACTCGGAGTCCCCAAAGAGAAGCATCAAATTGAATTGCCGGTGGATTTATTCGTACGGACGAAACGTTGCGCTGCACCGTGTATCATAAATCTATATACATTCCACTTAATTTATGCCATGAATGTGTAAACAATCGTGATACGAAAATAAACAGATACGCGAATTTAGAGAAGCCACGATAGAGAATCATTATTGAACCTATCGATACGCTTTCCCTTTAATTAGGAACGTATCCCCACGTACAGAGAATTTTTAATTTTGTTTTTATGACGAAAGTGCTTATTTCGACTAGTGAAGCCTCCTAGTTTCACAATTGGGTACTATTTACATTTTTTTAATTAAAATTTGACTGCAAAAACTCCAACTATCCTTGTTACAAATTTTTACGCATCTGGGACGACCCCGATCGACCACTTTCGGGAAACGTATCGACACCCGCGGCCACCTAGCGCTAGGATTAGGTACTACAGTCCCTAGCTAGCACCGCAGCCACGCGGGAATATCGAGTATCGGAGCAGTGAATTATTTATTTATCCTAAGAATGAAAATACCAAGAAAAAAAATATTTCAACAATAATAAAAGAAAATCGAAAGCAAAGAGGGCGCCATTTGTACTCTTACCTTACGAAAATCGATGTTCGTCCGTATAGTTCTGTGATGCAACCCTTGAAGAGGTCTCGAATTATTTCCCAAGGGAGCTTTTGGCGATTGTTTTGAACCCTGCATTAATTTCCTAAGTGCGTACAACTTGAAACAGACAGAAGTCAAGCACTTAAGTGAGTCTGCCTGTCGGAGAATTCCACGGTAGCTAATAAAACCTTCATTTCATTCATAAGGTGGAAGAAATATTAAACGGTATCTCTTGAAGAAGTTACGAAAGCGGCGGCAGCCGAAAATTTGGCGTCTCTGTTTGTTCAGGGACACTCGGGGCGGAAGGAAGCTCGAGCTTCCCTTCGACTGTTCGGCACAGAAATGGGCTTATTTAAATAAAGGGGATTGTGTACCACATTATCCCACCTAATATTTACTTTAACGCCGTTACACGCTAGCGCCATCCAGTATTGTTTGTTCACTTTTTTTCATTTTTTTTCATTCGAGCGACTCGGGTTATTAGCGACCGAAGGGAAAATAACGGTAACAATGACAATAAAATAAGCGAAGTATGTACCTCCTGGGCAGTTATGTAAATAGGTTTGTTAAGAATCAACCAGACTGCGGTTTCCCAGCATCCGGGATGCGTCGTGCTGCCCTCGTAAGTCATGTAACCGTTCGTGTCGGGGAATAAACTCCTTAAGGATAAATGCTTCACTTCTGCTTTATCTCCTGAAACATTAAGAAGAAAAAGGACCGTCAGCTTCCCGGCCTTCGATAAGACCTCGGTGGAATTAGTCGTTGCTTCGTCTGCCTTAGTCACTTGGTGGTGATCGGGTCCAGTACTGGGTACGAATTTTGACCCTGGTCAAATACGAGTCCCAGGTCAATTCGCCAAAAACTAGTCGCCGACAGGATTTATTGACGTTAAAAGTGCACTCGACGTCGATGAAAAGTTTCCCCCTTTAAAGAAAACGTTAGGTGGGATTTTCGCATAAAGCTGCACATAACTGCGGAAGGCATTTATGCTTAAATACACGTATAATTCTCGAAAGTGGTGAAATTACACACGAGATTCTATTACGAGGGTGTAAAGTTTCCCGGGACATAAAAAATAAGTAATGAAATACAAATTCAAAGTGAAATAAAGTGAATGAACTTGGGGAACGGACGAAGGTAGAAGATAAAGAAGAAGAAGGAACCTCAGTAAGTCAGGCTTTAGTGCCAAGCATACCTTGAAAATATTTCATCTATAATCTACATTTCGTAACGGGTGCGCTACAAGTAGATGGATGATCCTTTACCTGTTAGCTGGCTTATGCAGTTACACGGAGTGAGAGAGAGCGAGAGAGAAAGAGGAATGAGAATGAGGGTCGTCTCGTGTTCACATGCTCACCTTTTTAGTATGGGTGAGGTATACAGGCACAAAGAGGACTGAGAAGGTGGAGAAATGCAGGAGACTGCGTGGGTACGGTTATATAGGCTCCCATAAATTCGCAAATATCCTCAGGAACAGAGAGAGAGAGGGAGAAGAGCTGCAAATAGCAGCAATATATAAGTATATATGCACGTATGTAAACGCTTCTGCCGTAAGACCAAGTTGCAAAATGCATCCAAGGATCTAATTTCTTCCAAAGTGTGATCCAAGTGAAGAATTCCGTTCCTAGGACGTCGGCACTCGGCTACATTCGAGGAGATTCGGGAGCCAAGGACGTAGCAACCCCCACTTCGCGTGGAAGTCGGAGAGCGAGGACGGAGTACTGCGCAGCGAAGTCGAGTCGCGCGAGGGAGTGGGGGTAGCAGCTGAGACAGTGAGAGTAGAGCCACCGCCGAGTCAACTTCGAATGCGGAGAGTGTTTTCGGACTTCTGCTGATTCGAAAGGTCGTTTCCAAAACTAGGCCATCTATTTTAAGCTTTCTCTATGGAACTAGAACTTTTTTTTCACGGTTTCCGCTCCAAAAAGGGACACGTGTATTTCAGTGACATTACAAAAGTAGGTATTCGAAGGGAAAAAAAGGAGGAAATACGCGAAGTAATTTCGAAGATCGTCCACTAACTATCCGTTCTTTTCTTTCCCTCTTCTCCATTTTCCCCTACGACTCATTACACTTAGAAGAGGTCGTTTTTAGTGGGTCGATTATGTACCGCCATCATCGTCATTATCGCTATTATTTTAACCGCTATACATATATATCGCCGACGTGTACAGATATAGTGGCGACACCGGATAAATGGGGATTCAGCCAAAGGCGTTCTCGTGATGAAAAAATGGCCCGAAAAATATATGTGGCGTGAATGATTCGGACGTGAGCTCTCGCGTTGGAGGTTTGTCACTCGTTTCAGCACCGAATTCTGCAAGAGTAGACTTCCCCGTCGGGGACCGAAATATTTGGTGACGATATTCGTGCGATCCAAGAGCTCCTAATCGAAGTGCGAGAAGCCAATTCGCACTTGGAAGCCACAGAAGGTTTCGACGCTCCGGGAATACAGACTTTGTCTTCCCTCCAACGTGAATTCGCAATTTGCTACCCTTAATATTTAAAGTTGGGGTTTTAGCCGAATTGGATTGTCCCCAATTTTATGTTCCCTCGGAATTCCTCGGCGACGGGAAAAACACTGTGAATAAAAACCGCTTTTATACATCCACGAAACCCGAATCCCTGGCAAGCTTCCATTCCGCAACATTTTCGCTGGGAAAAAAAAAGTGAGAGTTAATGTAGTTCATTAATCATACACGCTTGAGTCTACAGTCCTTTCATAACAAGTACCCTGCCACGATATATTAGGTATCCACGCATATACTCGGGATCCTCATCCCTTTGGCTTCGTCGCAACTATCATCCCCCATTATTTGTCACAGTCTTCTTTTCAAAGACAGCTATATATCAGACAAAGGGTGGACTAACATTAGACCCGTACATTTTTCGGGGGAAAATGGAGGTTCTTGGAGACTCTAGTGTACGCGCGGTCACTTTGGGTCCTTCGGAGATTGGAGGGTCCAATCCGAAGGTGGATGGACCCAAAGGTCGTCAGGTCCCTCCGATGCTAAAATTTGCCCCGAGACGGGTTTTCCCAATTTCTGGGGGATCGCTTTCATCGGTAACTCGCAACCGGGGAAACTAAAAAAAAAATGTTAATTCTCGCAAAGGGGATTAAAGTGGTAGAATTTTTCCGTGGAGGAAGAAATTTGAAGCTGCCATTTCTTTCACTTTCATACTTCCTACGTGTTTGCGGAAAGGTCGAGGGATTAAAGGAGCAGTCGGGTGGGCAATACACACAGCGCACTTCCTTTTTTGATCCCGTCTCGTAAAACTGTAATACGATCGAGCGAACTTTAATACCCTTACTCCAAAACCGCGATTATCGTTAATTGGGGTAAGCTCCGGGTTGACGTCAATCGAAAATTCCTCTTCACGTCTTTTGCAAATAGCCATTAGTCGTGCCCCCATGAATGAAAGGCTGGTAATTATATCGGGATTATACCCTTCCGAAATCAATCCGCTTTCTTAACCTCCCGCCCAGTACCGGACCCGCGTACAAATCCCTTCGGCGACCGGCCACGGTCAATTTGCCGCGTCCCAACCACTGCCGGCACCGCGTCAGTTCGGCCGGATCCCTGGGCCCCGAGGTCGCGGGTTCGAGTCCCATCGGACGGAGCGATTATCCGGGGAAATTATTCGTCCGTCGGAATTGTCATCGAATGAGGGACATTAATTACCCAACAATGGCATTCCTTCGGACCCATTGTCGATCTTAAACGATTGTCGCGCAACGGCACGCGAGGCAGCGGCGAGTTTGGTGATACGTGGACGGAGCATACGTCGCGAGATGAGTAATGGTGATTGGAAGACAGTGAAATTTAATTAATGAAGCATTCCGGAATAAACGTGTACGTATATGATAAATATAATAATGGAAGAACGGAAAGGTAGTAGAGGAAGAGGGTGTATTATTGGAGTCTCGTGTAGAGATCCACATAGCTGGGGGTTATAACGACAATGGAATACTTAGATTCCTGGGTGTCGCTTTATCCCTTTCCTCTTCTCCTCCGCTACCCATTTTCCATTGTCTTATGATTTATGTCCCTTGGCCACCATGGTGTCAACAGGGTATTGATTAAAATACACACAGAGAGCATACACGGAATCCGTATAGTACACCCTGTTAAAAGCCTACACCTGTGTTAATGCGAGACACGGGGGAAGAAATTTGAAAGCTGCAGATTCCCCATATTTCACGCGCGGGAATTTCTTTCTCTTGCGAAACAAATCTCGTCTTATCTTCGGATCATCGTCATCCGACAGTAACTGACTTTCCTTTTTTCTCTCGCGCTTCGCTATTATTTTGATTATTCGCTAGGATTTATCGAATTTTTTTTCCAAGTCTCGAATTTGACGGAATAATTGTAACGCGAATCGCGAAAAATGTGGAATTTCGGAAAGACTGGAAAAATATATTTTATATTTTTTTTTGATAATGGGAAATTGAAGGTCGCTAAGAACTAAACGTTTCTTCCCCAAGAACTTTTTTTCTATCTCTTATAGTTCTCGAGAAATCGTGAATTTGGTGAATTCCCGTTTGTTGCTTCACCGACGCCTCCGCTAGAGGCGCCGTAGGTCGATTCCACACAAAACAGCTTCTATCTCCCAAACTATTGGGTTTAGAGGGAAACTGCAAAGGATAAAATCCTTTTGGAATCGAAATTTCAACCAGAATATCTCATTACTTTTGCGATTCAGAAATTCAGAAATTCATTTTTGTTCAAATTTGCGCCCCGGAAAATTCTTTTCAGACCTTCCGGTGCCGTAGAATCTTGAAAGTAAGCAAAACAAATGTATATAATAATTGTAACGATGGTTTTTACAATTTTTCCCCGAGAATCGCTGAATAGGGTGGAAAATTCATGCACCAGATACCGGGCACGCAAATTGCAGTGATAGGTAAAGTGACGAAATATAAAAGCCTCGCGAGAGAGGAAATAAGAAATAAAGGCCGTGACGGAAAAATTTTATAATTACATGAAAATCAAGTCGGAGGAAATATTCGTGCTCGTCGCTATGGAAGGATTAACAAGTCAAGAAGTGATATCGAACCGTACGGTAGAAAATACGGTGAAAAAAAAAATAGAGACGGAATGAAAGGGCGAGGGGGAGGAGGAGGAGGAGGAGGAGGGGGGGGGGGGGGGCAAAATGACTCTCTTAAGATAACGAGTGACAGCCTACATTCGGGAGGCATGCAGCGAGAATCACTCCGGCGTGCAGCAGCACAGTCACGAGTTCCTCGCAATCTCGACTTTCGTCGCGACCTAACGTGGGCTTTTTTTTTTTATTCAACTGCCATAAAGAATTCGAGGGTGCATTTGACGGGGTCGCACGAAACGCGCGCTTCGATTATTGCACAAATAAAATTCGTATGCACTGATTGTGTCGCAAAAAAGAGCTCCGAGCGAGGATCCGTGGCTTTTTCTTCTTCTTTCTTTTATAAGCTCTCTAATTATAAACTTACACGTCCCCGATTCGAATCCGGGCGTATTATATATATATTGTAAAGATATTAAATAGGTTTTTTGAGGAAAAATCCTATTTCTCGTTGGATTTTGGAAATTTTGACAAAGAAAATGGATTCCTCGGAAAAAAATACATCGAATATGGGTCTCCCGAAGTTCCAAAAAAAAGTTTCCAAAAGTCGAAATTTTTGGGCACACCTACCCCTTCCTCCAAAAATGGGGTAAAAATTAAAGTTTCAAAAATGGGGTTGGACAAGTCATTTCTAGGGGTAATTTTTCCCGTAGAATCGATTCCCAAGGTCAAATTTAATGAAATCCCAGCGGAAGTTGGAAAAAACTAGGTTTTTTGAGGAAAAATCGTATTTCCCGTGGGATTTCGAGAATTTAATTAACAGATTTGGATTCCTCGGAAAAAAATACATCGGATATGGGTCTCCCGAAATTAAAAAAAAAGTTTGCAAAAGTCGAATTTTTTGGGCATGCCTACCCCTTCCCTCAAAAATGGGGTAAAAATTAAAGTTTCAAAAATGGGGTTGGACAAGTCATTTCTAGGGGTAATTTTTCCCGTAGAATCGATTCCAAAGGTCAAATTTGATGAAATCCCAGCGGAAGTTGGAAAAAAGTAGGTTTTTTGAGGAAAAATCGTATTTCCCGTGGGATTTCGAGAATTTAATTAATAGATTTGGATTCCTCGGAAAAAAATACATCGGATATGGGTCTCTTGAAATTTAAAAAAAAAGTTTTCAAAAGTCGAATTTTTTGGGCACACCTACTTCCTACCCTTCCCCCAAAAATGGGGTAAAAATTAATGTTTCAAAAATACGGTTGGACAAGTCATTTTTAGGGGTAATTTTTCGCGTAGAATCGATTCCCAAGGTCAAATTTAATGAAATCCCAGCGGAAGTTGGAAAAAAGTACGTTTTTTGAGGAAAAATCGTATTTCCCGTGGGATTTCGAGAATTTAATTAACAGATTTGGATTCCTCGGAAAAAAATACATCGGATATGGGTCTCCTGAAATTTAAAAAAAAGTTCGCAAAAGTCGAATGTTTTGGGCGCACCTACCCCTTCCCCCCAAAATGGGGTAAAAATTAAAGTTTCAAAAACGGGGTTGGACAAGTCATTTCTAGGGGTAATTTTCCCCGTAGAATCGATTCCCAATGTCAAATTTAACGAAATCCCAGCGGAAGTTGGGAAAAAGTAGGTGTTTTGAGGAAAAATCCTTGGGGTCCGAGACCCCAGTGTGTCTACCGAGGGTTAATAACCCCCGGGGCAGAAAGGGTCATAAAAGCACTCACCCCGATGAACGACTTTGCCGAAAACACTTGTAATGATCCGCAGCTCTCGATTGGGTGTCTCACCGAGCTGGAACAGGCCAATGAAAGGAGGAACAATATTAGTACTAATAAAAATAGTAGACACTGTGATAATACTCGGGGGTAGTATTTGTGTGAGTAGTGATTTTTATATCGAGGGGGAAAAAAACGGAGGACAGAGAGAAAGGCAGGAGAAGAGGTATATAAAGTATTGTATAGATACATTAAGGTATATATTCGTTTTCTCGTCTTATCCCTCGTTCTCTCGTCAACCCTAATTCGTTTTCCATCGATTTCCCATGAAAAGGGGTTGTTCTGTGGTTGGTAAGTGCATCGCATAAAGAGCTACACAGCCAAAGGCAAAGAGTCGTTTCAAAGTTCTACATTAGATGCCATTAAGGTTGTCTATAAAAATTCCTTATTGCTTTTCTCCTCTTCCTCTGACGCTCGGGCTTTCGCCTCTTCTCGTCCTCGTCCGTCCTTCTTTCCCTCGCGAAGAGCTTCCAAATAAATAATTCCTCGGAGACCATTTGAATAACCGTGAAATTTCATCGCGGCCCAATTGCGGCCGATGAATTCCGAGAAAGTAGGTACCGTGGTATCGAGGAAATCTCTATTTTTTTTTTAGGAGTGAAATATTTTTCGCCAAGTGGGTGGCCCTCACTTGGAAGTTTCACTTTCCTTCGAAATCGTTTCCAGGAAAGAAAAGATCGATTTCAAAGGAAACGAGAGAGAAAGAATAATTTAATTCGAGAAATTGCGTTTCTGAATTCCCGGTATTTTAGGAAATTTCTAGGAAGAAAGTACTGGAGAAATAAAAGGGGGCGAAATAAAGGAAAATTGGTCATAAAAGTGGATTTTCTGGAAACGATATTTTTTCGAGTTTCGAGAAAATTGGGAAATGCTTTTTTTTTTGAAAATTTTATTTAAAATATTTTATCGTTTTATTAAAAATATATTATCATGATTTATTATAAATATCAGCCTCGACGAATTTTTGGGATAATTATTAATAATTATTAATAATTATGGGATGTACAAAAATTATTTAATCACAATTATAATTATATAAAAAAACAAAAGAAAGAAAATACATGAAGAAAAAAAATAGAATCTTACAAAAATTTGTAAATTCGAATAATAATTTACATAATAATTAAATTGATATATATTTAAATAATAAATAATTGCAAAATTTAGAAAAAAAGTCTGGTTATTTATTTTAGGAATTATTTGGACCCAAATAATAGAAGATTCTAAAAAAAAAATGTTACTTTTTGAAAAAGGTAAATTAAGATTTTCCTGGAATTTAGGAAACTCATTTCTGAGAATTATTTTTTTTTTCTATTAAATCCTCGATTATTATAAATAAAATGCAAAATTAAAATAAAAAAACAGAGAAGTCGAGGAGAGAAATAAAAAAAGGAGGGTGGGGGGTGGGAAATACACACAGTAATTTCCTTTGAGATTTCAAGATGGCAATGAAGAGACCTCTAACTTTAATTCGTTGTACCTCAGAGTGCCTCCTCTAATTACGTATTAAGACTATTAAGAGGGTTAATTGAAGCGGCAGTCGTTCGTAAAGTAATCTTGTCTGCTATAGCAGCTAAGATTCCACTCTTCTTCTTCTTCTAGTTTACTAAAGTCAAACTACCTGCCGGCAAGGAAACATTTCGAACGAGTGGAAATGCCTGGAAAATTTTCTTTTCCCTTCCCGGGAAATCCCTAACAGTGAGTGGTCTTATGGGGTTTTACCAAAATTGGATTTTTATTTTCTCCGATTTCATTTTTATTTTTTTTCAAGTATTTTTATTTCATCACAAAATCACGGAACGAAATAAATTATTTTTTATTTTTTTTTTAAATTATTAATTCAATAAATTAATTATTTTGAAATTATTGATTTATTAAATGAATTAATAAAAAAAAAAGATAAAAATTACAAATTTAAATAAATAATGTCTAAGGAAAAAGAAAAAAAATTGTTACCATAAAAAATCGAAGAATTTTAATTTTCTGAAAAGGAACGACCATTCAATAATTTTATATATATATATAGATTGATTGATTGATTGATTGAAATATAAATATAACCTATACACAAGTACAAGTGTCCCTGTTTTAATGAATCGAAGCCCGCGAACCGTGAGAGCTCGGTTTTGAGAAAACACTAAATCGGAAAGTTCCCCTTGAAACAGGCACACCCTGTACACTCGTGCACGAGGTTAATGAATGAGGCTCCGCGAAGCATATCCCTCGGAAAAGACTGAATCGAAAAGTCCTCTGCGAAAATTCTGTAAAGTCAGTGCTTCTGGGGATATTTGATGTCGAAGCTTCCATTTCATGCCACAAGTGCGAGAGAGGGAGACGGAGAATCGTCCGTCCTTCTCGCACTCGTTGCCGTAAACGAGAGCTTTGACCTCAAGTATCTCTGCAAGTACCGGTTTTACGGAATATTCCTACAGGACTTTTTTTCCCCCACTTCGTTGCGGCGGAAACAATGAATTGACCCGAAAAAATTTTTTTTCTTTTTTTTTCTTTTCAATAAATGCCAATTTTTTGATCAATGCCCCGAAAATCGAAGATCCTCCGAAAAAAGAAATCAAAAAAATCCTAAAAATTGAATTCAAGCGTAGAAACTTGATTTTCGTTATTTGGAAAATCGAAAACCGGTTTTTGCCGATTTTTTTTTCTTGAAAATTGGAGCCCGAGACTCGATTTTTTTTCTGGGATTCTGGGTTTCTTTTTTTTTTTACTTTTATCCCCAGTTTCGGAATCAGATAGAAAGTAAAAGAGCGTTTTTATTCCCTTTCTTTGAGGAACTCTTAACAGGTACCCCACTCGATCTCTCCAGTCGAGATCGTAAAGCTTTTAGGATGGAGGTTGACGGCTGTAATTCAAACAGATTATACCCAAGGGTTCTTGATGGACCAGAAAATCTAAATGAGCGAGCACCTCGGCTCTCACGGTGGACGTGTATGGACGCTGTCGTGATTTTTCATTACACCTTTTGTTTGTAAACGTAACGAAAAAAAAAAATAATAATTGGGCAGTTTGAGAAATTCCTGGAGAAAATTGGATTCCAGGAATTGCCAATAACGAATAGTATTTATTTCGTAAAATTATATACAATTTTAATTTTTAGAATGTATGAAAATTGTATAATCACAATTATTATTATTATTATTATTATTATTATTATTTTTGTATGCAATTATTAATTAAATTGGGGCAGAACAAAAAAATCCAAAATTATAATTATATAAATATAAGACATTATTAAAATTAGTATCGAGGTAAATTATTAATTATTACATGACTGATGAATATTCAGAATGATCAAAATTTTATTGAAAATAAAAAATGTAGGTACACGAAAAAGTGTGAAAAAAAAAATGTTCCAAGAGGTATTTGAATGAAAAAGTTTTGAATAATTAACAGCGAATTTGGATCAGCAACAGACTTAAAAGCATCAATAACTGATGCGTTTCGATCAATTAGATTCGATACCTACCCTCCAATAGGTAATCGATCATTTTGAGGCCAGACGACGGCACTGTGTTCTTTCTGGGTTCAAATATATTGAGATTAAGTAGGTTATTGATGGGATTCAATTATTAGTTATGGAAATAAAAATCGGATTTTTTACTCTTATGAAATTTCTTTCGATAACACCATTTTATTATGACTCTTTTCAATGAGGATAATTTCGAATGTAATTTAACAAAGCTCTTTTTGTAATTCTATTTTTTTTTATTTTACAATTTTTATTCTATGCTAATCAGAATTTCAAGTAAAATAAAATTCTATTTCTCGAAATTTATTTATCGACAATTTTCGAATTCTTTCGAAAATTCCTTGAAACTCTAATTATTTTATTCTACAATTTTTATTTCATATTAATTAGATTATTATTCCTTCCTCATTTTTACAAATTTGTTTTCGTCAGTAGGGTCCAATTTCTATAGAATCTATAAATAAAATGTTACACATATATTTCTACATTTCCATAATTTCTATATTAATACATTATATATTATATATATATTAATATTTATATATTTTAGGGTAACACGTTTCATCACGTGAGATTTCAAATATTTAGCCTCTCGGAGTGAAAGGTTTAATAATAGCTGGAAGTCATAAGTATGAAGTTGTTGTTAAAACTTGAAGATTTATTCCGACTACATAGAAATTTTAGCATATCGTTGGGAAAACTGGCAGACTGTTTGTCTCTGCGGTTACTGTATTAACGCCTGAAATAATTATTATTCAGTAATAATAATAATAATAATGATATCATTGAGGAGCAGGAACAGGAGCAGGGCTGAAGGTAAGGGTTGGTTTTAGACTAATATAGCTCAAAAGCAGCGGGAAGAAAGGTAGGAAAAGGAGGCAAAGGAAAAGTAGTGTAGTACCATATTGCGTCTGACGGAAAGTAACACAGTAGTTACGGTATAGCAGAGGCAAGCCAGCCCGGTCTTTCCTCTATTCTCAAAGTTTCAAGACTTCCTAACGCATTAATATCTTCTCGACCTACTTTGAAATCCCCGTGAAAGCCTTCATCCGCCATTGCTATTGCTATTAATTATTATCGCAATTCACTAACTTCTCGACACATCGAATTCTGTCTGTCTCAATATTTTAGCCTTTATTTATTTATTAATTTAAAAAAAAAATTTTTTTTTTCGATATTTAATAAATAAAAATGACACATATTTAATAAAAAAAAATAGCGAAACCAATTTTCAAATCGAAAATTAATTTCCAAAAATGAACTTGCAAATTCGAATACCGAAAATGAGAAATTGAAAATTCCATTTTTTCATCCCCTTTCGATTTTTCGTAGCCCGATTTTCGAGCCTCGCGTGAAAATTTCTATGAAAATTGCCGGGTTAGCAAAAATTCATGCAAACGATTCCTCGCACCCCCTTTCGGGGTGGAAACAGCCCCTTGTTGTGCAACAAGAAATTCTGCAACACGACTGGATGGGTTTGCCTTCAAAATTTCATAAATCACTGCAACGTGGTACCATTTACCATTTACCGTCTCCCCCGTACCCCTGTTTTCGTGTAGGAATGCAAAGTAGCTTCATTTATTGATAAGAATTTTACTACCCTCTTTTCTTATCGTTTCACTCTAGTTTCCCCGACTTACCCTCCGTTGCGAACTTCTTAAGTTCATTTTCTCCCACCAACGCACAAATGTTTCTACCCCGATTTTTTTTTCAATAAAACAAATGCATAGCGATGCAACCCCCTGTGCATTGATTGCCGGCGAAAATTGCACGTCAGTGACGTGATAGCAGTGGGAATAAATCACATAATTAATGATAGAATAATAATTAATTTGTATCAATTAATTTATGTATATTTATCTAATAGATACTTAATTAAAATTAAATATATATAATTTGTGATAAAATTGTAATTAATAATTATTTATTCAATTCCTATTTTTTGAAGATACAAAAATTCAAAAAAATAAATTCGTGAGAGAATTTCCTCGAATTTCAACATTCAACGGAAGCACTTTATAATAAAGAAAAATTATTAATAAAATTATAATTAATAATTATTTATTGAATTCCTACTTGTTAAAGAAAGAAAAATACAAAAAAATAAATTCGTGAGAAAATTTTCTCGAATTTCATCATTTTACGGAAGCACTTTATAATAACAAAAATTATAATTAATAATTATTTATTTAATTCCTACTTTTCAAAGAAAAAAAAATACAAAAAAATAAATTTGTGAGAGAATTTCCTCGAGTTTCATCATTCTACGGAAGACCCTTGTGCCAGGCCTTAATTTGTAGGAATAATCGGAGTATATTAATGAGACGTCATTTGATTATTCGGATATTGAAACTGAAACTATTGAGAGAAATTGTTCCGAGGAAGATCCTAAACGTATAGGTGGATTAGGTGGAGACGAACACGTGTGTAGACGCGAGAGACAGGAAGGAGATAGACAGAGGCACGAGAGTACCTCGGGGTTTAATCAGTTCTGGGAAGCGTCTAAATTGACAATTATGTCGGCAGTTAAGGCTCTTGCCACCTGCCGCCCATCACGATAGTAGGAGCTAAAGACGGAGTAAGAGAGAGAGAGAGAGAGAGAAACGACCCCGTATAGATATTCCCGCAGCCTCGTATCTCAGACTTTGATGACTCTCAGCATCATCTTGAAGCTTAAGCTCTTCTATCGTTGCAAACAATCGTCTTTGGTTCGGATGGAGTGGCCTTAGGGCCTACACCTAAACCCACACCACTTCCCGGGGCGGAATGGGGTTTCGCTACTGTAACGCCGTCGCTCTTCGTAACCTTTGGATTAAAGGGAACGCGGTTTATTAACACGATTTCTACGAGAAGTGTCGATAAAAAAAAACCTATTTCGAATTTCGACTTTTCATTGAAACCCTAAAAATTGTGCGTCTGTAAAAAAATTTCGTTTTTTCTTATTCGAGAAAATTTATTTCAATTATAATTCTATATATTTTTAATTCTTGATTTTTAATTATTTATAATTAGTGCCGTAGAAATAATTTTTTTTTGAAATAGAAATGAACTCACCTGTACCATCAACGAGATTGCCACCAGTCCCTGACTCTTGTGTTGCGCCTCGCTCATGTTATGATAAAGTTCGGCGTTGAATCCGTAAACTTGTATCTGCAACAAACGTGAAAATTGTGAGAAAAGCAAATTTTCCCTGTATCTCGAATTTTCCATTTTCCAAAGAATTTTTTCACTCATAAGAATTTGTTCAGACGCGAAATAATTTTTTTTTTTTCGTTTAAAAAGAAAATTCCATTTCCACTCCAACCCGAGTTCCCCCATAAAACAAAATATTCCCCTCGAGCCCAAATTTTCCATTTTCGAAAAAATTTTCCCTCTCAAGGAAATTCCTTGGGACCCGAAATAATTCACGTAAATTTCGAAATCGCGCAAATACCGAAAAGTTACAGGCTTTCCATAGATTGAAATTCGATAGGTCGGCGTTGTATCGTGAATTTACGCATATCTGTCGTTTGTTTATACACTTGTTAGCGTAATTAAACGTATTTTGATAACGTCCCTTTGTGGAGACCGCGCCGTTGCTGCCGCGAGTGCAGGAAAGAAATCTTCAAAGCTACACAAATAATAATTATTAAAACGATACAAAGGCATTTTGCCGGAGTCGAATTAAAAGCGAAATTTTTGTCTCTTATTGAAATCTGGATTTAATATTATATTTGCATGGGTAATATACGTATTTGAAATATCGGCCTCCCAATGGTATTTCCACCGTATTATTACGTCCATACGTGTGTTGCAGAAAATTACGCTGGTCGTTATTAACCCTTTGGGTATATCGATATTAAATAGATCCTGAAATATTGTGTGGACAGATGTGAATATATATATATACATGTATATACATAAAGCGAAATATATAATAAAACGGACAAATTATCCGGCAAATTTCATTTTCACTTTTCTTTTTTTTCAAAGACTTTTTTATCGTTTTTTTATCGAAATAAAAATTTAATAAACTTTCGTGTGCATGATTTTTGAAAATCTATGTTTGCAATTCTTTTTTCTTTCGATTGTTTTAGTATCTTCGACGAATGTATGTGTATGTGGGTGTGTGTTAATTAATTATAGGGAAAAATACCAATACATAAAAATTCTTACTTTCAATGATAATAATAATAATAATAATAATAATAATAATAATAACAATAATAATAACAACAACAATAATAATAATAATGATTCAAAAATTGTTAAATATGCTACGAATTTAATATATTTTAAAACCAACAAAAAAATGTTTATAAAAAATTTGGGAATTTCATTAATTTACAAAATCTCGAACAATTCCCATTTTATTTTATTACTCGGCCACAAAACCCATAAATATACGATCCCACCATACACGGCGGCTCATTACCCGTAAGCCCCCGGTAATCTTTGGACTCGAGAGAAAGAAAAAAAAAATAAAATATGAAACTTTTATTCAAGCGAAAGTTTTTGTTAAACAAAAAGAGGGGAGCGAACTTCGACTTTTTCCTTCCCGCGTAAATGAATCGACTTTATGGGGGATATATACAGCGGCCACTTAGGCAGGATCAAGGGAATTCCATGGGATCAACTTCGACTTCTCGAAACTTCCCGCCGTTCAAACTGATTTCCACTTACTTCGGGGGGATTTCACGTCGGACGGAGATCTAGTGCTTCCCCCCCCCCTCCCCCCTCGAAGTCGCTCCGAAGCTTTTTCCGTAATTACATATTTCAAGTCCGTGAATTATTATTATTATTATTATTATTAGATACTTTCGCTCCTTCCCCGGGCCCGGAGCTTCTTTGTCGCGCAAAGTCCAGCCCGGGGCTGTAATTGTACGTTAATTCCTATTATTCGGTATTTCCGAGGTGGTATCACGGATCTGGTCCCGTTCCCTTTGAACTTGCCGCGAAATTGGCCCGGAAAGTTCGCGGGAGCGAAATATCGAAACGATGGAACGAAAGAAAAAAGAACAAAAAAAAAAAGAAAATTGATTGACAAACCCACGGCAAACAAAGTCACGGGAAGTCTGGAGCGTGTGGGGGAGGGGGAGGGGGGGGGGGTTGAATGAATCCATTACTTCCGGTCGGGAAGGCCTGACATCTGACAAGAATTTTTCCGCTGGTTCACGAGAGAGAGAGAGAGAGAGATATCGTTTGACTGCTCGCTATATTAGCGCACACGTCAGGGGGTTGTTTTCCAGCGGAAGCGAACCACGCGTTTCGAGAGCGCGCGTGCTTTCCGATAAGGGTGACATCGGAAACTCGATGCCGCGTCCGATCCCGCCGAGTGATTTCTCCCTTAAACGACAGATTGTCAATTGCGGGTTGACGGGTTCCTCCGAAAAGAAAAAGAAAAAAGGGAATTTTCCTTTCCCCTCGCGAGGGAGGAATTACAGAGCGGGCATGTGGTTTTTTTTTTTTTTTTCATTTCTACGAAAGCCCGCCTTTGTAGGGAAAATTATATAGGTTCTTCAATATTTTTTTGATCGACAATGAGTTAAGGGTTGACGTGCACGTTCGAAATCTTCAATTTGGTTCGTACGTTTCTTTTGTCCGCGCGAGTTGGGAATTTTTTTTTTCACGAAAATCAAGCGCGAGTGGATAATAATTGGAGCCTGGATAATAATAATAATAATAATAATAATAATAATAATAATAATAATCAATAATTTTATTTTTAATTTACAAATTTATTATTCCCAACATCGACAATAATTCGATTCCCCCGATTTCATTTGCATTCGTCATCTCGATTGACAATTCTTTCGCGAAAAAAAGAAAAAAAAAAAAATTCCGCGGTACCTTCGAAACCACCGGATTGAAATATTTAGTCGCGGCGAAATGCATCCGGTAGGCCAAGGGTGTAAATGCACGTCCCCGCATGCACCGCGTCTCGATATATACTCAACCGACGGATGGACCATTAACGGCTTTAACGGAATATAGAAAGCGCTTGATTCGCCATCTCCGCAGGGTCTCTCTCGCAAGTGCGTTTTTATTTAAACGCTAATTAAAAAGCACATCACCGCCGATAAAACCGTGCAACGTAAATCGTTGATGGGAGCGCGAGGCCTCCGAGTGCGGAGAACGGAGAACGAAAGCGGGCAAAGGCGACGGTACGAGAGGACTATTAAGGATTATGGATACTAACATTGGTTAATACCCTTATGTCACGTACATTAAGAGGGTTTACAATTGGATCTTAACCAACAGCTGTTAGACGTCTCTGCTGATGCAGGATCAATAATTATTAAATTATCTCCCGTGCCGATAAAGCAATTGCGCGTTATCTGTGTGTGTGTGTGTGTGTGTGTGTGTATACATGTGAGGAGTGTCCATGAGCAATAATTAATTATTTTATTACGTACTCACGAATTGGGCTAATTTATTGGGAAAATCGAAGCCTGGAGGAAATTGTAAAATTATTCTTTTTTTTTTTTATGAAACGAAATTAGTTGATAAGATAAAAATAGATAAGAAAAAAAAAATGTCTCTCTTGAATTTTTCGAAAAAAAATGTTGACAAATTTTTAGGAGAGTCTACGAACTTCGTATGTTCTGTTAAAATATTGTGGTGTGGTAATTTTTACTATTTACTACTTTTTTGCTTAATTTCGAAAATATTTAAATCGTAGCATTTCGACGATTTTTTACATAAAATAGAATAATCAGTGAGAAATTATATTTCTTTGATTTATTACTTGGATTACTAATTTAATTATTAATTACTAATTTCTAAATTGATCTTTCCTAATTTATTATTTCAGTTACTAATTACTGCCGATTGATTTTTTTGTCTTACAACCAAATAATAATAATAATAAAAATTATAGCAACTTTTCTAGAAAAGAAAAATTAAAATCCCTTATTTTCCGTTCATTTCATTGTTTTAATTACTACTAATTTGAATGTTGCCAGTAATTTTAATTTTCACATAAAATTTTCGTGCAACCTAATTTGTAATAATTAGTAACTTTGTTTCAAGTACCAAAATTCGTTTTCCTCAATTATCCCATTTATTATCCAAATTTCTAACGAGAGTCTCCATTGCTTCAAAAAATAGTTTTCTAATAAAAAAAAAATAATTTCGATGAAGACCAAAAAAAAAATAGATAAATAAAATCCGGGGAATTGGTAAAAAAATATTTCGACCGCACCTGTACCGAAATTTTGATGCACAGTTGCAGGAAGGGTATAAGTGCAGCAGGGGCAGGAGAAGGAGTGTCTAGGAGGAGGCTTATTAGGAGAACGAAGGAGACGGGGTTTAAAGCATTTTTCTTTGCAGCGGAGTCAATAAACCTTGGCAATCTTCGTAGCTCTCTTTTGCTACCGCGGAGTTTTATTGCACGTAAACTCGAGACCCAGATTTTTCGATGAAATTCTTCAATCTCAGAAAAATAAAGGGAAAGCAATACCGTCATAAGACTGTCGTACATAAATAAATATGTCTGGTATCTACTTCGAATTTTTTTATTACTCGTCTTATTGTTATTCACTGCGTTAATATCGGCACACACGGGGTCCGAGAATATCGGTCCTTTGAAATTCATTTTTTATGAAAAATCGGAAGAAAAAAATTTTTTTTTGTTTTTTTTTCATCATTTTATTTTTATTATATATTTTATGTTAATTTTTCAATATTATAAATATTAATTTTGGGCTTGTTTGGCTCCTTTTCAGGAACAAGGGTGTATAATAATACTAATAATAATAATAATAAAGGATGCAAAAAATTAATAACGATTCCCTGAAATTTTTGATTTTCAGCCAAAAAAAAAAAATAATCGTTTGTCATCCTCTGCCTCCGTGGCGATGCGCTGGCCCGGGTGGATGCATTTTACTCGAGTGACGCGTAATTATATATAGCCGTGCATGCAGATATTAACGATAACCGTGGCGTTCATTAACATTAACGTATAGGTAACCTAAGAACGAGATTAACATGTGAATGTTTGAATTTCCATATCAATGTCATTGCATTGCCGACGTGTGCACGTGTATGCTCACACCCACTCATGGCGTTTGCACGTGTATAAATGCTATACTATACTGAGACAAATGCATGTAAGGCGAGGGACAAGTGAGTGTACCATCAGGTTTGTCTCTGCCATGTAATAGTGGGGTTGTTAATATGGATGGTACCTAACAGGTGAGAGTGAGAGAGAGAGAGAGAAAGAGACAGAGAGAGAGGGTGAGAGAGTGAGAGAGAGGGTGAGACTAAAGGGGTTGAGGGGATGAGAAGTGCAAGAGAAAGAGAGAGGGTGGGTTAGGGGCATAAAGAGAAGAGTGAGAGAGAGAGAGAGAGAGAGAGAGGGAGGGAGGGAGAGTGATAAACACAGATGGACAGATAGGAGGGATTAAGGCCGCATATCTATCATGGGAGAATAGGTGTATTCTGTATTGTGTCTGAAATCCTGATGGCATATCCCATATAAGCAATGGTTGATAAACGCCATTAGCAGGAACTCGTGTGCCAATTCATCCCTAGCGAAAAACTTCCAGTTCCTTCCTCCTTCTCAGCTTTTATCGGTACCAGCGTCTGTCTATGATACGGCAGGATCAAGGAATCCGCGGGCATCCAGTAGATACGTACGTGGATGGTCAGACACCATGGGTTCTTGAGTTGCTCGAGTCTCGAATCACGGTTCCAAGGGAGAGAACTAATTAATCTTGGGATTTATTATTATTATTATTATTCTTATTACTATTATTATTATAAAGCAGAAAATTTAACAAAATTAGTAATGGTACAAATTATTTATAAAATTACATCTATTAAATAATTATATACCATATATAACAATTCCTACACATTAAAAAATAAATAACCACGAATAAGTAACCACCTTTAACTGAACATTTATTCTCTCTCGCGGTTAATTGCCGAACCCACTTCGACGGTAATTTCGAAACGTGCATTTTCCTCGCGAAAATCCCAAAGACAGACGTCGTTAACAACAAAAGCGTCCGTTCCTCGCACTATAAAATTCCTTATTAAATTCCACTAACTATTCTTACGCCTCGCCCATGTACATATAACACTTGGATAAGACTTGACATGAATTTAATCAGGAACTAATTAAGAGCTTGTTTTATGGTAACACTTGTAATGAGGAACAATCGGTAGAAGGGTTGTTCAACTATGAATGAGCCACTACAATTAACGCTCAGAGGAGGAGGAGGAGGTTGACTGCTGCTTCAACAACTGATGGGGAAGAAAAGTGCTGAAGTGAGAAAGAGACGGAAAATCGAGGAGAACCAGAAAGGGGAGCGGACGGGGTTAACGTTGGCTTTAAATAATTAAGTAAATTTTCCACCGCAAGGGGCAAAATTTACTTCTACTGGATAAATAATGAAGAACAAAAAAATTGCCGGCGCGTATTTCTGACCCTCCTTTGGTAGAAAGTTTCCAGCACTTCTCGTTCGAACTGTCCCGTACGTGCGCTACCTTTTCTTTTGTTTGCCAGCTTCCAAAATGCAGCACAAGCTGCGCACATTCCCACGGATTTCTCCCTTTATCTCTCATTTAGCTCCGGTTCTCCTTGTCCCTCTTTTTTTTTTTGTAATAAGCAAAGCCATTGGTTTTCCAGTGGCGCTTTTCCGAAGCGAAAAAAAAGGGAAGGTTTCCTCCCTTTCTTTTTTTTTTCTGAGCGAAATAACGAATCTTTGTTGGTTTTGTTTAATTAAGCTTCGGTTGTTGGTTAAGGGAAAATTTAGAAAAGGCGAGATTTCGAGTCATTTTTAGAAAAAAAAAAAGATTACGAAGTAATCAAAGTAGGGGGTTGTTGGTAGGAATTGAATCATCCCTTACAATTTTATTAATAATTCCAATTTTGCTCAGAAAAAAAAAATTTATGTTTCCCAAAAGTACGTATAAAATAATAAATAAATAGGACGATCATGGAGGAAATATGAAATACCCCCAATTCTGGAATTTATTGAGGGTAAGGTTGCAGGAGGAATTCTGCAGGATCCTGCGGTATCTCTTTATTAATTGCGCCTTTCCATGTAATACCCTTGCATCGCATTCCTTTGCCAAAATGCATAATTCGAGATTGCCCCGAACTTCGACTTACTTTCGAGACACCGAACATTCGAATTTCCTTCTCCGGAGAGTAGGAGCCTCGGTTTCCAGGGAGGCCAGAAATTTTCCACAAAAATCAGGGTTTTTCTGGATTTCGAGGATTTTCATGGATTTCAAGGGTTTTTATGGATCTTAAGGATTTTTGGGGATTTCGAGGATTTCTATAGATTTTGAGATTTTTTTTTGGAATTCAAGGATTTTCGTAAATTTCAAGGCCTTTCATGGATATCGAGGATTTCTATAGATTTTGAGATTTTTTTTGGATTTCAAGGATTTTCGTAAATTTCGAGGACTTTCATGGATATCGAGGATTTTTGGGGATTTCGAGGATTTTCATGGATTTCAAAGGTTTTTATGGATTTCAAGGATTTTTGGGGATTTCGAGGGTTTTTGTGGATTTTGAGATTTTTTTTGGATCTCGTGGATTTTCGTAAATTTCGAGGATTCTCATGGACATCGAGGATTTTTAGTGGGACCGAGGGATCCATAATGAGGAATTAAAATGAGGAACTTGGTAGGTACCATTTCACGGGAAGTTAAAACGGAAGGTCGTGTAATTAGAGACCGGGGGAAAAAGGAGTGGCTGGAATTGAAACCTGGAACTCCAGGTATGTGTTAATATCGAACACACGTGTTTGCCAACTTTGTATTTAGTTATTACCGGCATGTTATAATTCCATCCCTTATATCGTCAGAGACTGGGCTTAACTCTGATTAAATGTATACCTTCCATTTGAATTATGCGAGACAGTCAGAAAATAGATTCCGGTATTTCATAAAACCAGTTAACATCACGTTCGAATCCGTCATTCCTAATCCCGTCTCTCCGTCTCTTTGACACTATCTACCCTCTCTGATATTATTACCTTACATTTTAGGTGTTTGATGTTTTTTCATCCGTTGGAGAAATTACGGATTCTTTTTTTTTATCGAGAATCAACACCTGTCTCGTCACTTTTGGGTTTTTAAATTCTCTCCCAGGAATTTTGTGTTCCAGCTCTTGATAACTTTATCCACTTTTTCGAAAAAGTTTCTCCGTCTCAAAATCCCACTTTTTCAATATTTCTTCCCGATTCTTTCTGCCACAACTTTTTATCGAGCTACGAATTTTTTTTTTTGCGACGAAACTTTTCTCGCGATCCCAAGATCGTTCTTTGAACTTCGAAAATTTATAACTTCGCTAAAAAAAAGTCTACTGAAAAGTATCCCTTGAGAATAAAAGAATTTTTTTCTATTAAATTTTATTTTTCCAAAAAATTCCTAAAAAAATTGAACTACATTTAATTGTAATTTAATAAAAATCATTAAAAATCATATTACCTGCGAATTTTTGTTTCGAAATAAAAAATGCAGTATTTAATTGAAATTCAATAACAATTAGTGACCGAAGGATATCACGGGATAATCTATAAAAACAAAAATCCTCGACATCCATGGAAATCCTCGAAATTTACGAAAATTCTCGAGATCCAAAAAAAAATCTCAAAATCTACAGAAATCCTCGAAATCCCCAAAAATCCTTGAAATCCATAAAAACCCTTGAAATCCATAAAAACCCTTGAAATCCAGGGAAATCCTCGAAATTCACAAAAATCCTCGATATCCACGAAAACCCTCGAAATTTACGAAAATCCTTGAAATCCCCAAAAAATCTCAAAATCTACAGAAATTCTCGAAATCCCCCAAAATCATTGACATCCGGGAAAATCCACGAAATTCACAAAAATCCTCGAATTTTATGAAAATCCTTGAAATCGAAAAAGAAATCTGAAAATCTACAGAAATCCTTGAAATCCCCAAAAATCCTTGAAATCCATAAAATCCCTTGAAATCTTGGGTGATTAGTAAAAATCAATGGGTGATTAGTAAAAGTACCCTGGACCACTGAGTCCGTACGTCTGTCCATGAAAATTGTGTGTAAAAGAAACGAAGGAGCGAGCAAGGGAAGTCAGAAAGAGGAGATGAGATTCACGATAAAGGGGGTGCTGATGACAGTTGTTGGAGGGGTTTGTGTTTGCCAAGGTGTGGAGACAAGAACCGAGGGATTCAAGTGGTACACTCCAAGTACTCCATCATCTAGCCCTCGACCAAAGCCACACAGCATCAAAGCGAGTTTCAACCCTTCAAACATGCCAGTAATGCGTCAGACCTTCTCGAGTATTCCAAGGGCTTTCTAAAACCTCTTGTATCATCTATAGATATATTTGATACCCTTATGCCTCTAACCCCAAAAAGACCCCAGCATCCGATACAGATACTTTCCATTTTTATCCCGCATTTTATTGCTTCTTATTAACGCCAAGCTGCTCCTTATGCACTTTTTCTGCATTTTTTAGCAAAAGGAGCATTTCCGAGCAATTCTCAATTTTTATTTATCGCAAATTGAGTCCCAGAAAATTATACAATTCGGAAAATTATTTTTATATTCGGGAAATTGTAAATTAATATTAATTAAAAAAAAATTAGAAAACAAATTTTCATTTCCTTTTCACAGAAAATCCAATTTATTCGAAATTTTCAACCGTACAATTTTTTTTTTGTCACGAATTAAATTCTCTTTCATTTTTAATTATAATTTAATAATAATTTCTATAAAAAAACGATTAATTAGAAATTTTTACCTGAACATTTTTTTTTCTTTGCAGGTAAAATTCGCAGAAAGTTTAGTTACGTTTTAATTATAATTTAATAATAATTTCTACTAAAAAAAAAGATGAATCAGAAATTTTTACCTGCAGGTTCTGTTTTCGTGGAACCCAAAGAAAAAAAAAAGCAAATATCTGATAGACGTAATATTTTCATACATTTATTTCAGCCACGGAAAGAAAAGTGATTGTCAGTCAAAAGCAGAGTTTTCCAGCCATTTTCTCGAACGTCCAATTTTTCCCGATTGTGCCGGGGTTTAAATAAGTTAATCATCCACGTGATCTCGACTTGGTCGATCCCAATTTGCAGGTAAAAAAACCGTCGCATTTATTCCCGCCGATTCGAGCCGAATATCTCACGGCTCGAATTAGAATACCGCTGCTACCGCGGATAGACACGGATTTGAATTGATAATTCGCGAACGTACGTCTACGTTATTTCCATTTCTTCTTCCAGAAAAAGCGGGGCCGACGAAAATATCCGCGCTATTGTTATTTCAACTATTTTTGAATAATAGAAAGTCACGGCCTCGCGTTTCCCGTCGGCGAATTTCAAAGTATCAAAAACGAGAATATTTTTACGCAGGAAGTACAAAATTCAGAGCCCCGTGAAAAATCCTTTCGCGAAAGTTTGCAACGAAAAAAATTGTTTCCGAAATATTTGTTAAATAATTTCCCTTACAATTAATAATTACGAATTTTCTGGAATTTCAATTCCAAAGTTGAAATCAAGCAAAAATTGGAAAGGGAGAAAAAAAAATTCAGAGCCTCATAAAAAATTGTCTCGTAAAAGTTTATAACAAAAGAAAATTGTTTCAAAGTTTCAGGAATTTTTATAAAATAATTTCCAGCGACGTCGGTAGGAAAATTACGAATTTTTGAAATGGCAAATTCCAAAATTGACATACAGCAAAAATTGGAAGTAGGGAAAAAATTAACTCTTACCTGGTACATAGGGGTTAAATTCACCCCAAGACCATATTTCATCAATTTTAAATCGGTACATGACTCAGCAAAATTTTCGGGTCTTAATATTTCGAAATAAAAAAGTTACGAATTTTTTTTCTTCCACAAAATCACTCTTTTTTTCATTTTTTTCGCCAAAAATTTTTTTAAACATTCTTATTTTAATATTCAGCCTGTACAACCTACGCTTTTTTAAAAACTGCACTTCCGAGAAGTTCCAGAAAAAATATCAGGTGAAAATATTGAATGCCTTATTTATTCCTAATTTTTTTTTGGACACGGTTCCCGTGTTCCGAGCGTATATACACGCCCATCGCAACGAAGTGGTACTGTCTCGACGTAAAGGGTCGGAGTTAAATTGGTAACGAAAGACATCATCGCGGTGGGATACCGGTCAAAGAAGAGAGATTTAGCAAGAGGGTAATCCAATGTACTCGGATGCCATTCATAGTAACTGGTCCAATTATGGCTGTCAATTTAGCCGTGGCACTCGGTACTCAATAATAATTGCACTCGTATCAGAGACCACTATATGTTGTTTGACCATTAGCGGCTAGTCGCTTGTCAGTAGGTTGGTACAACTCGCATATTCTATCTCCACCTGCTGTTTCTCTTTCACCCGCGCTGTCACTCATTCTCTTGCGAATACTCACGTTGTTAGCATTTCAAGAGGGTCTTTCCCTTGTCTCTAACTATCATGCGGCTCGACTACGGCACAGGTCGATCGGTTCCGTTGCTAAATCTGACGCATACATCGAGCTTCGCCTCTCGTGAATTTCTATGGAAATTTCAAGGTTCGCTTTCAAATGGGAATTTTTTTTTTCTTTTTTTTTTCGATGGAAAGTCCTTAAAATTCCGAGGTTCATCGGAAACCGGAAGTTGCGGATTCGAACCCAGGCAGAGTCACCCGATTTTTTTGGTGTAAGATTGGAAATTACGCGAATTTCCAATTTATGTTAAAATTAGTAGTAATTATTTAATAAAAAATTAGTAATTAAATTAGTAATTAAAATTAGTAATTAAAATTAGTAAGAAAATTAGTAAGAAAATTAGTAATTAATTAATTAATATGTAAATTTGGTGGGATTCCGTTTTTATTTTTTGGGGATTTTAATTTGGCGATTATTCGAAAATTGGTAATTTCTAAAAATGATTTTCAAAGAAAAACCTATTTTTAAGTTTTTTTAAGAAAATATTACAAAGAATGGATTTTTTTTTGGCGAAAATTCAATGCTAGAAATTTACCACGAATTTGAAAACCGAGTGTTTGTAAGATAATTTCCATATTTTAATATTTTTAATTACAGGATTTTGAATAAATTATATTTCGAACGAAAATTTGATAATTTCAAATACAGATCGTGAATAAAAAAAAAATATTATTCCAAAAAGACGCAAATTTGCAATTTCAAAAATTCCTAATTATTCGGAAAATTGTTGGAAACGCAAATTTCCAGAAACTTCACGAAAGGGAATTGTTGAAAAGTCCTTGGGAAATTATTAAAACAGGAATGAGATAGAAAATACTTCAACTCTCCATTTTTCCCGAGAAAAAAACAAAAAGGTAATTTTATCCACAGAAAATATTATTCTTGAGATCCTAATTCGACTGCAGCATTTTTGGTTCGAAAAACAGTTGGTCTGAAAATGAAAAAAATAAATGAAGGTCCACGTATATCAGCGAAATATGCCGCCCAACTGATAAAACGAAGGAAAAAGCGCGCTGAAATAATACCTGCTAGTAGAATGATTCGTATACGAAATCGGATTACTGGCAACTGTATTAATTCATATACTACAGTACCAGTATATCTCCTTCCCGCTATTAAAAGTAATGGATGCGATATATGCGATGATAGCACGGCGAAGCCGTAGATTGGGATATGAAACTAGAATTACGTGTTAATTACGAATTAACACTCGTCCGTGTTGGCGATGGTACCGGAACTTTCATCTCCATATGGTTGAAAATTCCCTTTGATACGAGCTACGAGAATGGGAAAGAAATGGACCGAGTGGAAGGATTATCGGAAGGGTTTCGCGATCGAAGTCGAACGAGAATAATGAAGTGGGTTTACAGAAAAAAAAATGACGATTCCAAAAAAAAAATCTTGTTAAATTAAAAATCGCGATATTTTAGGGAAATTATTGGAAAAGGAAATTTCGAGAAACTTGGGGACCCGGAAGTGTCCGAGAAAATTCTCAAAATTCCGTGGAAATTTTTGAAAATGGGGAAAGAGGTCCTCGAGTCCGTGAAATTTGTAAAAAAAATTTTTAAATTTCGAGGATCTTCATGGATATCGAGGATTTTTGTGGATTTCCAAGATTTTCCTGGATTTTAAGGGTTTTTATGGATTTCAAGGATTTTTGGGGATTTCGAGGATTTCTGTAGATTTTGAGATTTTTTTTGGATTTCGAGAATTTTCCTGGATTTCAAGGATTTTTATGGATTTTAAGGATTTTGGATGATTAAGAAATTTCGAGAAACTTAAGGACCCGGAAGTGTCCGAGAAAATTCTCAAAATTCCGTGGAAATTTTTGAAAATGGGGAAAGAGGTCCTCGAATTCATAAAATTTGTAAAAAAAAATAAATTTTTCCGGGAATAATTTTTTAAAGAGAAAAATAAATTCTAGTAGAGGTTCTCGAGTTCATAAAAATTCTAAAAAAAATAAATTTTTCGGGGAATTTCTTTTTTTTCTGGAAGAAAGAAAATTTCAGTGTCCCAGAGCCGGCGTGGTAGAGCATAATGAGGAAGAATCGAGCGAAGAGGCAAGTGCCTCTCGAAGAACTGCGGAGAAAGAGCCATTGAGAGAGCGTCTGTTGGGAAACAGTTCCGCCGAAGAAGAAATATCCGACGGGCAACGGGAACGGTGCATCCGAAAAATTGTCTGTTGAGAAACAGTTCAGGCGCTGAACGAAGTGTCCGAGAGGAAGGAATCGATCCGGGAGGTAATGGCTGGAGAATTGCATGTCTGATGGGAAGATCGACAGTCTGAAAAGGATCGGATGGAGGTCGATCGAATGGAAGACGATTAAAAAATAACCGATTACAGCCAAAAAAAAAAGAAAAAAAATTAATTTTTTTGAAAAAACGCAACCGATGACGTAAATTGGCCTTTTAGCTCCCAATTAATATTAATAAAAATTCCAGTTAATTTGGATTCGAGGCGATACATTTTCGGCGCTAGAAATTCCCTTTAATGTCCATTCCGGAGCCGGAATGGCTCCCTTGCCATTTTTTTTTTTTATTGCATCTCTTTTTCGGTACTTGCCGGGTACGGTATCGCATCAACCTAATGGAATTTCGTGATTCTTTCGTAACCGAGCGAATATCGCGTCCCCGTAAAAAAAAATTGGCCGGGTTTTTCGTCGGTGTGACGCGACGTTGAAAGAAAGCGGAGAGTTAATTGGGTCGAGGGACGTTAACGAATGTTTAATTTGTCGGATGGCCCCGGACTTCCTTGGAATGAATTTCAATTTATTATATGCCTCGATTCCGCGTCTTTTTTTTAATTTTTTTTAACCCCGCTTTTACCCCCCCTCACCCCTCTCCCCCCTACCGGTTTTACAGCCACGGGGGTCGGTATGGGTGCACTTTCTATAGCGTGCATGCAAAAAATTTGCACCAGAAACCAGACGTTGACCCCAATTCCCGTTTCATCGGAAATTGAGGAACAAGAAAAATGGCACGGGGGCGGGGGGGTTGAGGGGTTTTCTCGAAACAATTGGACTTTGCACCCCCAAGATCGCGAGGGTTTGGGATTTTGTTTTATAATAATTGCAGAATTCGAATAAAAATGATGATTTTTGACATATTTCGAAATTTTATTTAATAAGGCACACTCACCTCGGCTGGGAAGGCATAATTATTGACGCGATGCTCCGAGCCATGGTTATTGTCCATCCCGTAATGGATGTAGATTTCCTCGAATTGGTAATCGTAAGCTAGGGGACCCCCGGTGATGTTGACGCGCATTTTCGGGTCCTTCTCCGCTTTGAACACCAAAAATTGTCCCGTATTGTGCAAGTGTCCCGAAACCTGCAAGAAAAATTTTTTCATCATTCAAAATATTTCCCCTGCTTTTCCCGAAAATGGGGTAAAAATTAAAGTTTCGAAAACGGGGTTGGACAAGTCATTTCTAGGGGTAATTTTTCCCGTAGAATCGATTCCAAATGTCAAAATTCATGAAATCCTAGCGGAAGTTGGAAAAAAGTAGGTTTTTCGAGGAAAAATCGTATTTCCCGTGGGATTTCGAGAATTTAATTACCAGAATTGGATTCCTCGGAAAAAAATACATCGGATATGGGTCTCCCGAAATTAAAAAAAAAGTTTGCAAAAGTCGAATTTTTTGGGCAACATTCAGCCGTTCCTAAGAGGTTAAGATTAATCGTACAAGTAATAAATTCGATTTCAAGATGATTTAGTAGATCGCCTTTACTCGGGCTTTATTCCTGCAGGAACAAAACGTCGTCATTTCCCTTTTGCACCCTTTAAAAGTGGATGAAGAGGGGGGGGGGGGGGGCAGAGGAAGATAGAATTTTCCTATAGCTACTAAACCACCGTTTCCTACTGCAGAAATTCCGTATAACACCCGCAACTGCAGAACGATTGTTCTCGTCTAACTCTCTCCTTTCTTCCCTCACTTTTCTTTGTAAAACGACTTGGTTCAACACGAAGCCTGTCCGACTTCCAAAGGATGGAAGAAGTGGGTGGGCAAGAGGCAGAAAAATAGAAAAGTCGAAAGAAAATTCACGTGCTTTTGTTCAAAACTAACGCTGACGGTTCTTTTTCGTATCGGCTAGTTTCTTTTTTTTTGCTATCGAATTTTGCAACAAATATTCGCAACAAGAGGTACCTTTCGTTTATTGATTATTATTATTATTATTAATTGACTGGAAAAATTGGTACTTTCCCATTTCGAAAATTCGTTCATTCGATTCCCGGATTTCTACCCCCTCCCCCCCCTGACTTGGGGGTGACTTTCCCTTTTGTGCGTTCGCCTCATTGACATTGAAAAAATTTGGCAATAAATGAAAAAAAAAAAAATATAAAATAAAATTAACGTGCAATAAAACGAGCTAATAAAATTTCGATTTTCCGGAAATTAGAGGGTCGATTGATTCCCAAAGAAGCATAAAGTGACTGTCTACTAGAACCAATTGCCCCCATTAATGGGGGAAACGAAGTATTTGGTGACGAAATAACCCGACAATGAAATAGCTGCTGGTATTAATAGGCTGAGAGTTATTTGTCATTTTGCATATATGTGTGTTTTGAATATTGGCAATATATTATCAGCGCATCATCATTGGTTATCGTCGTCATCGTCATCGTCATCATCATCATCATCATGATCATCATCGGCATCGCCATCGTCACATATACCGGCAGAAGAGAACGAAACAATAATCGTTGGCGTGAAATCGATAAAACCACCGACGCAAATGTGGTGTTACAATGGTTAATTGCTAGCCCATTGTTCTACATCGCCGTGAGAGAAAAGAGAGATGAATAGAGGCAAGTGAGAACGTGATCAGCATGGCGATTTCAATCCATCGATACTTTGTTGAATTCCTTTCAATTATCAAACAATATTTCTTTTCTTTTTTCCCCATTCGTTCTGCTTCTTCTCCTTTTCTTCTAATTGTCTCTCCGGAGACTGTTAAATATCTTAATTTAACGATCCTCGGAATTGCGTCTCGACATTTGTAGTCAAGTGTGATATTTTATTAATTGATTAATTGGTTAATCAATTAATTAAGGAATTCTACCGTTAGGCTTTAGTTGAAATTTTTATTGCGATTGTTTCCAGCGACAGGTCAAATGTATCTTTTTCGGTGAGAAACTTATTTTTATTTTAGGAAATTTTGTCATTGAATGAATGAATGAATGAATGAATGAATGAATGGTTTTTTTTAAATCGAATTGTTAACCGGAAAAATTAATGAGTGAGTCAAAGAAGTAGTAAATAAATGGGGAAATTAGCAAATTAGTGGAAGAATGAATGATTGAATGAATGAATGATTGAATGAATGAATGATTGAATGAATGAATGATTGAATGAATGAATGATTGAATGAATGAATGAATGAATGAATATTTGAAAAAAAAACGAATGACCAAACGGAAAAATTAAAGAACGAGTCAAGGAATGATAAAATGAATGAATGAATGAATGAATGAATGAAAGGACGATAGAATGAATGAATGATTCCGTGAATGGATGAATAACTGAACAAAAAAATGAATGAAAAGGAGAAAGGATTATACAAACAAAAATTCACTCGCTGCACAACTGCATTTTCCAATCATCCCAATCCTCATTGTCTCGCACAACAATCATAATTCCCTTTAGGTGCGCCTAACATCGTTTTAGGATTTAGGTCTATGCGAAGCTTGTTCGGAAGAGGATAAAACACGGTTGGAAGTCGGCTGGTGGAGCAAAGATTGGGTGGGTCCCATTACTAAAGAGAGGATCTTCCTCTCGCTCTCAGTCCGTATTTCTCTCTCTCTCTCTGTCTCTCTCTCTATTTCCCTGTCTGACATCATCCCTCTCGCTGGCTCTCTGTATCTCTTTCGATTTCCCAGCCTCTCGTGCTCTCCTTTCTCTCTTTGCCTTCGGTACAAGGAGTCCATTTTCTTGTACGTCGCGCGAACCTGAATTATGGCGTCATCAGTTAGAAATAATGAGGTAACCTCCAGCCAGGAACCGACTCGCTCCTTCCTACGGTTGCTCCATCCGGGAAGAGACACGTCGGCAAAAGTCCACGAGGGTAACTAATTATATTTCGCGATAGATCCACGCCGTGGTCCTTCCCACTCTGCCAGGTTCCAATCACCAAAGAATTCCTCCGCCAAACCAATTTGCGAATTTTCATCCTCTCGGAGGATGGGAAAAATATTCATGGAAATCATTTCCATTTTCCATCGCTTCTCGATTTACCGGAACCTCCCCGGAAATTTTGGGGGATTTTGCGTGTTTTGAAAAAAAAAATCGAAGAAATTTCGGGAACGAACAAAACCTCTCTGGAAATTCGAGAAACGTCCCCAAGCGAGGTACCGTCGCATCCGGAACAGAAGTAAATTTGGAGTAATTAAAATAATCTATTCCGTATAATTCAAGAAACGAATGAAATAAGTTTGTTTCCAAAGTTCCCTTTTTCAGGTATCAAAAGTACGAACTTACTTTCGCAAGTTAAGGGAAAAGGAAGAAAGAAAAAAGCCCAAGAAAATGGGGAAGGAGGGAGGCAGGAAGGAGGAAAGCTTCGGCAAGGGAGGCAAAGGCAAGCAAGCAAGAGTAAAATTGTTAGAAATGAACGGACTCGAGTGCGAGACTGCGAGGGTAGAGACGTACGTTCGACTTGGCCAGTTCGTTCTATTGTTTAATTTAAGTGGCAAAGTTTTAACCGGGTTAAACGCGGTATAAATTTGCCACGGCGAAACTTGCACATACCTCCGTCGTTATTCCGCGATTCTTTCTTACATTTTTCCCGAATAATTCCGCTTCTACCTTGACGAGTCGAGATTAAGAAAATTCCTCGGACGCTCGAGGACCAAATTGTAGCCTTCAAACTTCGCGGTATTTATTTTTCCACTTAAGGAGGGAATCATTCATTCATTCATTCATTCATTCGTTGTTCAATAAAATTTCTAATTTCTTCATTCGTTTTTGCATTCCTTGACTCATTCTTTAATTTTTCCGTTTAATAATTCGTTTTTTCAAATATTCATTCATTCATTCATTCATTCATTCATTCATTCTTCCACTAATTTTCTAATTTCCCCATTCATTTATTGATTCTTTGACTCACTCGTGAATTTTTCAGGTTATCAAATCGATATAAAAAAACCATTCATTCATTCATTCATTCATTCATTCATTCAATGACAAAATTTCCTGAAATAAAAATATGTTTCTCACATTGGGAGGCTCATTTTTACTGATTTTTTAGGATTTTTTTCTTAATGCGAAGAATTAATTAGAATTCAATCAAATTTTGACATCGTTTTTTTCATATTTCCAACAACGTTTGCGAATTTTTTTTGGATAATTTCAGCCAAAAATAACAACGTTACTCATTGGTGTTCGCTGAAGCTCGTATCTGGAGTACTCCAATTGCGGGACTTGTACATTCCAGACAGAGAGAGAAAAAAAAATTTCGCTCCTGGGGACCGCGTCAATTAATTAATCGATCAATCGAGGCACCCGATATTTTCGCAAACGCTGCAAGACGATGGCAGGTCTCGGACCCAATCGCCTACAGAAGTGACGGAACCGGTAGCGATGGAGCGACGAGTTACTGATTTTCCAGGATAAAGGGACGACACTGGGAAGGAAAATAAAGCTCATATTCTTCAACTTCTCTCCGCTCCTCGTTCCTTTTTTCCCTTTCCCTACTTTTCTTTTTTTTTTCTACCCCACAGCCACGCTTAACCTTTTCATCGTGTCGACATTCACGGGCGAGAGTAACTTCCTGACACTCTCTGCGGTTAAACGCTTGCTTGTCTCCGAGTAAATTGTTGTATATATATTTTTTTATGTTTCGTATATACTTGTGTGGGTGCACATGTATATGTACAACCCGTGTCGTATTAATATTGGGGTTGTTAGTTCCTGAATTTCTTTTTTTTATTATCGAAGAGAAAGGTTTGGAAAAAGGAGACTTTATTATTCCACGAAACTTCGTTCCCGATCGAAATTATAATCGACCCCGGTGTCAGGGGTCGGGAAAAACATCCCCGTAGCGAAGAAGTCGTTACCGTCCCTCCGCGTTTCGGAGGAAAAATATGGGATGCGGGAAAAGTGGACACCAAGAAAAATACGAATACATGAATTCCAAATGGGGGCTTTGGATTCCCCATATCCGAGGCTCGTTTTCACCGATTTTTTAGGATTATTATTTTTTTTTTCGTGGGAAGAATTAATTAGAATTCAATCAAATTTCGACATAATTTTTATGGTGCGATTATTTTAAAAAATAGGGACAAAAAATTCCGGGAATTGCTTAGCGTCGTTACACTGCACTCCGGTGGCCCGCATGACCAGCTACAGCCTCGGGGGCCAAAATTTCTTCTGGAGGAAAAAAACTCGTTGGCGGCTGAAGGAAGAAAAAAAAAAAAGGTGGCATCCCGCAACTCGCAATCTTCGGCGTCCCTTTAATTCCTGAGGGAAATTCAAAAAAGCGGAAAAATTGTGTAAAAATGCCGGGTATGAACTATTGACACAAAAACACGCGTCGCAGCGGCATTCCCGTCACGTTCTAATGAATTACCTTTGAGCATTCGAGTGTAAAGAGTGCGACGATTCTTAAAGTGAACTCAATTAAGCCGGTGGTAGTGTGCAATGCGAATGCCAAGTAGATGAAGCTTTAAAGAAGAGCGGGACAGAAATGGGGAAGAAAAAGAAAGGAAGCTCTGGGATCTCTATTTCCAAGCTTAGCCGTATCCTCCGTCTCTCTCTCTCTCTCTCTCTCGCTGGCCCTTTCTTTGCCGTATTAGAGCAGACGCGAGCTCGAGCTCAACTCGTGCGCTGGCTCGGTGGATTTGTACGTATCCCGACAAAGTGCCTTTCTCGCATTGGCATGGAAGTCGAGTAAAGCAATTTGTCGCTCACAACCCAACTTCACGACGCTTCTTTTGTAAGCTGGGGTACTTCTTTGCCGGGTCCTCTCCCCCCCTTTTTTTTTATTTATTTTTCTCTTTCTTGCGACTTCCCTTTCACCCTTCAACCCCGTCGCTGGATACACAACAACCCCACGTGCGTGTCACCTCGGTATTGTAACTACGCCGGGGGAGAGAATGCCCGGAAAATTGAGAGGCTGAATGGAATTTCGAGTCAGCGTTTCTCTTTCTGCGTCAACGTATTTGCGGGAAACGACGTTACTCCGGCGCCCTTTAGGGCCAAGTCACGGTTTTCCATCAAAATTTTTCGTGTCTCGCTTTCGTCTAATGGGGGCTTCCAATTTCGAGATATCGAAGTCTCCGGATTTGCTGATTTTCTTTTATAAAATTGTTGTTTTTATTCCGGCCCTTTTTGCCGAGAACAATTGTTTATGGGGTTACTGTTTATTATTTTATTATTTTTTTTATTCGATTTTGATTTTACAATTTTTTTTTTGTATCGTTCATAAATTTTATTTTTGTCCCAAAAAATTATTCCAGGGTCATGAATGAAATTTTTAATCCGCCAATAAAAATTCGTGGTTGTTAAAATTCGTTTTAGGAATAGAAAAAAAAAATATCAGGGTGTCCCATAAGTTCCTTCCTCTCCGGCTCGAGGTCGCGCATAGCGTGGGGCGGAAGGAACTTATGGGACACCCTAATACGTACGTACAAAATTTAACGTACGTACCCAATAAATGAACGAAAGAGGAAACTTGAACTCACCATGTGTTTATCGACGTGTACGGGTCTCAAGTGAGGATCGAACAGTAGCTTGTCGGGTTCGATGTTGATAGGACTTTGCCTCCTCCCTTTACTGCAGATGGACCATTGAGGATTTATTAAACCCCAGAAGGATGGACCTGTAAGCATAAGGGGAAACATGGAAAGAACAGCGAAAAGTAGAGAAAGTTTTGTCTGGCATAAAAAAAAAGTGTTTTTTTTTTAAATTGTTTAAAAAGTTTCGTCCCGACCAATACTTAGCGATCCCTCGCTCCTTGGCGTTGAATTATTGTGTATTGGGTGTAATAAAAAAAAATGGCGAATGGCAAAAACAATGGCGTCTGAATAATTTTCCAACTTTCCCTAACGCGACGATGATGGAAAGGTTTTCAACTTTTCCTATTTTTTTTTTCAACTCAAAAGAATTTTTCAACTCATTTTGTAGTTTTAAGGACACCTGGGAATCCAAACGTAAACCATACGGACGAAGTTCAACGTGATATTCTTATACTTTTTCAAATCCTTTGAGAAATTTAACTTTTTATTCGCAATATGCCGCACCTTCTTTCCCGTTTTCATTTTTTTTTCCCCCCTTTTCTTTTTTGGTGAACATTTGATCCTTAATACATACGTCCCATTCGTAACCCCCCCACGTACGGGAACCATAGTCGGGGTGGACGGATCGAAAAAGAAATTTGTTTTGTTTAATTATATCAATTATTTTTCCTTGTATCAATTTTTTTCTATAATATTATTTTTATTATTATTATTATTATGAAAAATGATCTCGACGTGGAATTATCGCATTTCGAAAAATGGAAAAATAATTCCCGATGGAAATTATCGTGGGACGAATAATCCCGAGGAAGATTATCGCGCGAATCGTTTACGCCGGTGCCAAATTATCGTAAGAACTCGAAAAGGGCACGAATTATCCCGCGGACAAATCGTCACGACGGGCGAATTATCCCCCTGAAATTTATCGTGGGGTCAAATTATGACGAAGGCAATTTATCGCAAGGACGATTTATCATCGGAGCGATTCATTCGTGGAGAAAAAAAAAAATCCCGAGGGACCACTCGCCGGCGAGACGATTTATCCGAAAGTGATATAATTAAATCGAGTGACGGGGAGAGACTTCGAATTGGGGGGGGGGGGGGGGGGGCAACCGGGAGACGAATTCGCGAATTGGAGGATCGGGTGGAAATAAAATAAAATAAAATGAAAAAAAAAATAGGAGGGACTTTCAGCGACAATTCGAGGCTAGAAAAATTTTAAAATGGGAATGGAACACGCCCCGCGCTCGTCCTGTCAATTAAGTCCTCACGCGTCAGACTTCAACGAGTTTAATAGACCAGGTAATCCATCAGCGAAATGGATTCCACGAGCGAGGCGGGGAAAAACAGTAAAAACTGTGACTTTGATCTTACGTCGCGATAAATAATTTAATCCAACCAATTCCGATCCAATTGCATTAAATCGCAATTAAAAGTTTACTGTTGCTGGTGTCGAATGAAATGCAAACGGAAAATGCAGTCTCTTTATAATCCGATTGGACGGCAGTCAAAAGGATTGAGATCCCAGTTAATTCCCGACAAATGGGATTCCTTGGTCCCGCCTTTGCTGGCTGAAAAAAAAAAGTGTCCCGCGGCTGTAGCCATAAATCGCCCGTTCGAAATGCCGAAACTGGGATTCGAACCCGAGTCTTTTACGAACGTTCAAAATTCTCACTTTGAACTTTTTTTTGGAACGACCCGGTACCCCCTTTACCGGATCCCGGGTTCTGGTTCGGAATGGGGGAAAATAAAAAAATAATGAGGCCATAAATCGGCGTTGTCGCCTTCCGGGCAATAATAGGGCGTGGAGGTTGTTTACGAAACATGTTCGCCAAAGTAGGATGCAGTGGAAATATAGGAGACTCGGCGGCAGCAGCAGCGATATGTGTGGGAAATTTCCACATAAATTGACAAGAAATCACGTTATCCACTGTTAAATGAATTGGATAGGTTAACGCCGCTATGAATGTAACAATCTTGTTATCAAGTGAACAAGTACAGGTGATGCAGCCGAAAGCTTTCTCGTTTTCGAATTGATATGCGCCGGGGACGTATAAAACGGGCGTGCCATATATCCGCCGCAACATGAGAATGTTTCATACCAAATTGTTTCCGTTGCTGCTGCGAATTTGTTAATTAACTCAAGTAAATTGCTTTTGTAATGTGGCAAATTCGCAGAAACCCCTGGAACGCGCGATACCGCGCCGGTCGTACGCTCGACGTGCGTCGTCACACGCTGTTTCGATCAATTCCTTCCTCGCCACCGAGCCCGAACCCGCTGGACTTCTTGAAAGGGGCCAAAACGAGCCCTCCCTTTTCCGGGACGCGTTTTTTTTTTCTTCGCCCCACGCGCGCGGCCTCGTTGGGAACGGAGAGGAAACGAACGACCAGCGAACGAGAGACGAGAGGAGAGGGTTTCGGTTTGCGGAGATTAAATGAAATTATTTAAATGCTGTAATTTAACATCCCGGCTCTGGTATCCTACCGGACGATGGCCAGTGCTTTGCAGGTGTTGAACATGCATGTATGCATAGAATATGTTTCCGGAAAATCCGACTAGCCTCCACCGCCATCGCCACTAACCACCCTCCCGCGTTGCCCACCCGCCCCTTTCAGAAACGAGGAGGAGGAAGAGGTGGAGGAAGAGGGTTGGAATTGTACGCGCATACATTAGTAGCGAGGGCTTCGAGAGTGCAAACATGGTGAGCGTGCAAACGAACCCTTTCTACTTGCAGCTAATGCCGGGGCAGAGACTGCAGAGCGGCGGAGGCATGCGGCAGGACTTTCCTTGCGTCCTGCTTGTTTTCCTTAGCCCTCTCTTTCCAGGAGAGAAAGCTCTCTAAGCTAGACGTTTCTCCTCTATCCCAAGCCAAAAGCTTCTTCAACCGTAACACCTTCCGGAAATCGCGAATTTCGTGGTGGAGCTTACGAAACTAACCCTTTACCTCGTTAAACATTAGCTGCTACCCTCCTTCCTCCAATTTACCTTTCCTACCCTTAATTTTCGAATAAATCCCAATTAAAACTGACCAGGTATTTCATTTACTCATCACATTTCCACCGAATGAATTTGCGCGGCTTGATTATTATGAATGTAGCGTTCGGGCTGCGATTTCGCTGATGACGTAATAACACACCACCTACCTTGCCCGAATTTTACCGGCTCGAAATTCGTCCGGCGCGTTTTGGAAATTCGAACAAACCCTGGACCGTTGGAACGAATTTTTTTTTTTAATCCAGATTATTATCGTAATTTTTTCTCCATTTCCGCAGGCTACGACTGAACCCCCCCCCCTCCCCCGGGAGATTCGTTTTGCTTCGTCCTTTGTCGTTTTTTGCACCAAGTTTCGCGCTTATTCCACCTTCCATTCATTCATTCAATCATTCATATTTTCACTCACTCGCTCGTTCATTCATTCATTCATTCATTCATTCATTCATTCATTCATTCATTCATTCGCTCATTTATTCATTCATTCACTCATTCATTCATTCATTCACTCACTCACTCGTGCATTCATTCATTCATTCATTCACTTACTCACTCGTTCATTCACCCATTCATTCATTCATTCACTCACTCACTCGTTCATTAATTCATTCATTCAATCATTCATTCATTCATCCATTTATTCATTCATTCATTAACATAAGTTGTCAGAACCGTATCGAAAAAAAGCCAATAAAAGTTTGGGACGAAGGCAGAAATTTTTCATAGGCAGGAGAGGAGAGAATGGTATAGCTTCGCATGCGAAAGGGTTGAGGTAGGGTAGGTTGGTTGGTTAGTCGGTGGGTAGGTAGGTAGGTAGGTAGTTGATTGGAGAACAGTGAAATATATTCATGTATGCATATGAATTCAGGCGTTGGTAGGCTGAAGCGTCGCGATGCCTACAGATACACTCAATGTCTGCAGGCTAAAGCCCGATGTTATATAACCACCCCTTCGCGTTGAAAAACATCTTAATTGGACTTTGCACCCTCTCTTCTCATACCCAACTCACCTCAACTCGACTCGACTCGACTCGACTCGACTCAACCCAACCCACGCCAGCTCAACTCGGTTCGGCTCGCCTCGGCTGGATCTACTGCATATATATGCACCATTGGGGCAAGAAAAAAAAAATTCTCCCCCTACCGATCTTTTTAATCATTCCACTACCATCGCACTGTCGTTCCGACTCAAAGTCCTCGTTCCACTTCCCCTTCCTTTGTCGGATCGTCAATACTCAACGGCACTGCGATCGCGAAACGACGATCAAAGTTCTTTAGAAATCGGGAGACCATTTCTTTTGCCTTCCCGGACTTCCCCCATTTTTTAAGACGTTCTCCTTTCATGGATTCGCCCTCTCGCGCTGAGGTTTCTCCTTACACAGCGGCAGAAGTGGAATTTCAACGACAATCCGTGGCACCGTTTTCGAACTTTATTCGATTCCGCTTCCACGGGGTCACAATTTGCCCCGAAGTTTTCTTGAAAATTGGATTTTTCAGTCGCCAGCCCCAGATTTTGGAAATTCCGCTGAATGGAAATTAAATTTCGCTCGTTCCGAATTTAAGGCCGGGCTGGTTCCTCGACACGCTTGAGCCTTAGTGAAATGGAAGGAAAGGAACGAGATCGATACGTAGCTTTTTCTGAAATTGGAGACCACCACCCCTTTGGCCCAAATCTGCCTTTCGCTTCTGAACCGAGTCTACGGTGAAATGGGTCACAATAAAATCGGACTCTCGCTTCAGGACCGGAAGGTTCGCTCCGAGAGTCCTTGCGATACTATTGACGTCGGATTCCGGTCAGCAAAGCATCCGCCTGCACGGTCGAGAAACGACTCAATTGGCAAGACACGAAACGAACGAGCGAGCTCGCAAACGCACGGAGGGAAGTCGAAAGTTCGGAATTCGTCGGCAAATAAATATAGATTCGTGACAACGTGTGGACTGAGGAAAAAAGCGGAAAGTTTCACTCCTTATTTAGCGAAACGAGTCTCTAACTGGGGGGACCTTCATGTAATATATCTGAAGCACGTTTTCCAACCCTGATCCTCGTACCGTGACGGCACGCGACAAACCCCACGACCACAGCTCCGCTATTGCTGTCACTGCTACGACACCACTACCACCGTTGCCGTAACCGACTTGACTTCACGGAAATTCCTTTATTTCTCATTTTTCTCCTTTTCGCGACAAAAAAGGGGCTTGGAATGCACGCAAGAGTATGTGCTCGAAATTAAAAATTAGCGAATCCTAATCGCCGTATTTACATAAACTTGCCCCAAGTGGGTCAAACTTCACGCCTTTAATTATCCTTAGCCTTATCTGTCAACCGCACGAGGTACAGTGTTGGGAAAAAGTTACCCGGAGTTGGGAATAAATGGGGTATCGTGCGCCGATCCCATTCCCCAAATGGTTTGACCCGCGATTCCACGGTTGGGCATTTTTTTCTCGCCATAGGACCACTTTTATGGCCTAAAATACGTGACCACAACGCACGAAATAGGTTAACGGTCGAATAGCGCGCTCCGATTGGCTCCCCCACTCCGTTCCTCGACGCACGAGTGCTTACGGCTTGGCCCGAACGCGCTTCGACGGTCTCCCCACCACCAAAGTCGCGCCAAGACCGCTCGGAGCAGCGGAATACCGAGAGTCACGTGACCGGGACCCGAGTCTGACAATGGAATATTTTTATTTGTCGAATGTCGAATGTGTAAAATAATTGTGGGTCACGGTTTCTCAAGCTGCGAACCAATTTCGAGCGACATTTTGTCAGCTGCGAGTCTCGCAGAGTTTCGCGTTGGCATCCCCGACAAGTGGAAGACGCAAAATAGTAACTTTTTCTTTCGGAAGCATCAAATCTTCCTGTTTGTTCCGCGTAGCGAGAAGGAGGAGCTCTGCACGTCGTCGAAACACAATTCTTTCTTGCGCCTTTCAAAGAACCTTTCACGAAAGAAGTTTCCCACTGGGATATCAGGATCTCGTCAGTTTCTTAGCAAGTGAAACACTGAAGAAAGCAATGCGGGAAAGAAGAAAAAGCGATAGCACAGCGACATTCTTTACGCTTTTGAGATTCGAGTAAGTACAGTGCGGAGATATTCGACGTGTACACGAATATGTCTGTCTTGGTGTCCCCTTTCCTTTATTCGCGCGGATCTCATTGTACAAATGATCCAGGGAGATGCGAGAAAGGCCGGATTTTGCAAACCGGTTTATCGCGAAAGCTCGGCAAGAAGAATTGACAGCCGCGTCTCGAACTGTCACTTATCAAAACTCCGGCAAAGGACGCTCCGATATAATTTATATTTTACACGTTAATCCGGTAGCGGCGCTATATTTATATTTTCAAATGCAGGTGCATTTCCACATTTGCGCGGTAATGCAAACAAATTTCAACTGTCACTCCCAGCTAACGACGTCAAAAATAATGCAATTATCTTGGCGTTTCGTTCTGACAAATTGGGTCAATTTACCAGATACCGCCGCTGTCTTGTTAATTGCTTTCGAAATATGATTCCCCGCATAACTAATTCACCTCCGCTCCTTAATTGGCTCTTGTCGTTGCGTTTTCATAAATAATACTCGGCGTCTTCCAACTTTGGCCTGGGGTCCTAGTGACTCTGGGACCTTCCAGATTAACCCTAGATTTCCGGTTGGATTCCGATCGTATCGGAAATCTTGGATACTCCGTGCCGAAGGCACCCGAGGGCGAGGAGACCCTAACCTCGAATGGAGCGGAATCGTCACGTGACCTGGTGACCCACGAAATGGGATGGATCTGAATACTCGAGACGCCGATAAACGCTAAAAAGTCCAAATTGGACGGTTAAATTGCACCCAACGTTGGCTAATTGCACGGAGCAAGAAGGAGCGGATGGAACGGGGGGCCAGAGGGAAGAGGAATGGGACAAGGAAATAGTGAGTTAATGAAATAATAGTGAATAGATAGAGTGATTACTTTCTTATCACTGGCGAGAGATAGTGGATATATAGAATTCTCGTTATAGCATTCATCACGTGACGCTGCTGTTACCCATTACTCCGACATGCTATATACACGCCGTTGCCTCACTACTACTTAAGTAGTCTGTGTCCCTAATGTTAACTGGCTGGCAGCTGTAACTACCAAGCCAAAAGGGGTAAAATAGAAGGATAAGAGGAATAGAAGCAAGAGGCAAAAGAGGAGCGAGAGGGGAGGTTAGCTGTAACAACCCCATTATTGAAACTTCAAGCACGGAACAATCATTGTGCAATTAGCAAAAGTGATTAAGTGTAGCAGAAGCCGCCACTACCCAACATCGTTCGCTGCTTTGGGTCTTCGTCATACCCACTCGTGCTGCCTCTCCACCCCTTTTTCTTACCCTCCTCCTCCTCCTCTTCCTTCGTCGCCTCCATTCTCATCACAGTTTCCTTCCTGCAACGTGTTAAATTCCTGACGACTCCTTCAACACCTGTTTTAATTATCTACCTGTCTACTCTCACTTTTACCTCCCTTATCTCTTCCTTGCCTCCAGCTGGTCCGTCATTTCTTTCCCCGCTGGCGCTGTCGCTGCGACGACCGAGACACCGCGCGGCCGTGGGTGAGTATCGCTTGCGAGTACCGTTGCGTCTTCCAACGCAGCCGTTTTGCCTTCTGGAGGAGAGATATTTTATCTCTCGTATACCGGCGGTATTAAACTTTGGGAGATATTTTATCGGACTAACTTTAAATTGCATCTGTTTATCAATCTCTCCTTGGCGCTCCCTTCCCGGCGAGTTTCTCGTGCTTTCTTTAACTTACGTGCCCTTTTTTCCCCGTACACGGTCTGCGAAAAGTGTGCACTCCTGTCGTTACTCCGTAACACGCAAAGTTTTCGCGAAGATCGTCGGAAGTGGAGCCGGATGGTGCAAATAAAGAAGGCGGAGACTCGACGCGGCGCGATTTCAAAGGAAAATGGAATTAAAGCGAGAAAAGGGTTTCGAAAGGAACTTAATCTTAATAAGAGTTAAATGGATTGTTAATTGCGCGAAAATGACATTTTTTAAGAAAAAAAAAAAAGAGAGAAATGTAAATATACTTAAGAGGTGATTTCCCAGATTCTCATTTTTCTTTCGAGACACAGTTAACTATTTTCCTTACTTTCATTCCATTCTTAAGAGTCCTCTTTTTAGTTCCTTCTGGTTAAGTCGGCACACTTGTATTCAGTGCGAAGTGATAAAAGATGGAAAGTGGCTGGGCATTTGCATGTTTATTCCCGTTTCTTTAATTCTACCTGGCCTGGAGTAGAAATAAAGAGTTTTTTCTTCCCTCCCACTTGCCTTAGCAGACCCATAAGAAACGGAGAAAGAGGGAAATAAAGTCGAGAGGGAGGCGTAAAGAAGAAGAAATAGCACGAGGAACGAAGGAGGAACGACGCGAGGGGAAACAAGAGCTTTTACCCGCGTTATTTCTTCAATCTTTAAAGAGGAAATGAAGAGCTCAGGTAATAGTATGCTGAATTTTATAGTATCGGTCTTTTTTTTTGTTTACTTTTATGGTAATGAACAAAGAAATTGGACTGAGCGAAGTTGGACGTCCGCGAGGCGACGTCGCCTTCGTCTGTAATTGGAGAGTCCGGGAATTAAAACCACGGGTGCAAGGGACACTCTCTACCGTGGAAAATAAAGGCAAATACGGGATAAGTCCGTCCGTTGCACGAATTCCATGCCAGCGCGGCCCCTACACCGTGTGTCTGCCCATTGCTCGATCTTTCCACTAGATTTCTACTTGTACGGGTTCTACCGCGCGTCCCTTCCACTGGGTGCTCCCCCCATTGCGTGTCCCCTCCATTGGGCGGTCCCACTGTCGCGTGTCCCCTCCATTGCGCGCTCCCTCCCATTGCTCGATCCCCCCACTGGGTGCTCGCTCCGCTTTGGGCTGCCTCATTACGTGTTTCTTCTACTTAAATTCTTTCGCTTGATCTCTCGCGCTTCTACTTCGGCCTCTCGCGCAGTAGGAGTCACGGTTGGGACTGTACTTGCGTATTTATAATATTTATAACCAACTGCGACAGCAATTGGGCGAAACAAAAAAATAATTTCGTTATTGGCGTGGAATGCAACCAATTAATGGAGACTAACCCTCGATGGTGAGTCAAGGCACTATCCGGTATCATTTGAGAGCGAGGTCTGTCTTGCTCTACAGGAAAGTTGGAACAGTTTCGCAACAATGGCAGTCAATACCGATAATTAAAAGTGATACCATCACACCGAGCGGGGTTTCGCCTTCGCCGTTGCAATTAATGACACAATCAATATGTAAATGAAATGCAATTCCAAAATATCATTCCCAAGCAGACGACAGTTTGGAGGAATAATCGAAATGCCAAACAATTTAACTTTCTCTTTATGTATCCACTCCAGCGGGAATTTAAAGCAGTCTGGTAACAGACATTGCCTCCGATCGGTACCGGCTGGGTCACGGATTTCAACTTGGGTCTTTTGCGGTCGATATTTATTTATGTATGCTCTTGAGGTGTCATGGGGCAAAATGGAGATACCAACCTGCTTCCAATTTAAACAAATTGGAGCGAGATTTTTGTTATTGCTGGACTGACTGGAGTGTAAATAAAAATTTTTTTCCCGGATTTCTCGAAAAATGTCCCAAAATCTGAAAGGTCAAAGAATCCAAGAAAAAAAAATTAAAAAAAAAACAATAAATCAGAGAAGAGGTAGAAGAGGGAGCCACAAGAATTGAAAATAAAAATTGTATAAATCTAAGGCATTGAACAGGATATTCCGCGATACAGTGAAAATAAAAGCATGTGTGAGTAGACACACACACACAAATACGGCCACTTAGGTACAAACTAAGAACAGTCGAACGTTGAACGTGCGGAGCTTTTTCATGCACCAGCTGTTTTGCATGGGCTGTTCTTTTCTTCTTCTTTCTCTCTGTATAATAATAATGTTTAAGCTCTTCTGACCTCTCCCGTGTATACGTTTAGCGCGAGACCTTATCAGCGAGCCCGTGTATATGTTTAAACTTTTTACCTGTATATATATTTCTGCCGTATTTTTTTTAATAAGAGCGTTACGTAGCCGAGTTGAGATTAAAAAATTTGTTGATGCAAGTATATACATTTTCCCCTACACCGGAGGAAAGATTCTTTCTGGTCCATAATATAAGAGATTTCTTCAAGCACCCTTTCTCTTTCCAGGCTGAAAGTTAAGACCCTTCCTTCCTGCCTCTCCTACCCCGTTGTTTGTTTTTATGGAACAGCCGAATCGTTCTTTTTGTTGATAATAGATAAAATTAAGGGTAAGATAAGAAATCTTTATGATACTTACCGGAAATCCCGTCGTAAGTCCACCATTCTTCCCAGCTTGCCTCTGATTCTGTAACAGAAGGGAAAGGAAATATGAGATTGTTTTCGCTCCAGGAACGAAATTCATGTAGGAGTTAAATACTAAAGAAAGGCCAGTCTCTATTTTTGTCTCGTATTTCACTGGACTTTCTGGAAAATCGCTGACTCCAAATTTCACTCCAGCATTTTCTTTAAATATTTTTTTTTCGGAAAATAAATAATATTTGAAATTCTGGAAAATTATTTTGGGAAAAGGCAGTTTCTTTCTTTTTCTCGCATTTTACTGGAATTTCTGGAAAATCGCAGACTCCAAATTTGACTCCAGAATTTTCTTTAAATATTTTTTTCGCGGAAAATGAATAATACTTGAAACTTTAGAAAATTATTTCGAGAAAAAAAATGCAAATTTCGAAAAATTGCTTCGTCGCTATTTCCCGACTCTAAATTCGACTCCAGTATTTTTTTTTTGCCGAATTATTAAAATGTAAAAATAAAAAAATATTACCATTATACTATTTTACGATATTTTGATTAAAAAATTTCGCGAAATGGAAACTTCCCTTGACGAAAATTCCAATATCGTCCCGACGAACCCGAAAATTGATATTCTATTTTTATTTGAAGTCTCCATCCTTGTTTATCGTGGATATAAATAATTGAAAAAAAATTCCTATACGTAGCAACGCCATCAATGATACATAAAGTTTCATGGAAGAAAACATTTTCATTATTCATGTAAAATTTCATTAAATTTTCATAGTTTCATTTTCCACATATAAGTAAATAAAACGAAAGAGGAAAAAGGAAAAAAGGGGAAAAAAGCTCATAAAAGTGAAGTTAATCGTTATTCTGGTGAATTAAACGGTTTCAGTATTCGTAGATAAAGTGAAAAACAATGACCCTATATCTATTCTCGCTCTATATTCTATATATTGTACCGGTAAGACATAAATATGTATTTTATCCCTTCTACGGTCATTTTCGGTAGGAGAAATTTACGTAAATTTATATTCAACAGTCATGAATTTACTTCAATCAAAATCTCGGGGTACGAAGGCACCCCTTTTCCTCACCCACTTTTCTTTATCTTCGTTTTCTTTCGAATTTCACATTTTTGTTTTTATGAAACCCAGGCCAAAAAAAAATTCACACCGAATTTTTTTCTTTTCCATTGAAAAATTGATATTCCACAAACGTTTGTTTGTACGTAAATAAAAAAAATAAAATTTGATAAAAATATTGATAAAAAAATTTGATAAAAATATTCTACTTTGTGTATTTTTAATATTTATCAAATCCGAAATTTCGAAAGTTCGATACCTGAAAAAATGTAAATAATATCGAAAACCATCAAATTTGAAAAATTCCGAGATCTCATGAAATAAAAATATCAGGGTTGAGGAAAAAATATTGATATTTTGCGAATTTCAATTTTATTATTTTTCAAAGCGGTTAAAATTCAAACGTCTGTTTGTAAATAAATGAAAGAAAATAAAAAAAAATGAGTTTCCGAATCGCGGGATAATTTTTTTGTCAAAAATGTTCGATTTTTAATATTTATAAAATCAATCCGAAATAGTTGGGAGCTTTTTCTTTAGAAATTTCGAAAATTCGATACATGAAAAAATGAAAAAAAATATCGGAAACCATCCAATTTTTGAAATTCCAAAATCTCGTAGAAGAAAAAATTGATATTTTGCGATTTTCGATTTTATTATTTTTTCAGAAGCGGTTAAAAATCCAGAAAAAACGTAGGAAAGCTGAAAAAAATTGTGATTAGAAAATAAGTATTGGATTTTCGCTGTTTTTCGATTTTAAGTAAACGCGAGATTAATTTATCATCCTAATGGATTCGAATATCGTAGCGCTTTTTTTTTGCGAGTAAGGCAAAAATATGGGTGCCCTTTTTCCTCATTTTCTTTTTTTTTTTTTTCTTCGCCGAAGAAAATTTACTAAGAGCTTAAGAGGAGGAAGAAAGTCGACAGAATGAAGGGTAAGTAAAGTGTAAGTGGGAGTTTTGATGATACGAAAGTTACGCCGAGGAACATCTTTCAACTTGCTTCTTTAAATTATGCATCGTGCGATTAAATTATTTAAGGACGTTCATTCGCTAGGGACGTGGACCTGCGGTGGTTGTTTTTACGGATACTTATTCCTACTACTTACTCCATACTAATTCTCGGTCTTACCTCAAGTACCTGCCGCGGAGGATTTATTTATCTCGGAGCATTTTTACTCCGTGACTTTTTATTCCACCTCCATTTTACGACCGGAAGTTTCAAGGTAAATTTATCAACGAGATTTGTATCTGCAGGGATATCATAATTGCGACGAGTCGACTTCCTGGATTATTTTCTTTTTTTTTATTATCCTTCTTGCCAGGAATTATTATCGATAAGAAATGGATCAATAATTCGGTTACTAATTAAATTAATTAAAATAATGACAATTAATCGTAATTAAATTAGTAAATCAATTATTAGTACTAATAATATTGAAATATTAGTATTTATTGGATATTACGTCCTTTTTTTATTTCCGGTGTTTCCGGAAGAGGCCGTTTAAGTGCCGCTTCCGGATCAATTTTTGAAAAGCACTTCGCGTGGACTTCATTTATTTTTATTTATTTATTTTGCTCTCGTGGGCGCGGCCAAACTTTTTTCATAAGCTCCACTTCGCCCCCAAAAGCGCGGTTCACGTGTAGCAAGTTCCGTTCCAGCCACGCTGATTTTACTGCCGTTTTTTAATGGCACCCGTGGTGTCTTTTTCCGCAAAACAAGGAAACCCAGCCATCGAGGGGGTGAACGTCCCCTGCCGGGTTCGCTTATAATTACCCGGAGACGAGGTACCTTTCGGTCAGAGAAGGGTACCTTTGTCGGTACCGGTACCATTTACGCTGAAATAACGACTGCGAAAAATCGCTCGACGATTTCAAGGGTGGGTGAAGAAAAGAAGGAAAGAAAGTAGCGAAATTTCGAAGAAAAAGGGCCGAAATTGTGCCATTTCATGGACTTATAGGTTCACACGATGAAGGTACTTAGCCGACAAGTAGTTTGACAAAAAACAGGTCAAGCAGAAAGCAGCTACTCGGAATACGTGGTAGATGCACACACACGCACACACACAAACATATATATATACATGGATCCATGTATAACCGCCACTATTCTTGGCGTATACACACCCGGGATATAAGTACATATGTATAAGCATGTATATGTATATTCATAGTATACAGAAGCAGCCACAGCACACGCATTTCCGGTACGTGGTTTGCAACACGATTACCGGAAGTCCCCCTGCCGATCGTAGCTGGTACATGGAATCCCCTATTTGCAGTTTGCTTGCATTTCTGCGATTTTTTTCTAAGAGTCGATTTTTTTGGGCAACCTACCCTTCCCCCAAAAATGGGGTAAAAATTAAAGTTTCAAAAACGGGGTTGGACAAGTCATTTCTAGGGGTAATTTTTCCCGTAGAATCGATTCCAAATGTCAAATTTCATGAAATCCTAGCGGAAGTTGGAAAAAAGTAGGTTTTTTGAGGAAAATTCGCACTTCCCGTGGGATTTCGGGAATTTTAATTAAAAAAATGGATTCCTCGGAAAAAAATACATCGGATATGGCTCTCCCGAAAATTAAAAAAAAAGTTTGCAAAAGTCGAATTTTTTGGGCACACCTACCCCTTCCTCCAAAAATGGGGTAAAAATTAAAGTTTCAAAAACGGGGTTGGGCAAGTCATTTCTAGGGGTAATTTTTCCCGTAGAATCGATTCCAAGTGTCAAATTTAATGAAATCCTAGCGGAAGTTGGAAAAAAGTAGGTTTTTCGAGGAAAAATCGTATTTCCCATGGGATTTCGAGAATTTAATTAAAAGATTTGGATTCCTCGGAAAAAAATACATCGGATATGGGTCTCCCGAAATTTAAAAAAAAAGTTTGCAAAAGTCGAATTTTTTGGACACGCCTACCCCTTCCTCCAAAAATGGGGTAAAAATTAAAGTTTCAAAAACGGGGTTGGGCAAGTCATTTCTAGGGGTAATTTTTCCCGTAGAATCGATTCCAAGTGTCAAATTTCATGAAATCCTAGCGGAAGTTGGAAAAAAGTAGGTTTTTCGAGGAAAAATCGTATTTCCCGTGGGATTTCGATAATTTAATTAACAGATTTGGATTCCTCGGAAAAAAATACATCGGATATGGGTCTCCCGAAAATTAAAAAAAAAGTTTGCAAAAGTCGATTTTTTTTAATCGATTTAAAAAAAAAGAGCAAAGATCGATTTAAAAAAAAATCGAATGTTCTGTAAAAAAATACGATGCTTCAAAATTATCCATGAATTAAAAAAAATATTTGTTGCCATTGAAATTCCATTAAAATTGTAAATTCTACCAAAACTGCGGATGCATGGAAAATTTTTTTGGAAATTCCACCGAGAAAGGTGTTAAAAAAAATTGTTCACAGATTTTCAATTTTTTCTACTTCGAAGAAATTTCTTTAAAAATATTTCCCAGCAACTGCAGTTTCGGTACGAGCATCCACACTCGACTACAACTTCGCAGCTTTGACATTTTTCCTGGAATTTGCATTTTATCAAAAACTGGCAAGAGCCTCGATTTCGAGGGTGCTCCGCCCCTCGAAAAAAAAAGAAAGAAAAAAAAAGATAAGGACTCCCTCGAAATTTCTCATAAAGCTTCAAATATTAGAGAGACACTGAAGATTTAATTTATACTCCGTTTTACGCTGAGGCGACAAGAACTCTCATGACCACTTGCAGGGAAGCGAGGTTCCTCCGAATGTAGCAATTTCTTTCCATACCACGTAAGTTTGTCCAGAAGACGCTTGAATTCCGACCACGAGAGGAGCAGTTGTGTCGGTGCAAATTTCACATGTCACCATTTCAAACATTGCCCCGCAAAATGTTCGACATGCTTCGAACAGTTTCTGCGGTTGCAAACCTCAACGTTCCAATAAATTCCGCGCGAGACTATCAGTTCACGATTTCATTGATTGGTCCGTTTGTGTCATAATGCCTTAATTTGGGACGTTGCGACTTCAATAGCGACAATCTTTCGACGAAAATTTCCGAAATAAATCAAGGGAATTTTCCATTCCACCAAATATTCGTTACCCAATGTTACAAAATTGTTAAATAATTGTTACATAATTTTCTAATATTTTTACCAATCGATTTTCAAAACTGCAGCGAAGAAAAGGAAAGGGAAAACCGAAATTCGGAGCTCGCTAGCGGAGAACCACTGGCGCGCCACGCGATTGGCCGGGAGAGGACCAATCACGCTCGAGTGGGCGTGCTTCCTTCGTAATTTCGCGTTTCATTGGATCTGACGATCGGATTTTCGGATTTTTAGGGTCACTTCGGGGCTTGAATTTCGTAAGACACGGGAAAGGAAAGGGAAAATGCGTCAATTTGCGAATGATCTTTTTTTCAAATTGCGTCAGTCGTACGTGGAAGAGGAAAAAAAAAAGTAGGTAATTGCAGTGCACAGCTTGAACCTGACTTCGAGGTAAGCGTTACCAGTGGCTACTAATTTTCTAAGGGGAAATACACACTCGTAGGTAACTTCGTTTTAGGGATTTACCAAGATTGTCGAGTAATGTATTGTTAGAGCACTGTTACGCGGTGTGTATGTTTATGGGTGCGCGAGTGTGCGCGTGTACGTGCATCCACACAAAATAAGTGAGCCTTCTCAAGTGAAATTGTTGCTCTCGTTACCTTCGAGAATCGATAGACCTACCATTCCGTGACTATTACAACACAGAATTTCTCGGAATGCAACAAATATATTTATTTACTTAATTTTTTAAAATTTATTTTTATCTCTTTATTAGAAATTATAATATATTGACAATAAATTATAGCGCATAATAATAATTAATATTCATAATATATTTCTTCAAAATTCTTAATAATAATAATAACAACAACAATAATAATAATAATAATAATAATGACGATAATGACAAAAATAATAATAATAATAATAATAATCGCAATTTTATCGAAATTCCGAAACATTTGTCCGCCTTCGTAAATCATTTCGAGTCTCGTCTCCTCTTTGAGCGTAAAAAAGAAAAACATAGTATTTTTTGCTACCCCAAAGACTGACGCCCAAACGCACCCCTCGGTGAAGCAAATTTATCGTAGGACCGAGTAGATTTCGCCTGATTCGTTGCGTTAAATGCCGCGGGAATGAAGAATGGACCGAAATAATCCCGAAACTCAGTCCGTCCGGTTCTTCGCTGAGTGGTGAATTTATCATAGAGCTTTGCTCCGGAGGTGTCACCCCCTTCGTGGCCGGGTGGCGCAGTAAAACGCGCCGTATCCCGTTCTCCCTGTAGAAATCTTACGAAGTGTCTCCCTTTCCTTTTTTTTTTATAGAGGTCTCGGATGGGGTCGACCGAGAGGCGCTGCATTTATAAATCGGCGGACGAAATTGCAAACGGCGCGAAACGCAAAAAAAAAAGTGAAGTCAAACGCTTCGAGTCGCGACCGGAACCCCCCAAAAGTGGGAAAACGCTGGATATTCTTTTGGAAAACTCCGATTGCCATTTTTATGGGGGTCGCCATTAGTTTCCGGATTTTTTCGATTTCTTTCTTGGCGGTTAAACATTCACGAGGTTCCAAATGCAAATATTCCAGCGCTTTTGCCGCCCCTCGGTGGCGCTATTTGCTTACCAATGTGCAGGAGGGGTGGGTATTTATATGTGTATGTATACGTACACCATTGAGGGAACCGTAGAAAAGATTACACACACGTTGGAGAAAGGAGCTTTCAAATTTCCCGGAAAAAAGAAGCCGGAAACGAGGGAAAAGTGGTAAAAGTAGTAGCGAAGACGAAGAACTTTTTAGCTTTAACTGTAACTTCAGACTCGATGGCGAGAAAAGAGGTTTCGGGGAGTACCAGTCGGAGTGTGCGAAAGGAGAGGTGTCGAGAAAGGTACTTTTGAGGATGTACCGTGAGTGTCGGGGTGGCGACGTGAAAGAGAGAAAGGGTGGAAGGTGGTAATATAGTGGTGGCAGTTGCAGGAGGCAAGGGTCGAAGGACATTGTCGTTGTCGCTCCAAAGCGAGGGTGGCTTCGCCACTTCCTTTTGCGATAAGTTAAGTGGGTGGCGAAGCAACCACCCTCGCGGATGTTCGCGCCATTTGCGCGAGTCGCCCGAGATACAGCGTCGATGGGCGATAGGGGTTGCGACATTACCCGCAGTATCTACGCTCCGTCGGTTCGCTCTTCCTGCCCGTGATGAAATCCAAGGACCTTCGTACTATCCTCCTCGACTTATCGCCGGGAGCCGGGGGAGTCTGTCGAAGTTCGGCAAGGGTTGGTTGGAAGGCTCCCCCGAGTTCAACTGGAATTAGGAAATTAGTCGCAAATAGGATCTCGAGGCGGTCAGGTATAGGGACCTCGTCCATTTGTGTGTAAGTGGAACCGGTATGCGACGACCTCCCGGAACCTATTTTACTTTGACCCGAACTTACCCGAACTTGTCCGACCTTCCTGACCCTACGACCGGATCCCGAGAAAAATTACGGAATTCCCCAGAATTCCCCAGGTTCTCTTGGCAACAGTGTTTGTACGGTGTTTGTACAGTTTATCTATCGGCGGGGTTCGACTGGCGGATGAAAACAAAAGCGCGGGCAAATAAATGGCTCGGCTCGAACGCAACAGTTTGAAATTAGAATTTTCGGTAGGAATCTATCTTCACTTAAAATTCATTGGCGCGGGTTAAAACGTTCGGGGAGAGGCGATTTATTTCGCATAGAAAATACATTTGGACCCGTAACTCTCCCTGTGATCGAATGGCCCCGGTAAAACACTTTAACGTTATAACAATTCACTGGCGGACGGAAAAGCTTTCGTATCTTGCGGGTTGTGCTCGAGTTCCTGCGAAAGCTACGTCACCCCGGTAAATCCATCGACGGGGGCGGGGGTTAAACGCTCGCTTAGTTAATTAACGCAATAAAACGCGAGCCCAGCGACAGCCGGGGTAAGAATCCGGGCACTCGATGGCCGTCAATCGAGATGAAATCCACTCCTAAAATCAAATTCGAGCGTGGACCGGAGATACCTCCGGCGGATACCTTTAACCCCCAAAACCGACGGATAATCCATTTAGAGCCTTTCCCTCTGGCGCAGGGGCAAGGGTGGCGCGTGTACGTGCACACGTACACCGTGGAGCGCGGCTCTCTCTCTCTCTCTTGCATCCCCCTACAAATAGTCGTCAGCGAGGTGAGACCCCGGGGTTTAGCATCCAAATGGCGGCAATTTGCAGCAGGTGATAAAGGTGATAAAGGTGACACAGTGGTTGCGAGCCCGGTAACACTGCGTTTCTCTCCGGTTCCCTCTCTTTCCCTTTCACGCTTTCTCTCATCCCTTTTCCCGTGTTATCCCTTTACACTCCCGGTGCTAACCGCCCGTCGAGGTGCTAAGCCCCTAAATAGCCACCTCTCTTTTCCCGCACCACCATCGCTTTCGCCACCGAGCGCGAGCAAAAATCCATTTTTTTCTCGCTCACTCTCGTGAATTTTTATCACATTCATCGTGTCCCTCATTCTCACGTAACGTCTTTATCCCCCTCCGATACCCCGCTGCGGCTCATTTCGACCTTATCTCGTTCCGACCGAGCCCAATCGGGGCGGTTTCGTGACCATCGGGTCACCGGGGTTCGAATTTTGACTATGCCCAGATCCGCGCCATACTTTTGTCACGTAAACAATCGCTGGCTGTCAAATGTGATGTTACCTCTGACATCCAAGAAGGTTCCGCAAAAATCTGGTTCCAAAGAATTCCCCAGAAATGGGTCCCAGGCGTTTCAGAGTTGCGTCCCAGACTGTTGCCATGCGATCGAAGGGTGTCATTTTGGGTTTCCACGAATTGTCGTCCTTTTATTTGGGGTCAGGCGAGGGTTCGATTCCCCCGGCAGAGTTATCTGGGATCACGGGGTTTGATCGGACTCGGAGTCGGTTCAAAGCCATTAGACTTTCGGGAGACCTAAATACAGGTGGATCCGTACACGAAATATCGGGGAGAGAGCCGAAGGAATGCGAGAGTCGGGGCGGGAGAGCGAGGGTTGGGCGAGTAAGAGGATAGTAATACAGATAGAGAGGAGCTCTCTGTATTGGAAAACAATTGAACCGTTCGCACCTGCCGATTTGGGGCGAACGAGGAGTAGTGCGAATCAGCCATCGGAAGCTCGCGTCTGCAAACGGAGCAACGTGCAAACCTAATATCCGGGGCTTACTGGGCTAATTAGGGCCTGAGCTTAATGGCCACGAACGATGCCCTAATCTTCCGCTAACTGATAATCTGAGTGGTGGCCGCAATCGAAGCTGTTCCAGCAGCGGAGGATACGTTAGTTCCAAGTTCCCACGTCACCTTGTTTGTTTTTATTTGACAATTCGTTTCGATATTTACCGATTTTCAATAATTCGGATTATTTCCAATATTTTCAATATCGCCAAAATTGTCAAGGGTTTCGAAGATTTTCTGAATTTATCGAGATTTTCAAGATTTTGCAGTAGACGAAGATCGAAACTACGTCACGCAGGCTTTCAGACTTTAATTAGCGTAAGTGGGTTAGGGTTACCCGTCTGATGGTATTTCGGCGTGTCCGCGAAACAACGCGCACCGTGCACCGGTAGGGTTAAACGTTAAAGCTCTCGCTGCTGGCTGTGGCTTTTAGTGGGGACCCTGCTTATGGGAACGGACGAGTATATATATATATATATATATATATATATATATATATATGTATAGTGTATACACATACGGGGTAGTTTTACCCTATAACTCCATCCTTCGTCAGGCCACGGCTGGCCCTATCTCCCTCGCTATCTGCACTCCGACCAGGAAATGTTATTAAATTATCGCACGTGATGTAAAACATTCTCATGGGATTCATTATGTCGCCGTAAATTAGGGCACGCGTGTGTGGCAGAGAAAAAGGGAGCAGAGTAGAGACTTTTAATGCTAATGCCGTTATTTGCTGTTTTCCAGCCAGCTTTTGGAAATATCCCGGGGATCAACGAGGGGGGTGGCTCGCAAGGGGTGGCACAGGAATGGGAATCGAATAATAGGAATAATAATGATAATAATTTAATAAACAAATTCTTTAAATTTGTAAAATTAGTTTTCAAAAAAAATAATGATAATAATAATCAGGAAAAAAAAATAAGACGAGCAAATACGGAATAATGTTATTGATTTTGTTTTGTTGGTTATAGAAAGGAGGAAAGAGCAAGCTAGGAAAAACCCTCTTAGAGAATTAAAGGGTGGCATTTATACAGGTGTGGTTTGATTCTCCGGATCTCTTTCAAGAGAAAACCATTCGCCACTATATACGCCCAATACAAACCGTACGTAGTAAGACGAGAAACGAGAGGTATAGTGGAAAAGTTTTATTCCTCAAGTGGGTAAATACCTTTCAGGATAAACCCACTCTCCTCCACCCTCGTTCCCCTCTTTTTTTTTTCCATCCTCCCTCGAAGTTTTTCGCATTGTATATAGAAAAATGTACAGTCTTATTAGAAAGCTCATTTTATTTTTAATAAGCCAGCGTTTCTTCGTCCTTCCCCTCTCGAGTCGAGTCTCCCTCCAGCGAATTTTCGAGTATCGGGCATTTGTCACCAACGTTCTCGCAAATTTCACCCCGGAGATCGGTCGAAATTGATGGTGGATTTTTTTTTTTCAAGAATTTCGAGAAACGGATGCCAAATTTTTCAAACAAAACAACGTTGCACAATCAAATTTAATATTTATTGTACAAAAAAAAAATTGTAGAAGGAAAAAGGAAAAAAAGAAAAAAAATTAAAATTGCATAAATTTTAGTGCCAAAAGTACGATTTTCGTATTTTTCCGGTAAATCGGTGTCGCGATTCCCCGATAATGCGTGGTCCTTTCCCACGAACGCGTGTGTGCGCGAGTCGGAATCGAGTGGAAGAAACGAGACCACCGAGGCACGAAAGCTCTTGAGGAGAGGAACCCCTTTAACGAGACCGAGGAGGACTTTCGTCCTCCTCCGAGACCCTCGAGGTACGTTCGGAGGGCTCCGAGTGGAGGTAACGTTCCTTTCAGGCCGGAGAATGGGGTTAATCCGCGCAAAGCCGTTATAGGCGGCAACGGTGAACCGTTGGGCTAAGTCTCATATCCCGTGGCAGCAGGCGAAACTCGTTTTGCACTCGTGCACAACGATTGTCTGGCGCTTCGCAGCGATCACCGTACAGGAGACTCGGGAACCCAGACTGGAGTTGCAAAAACCGCAGGAGGAATAGGTCACGGTGGCTCCGACCCCTTGATAAGACAAATTAGGGTGGCCCGCGTCGAGAACAAACAAGGGGTTCCCGGCACAAAAGAGACTCAGACAACAAGGGTGGAAGTTCATGGTGACCCAAATTGGAGCGAAACAAAGATCCCCTCTTGTCGTCTCGGGCTGCGAGAGGTCGGCTACTGGCACGCTTACGTCATTATCCCCAGGATGACGTCACTTTTGTTCGTAAAAATTCATTTCCATTGCGTTCCGACAAAAATAGGGTTCGCGCGATTCGTCTTTCTAGGGGATGGAAATGCAAGGGACGCGTAATAACAAGTACCGGGGGCAAGTTGTGGTGGCAGTATTAGTATTGGTGTCAGCGTAGGTGGTGGTGGTGGTGGTGGTGCAACGGTAAAATAAATGAATTGCGCTAAAACTACCGCCGGTGGAGCGTAGTTTCGTATAAAACACATGTTTTGCCATTGCCCAGGCGCAAAGCCACGCGAAGGAAACTCATTTAATTGGGATAAAATGTGTAGGGAATGAAAAAGGGAGAAGGAATTGCGGGTAGACGGATGTATCTCTCTTTTGTTATTTCCAGTCTCGTTGTTAACCCTGGAGGTACGAGGGAGAGGGAGGGCCATCGCATTTATTGTATATATATATATGGGGCCAGCGGGATAGTTAAAGCATCGCAACAAGCAAGTATTTGTAGACGACTGTACAGAAACCCAATTTAGTCTGTGGTCGACTAATCCTATCCTCCTACATGCCATCAGTCGATAGCTCGTGGCTCACCTCACTTCAGTTTACTATCCCTTCTCTTCACTCTATTTCTCTTCCTTCCATCCCCTATATGCCGCAATTCAACCCCCTGTCTTCCACTTCGACCTCTTCTTCTTCCTCTTCTTCTTCTTCTTTCTCGTCTAATAGCACCAAATCGACAATCGTGAGCCTCGGTCATGCTCCGTCAAAGTTCCCAGCTACTTCTCTCGCCCGTCGTTTCATTTTCAATCTCAATCCTAATCTCTATCGGTATTATCTCCAATCTGCCCCAATCTCTACCTCAAAGGTGCCATCGGGTCATTCATACTCGCCAGCTAATTCTTCCGGATGGACTATTCTGTCTTATATTTGCAGTCCGACTCGTTTTTCATCCTTGGAATTATGATTCGATTTAATTTTGGCGGTGAATTAATATTCATTCATTCATTCATTCATTCATTCATTCATTTATTCAAAATTAATCTCGAATTTAATTTCATTCAATCCAGTTTGAATTTTTTTCTCTTTTCATTTTTACTTTGGGCTCATATTTCTATTTTTTCCCGTTTTGTTTATTTTAATTTAATTTTTTTATTTTAATTTTGTTTTAATTTAATTTCAATTTTATTTTAATTCTTTAACTCGGTTTCTATGAATTTTTACAAACACCCCGTATTCAATTTTTACAAAATCAATTTAAGAAACTGGGGAAAAGTTACTAGACTATTTTTTTTCTTAGCAAAAAATAATAGTTGACAATTTAATCCCGTCCCTCCCAACTCGAGGGTGCTATTTTTTTCCAGCACCCTCCTTCGCCTTGTCCTTTCGTATTTTTCTGGAATTTATATTGATATAAAGTATTGTGTGGACTCATCAGGGGATGTTTTCCTACAAACACACACTCGTGCCGGGCTCCTTTTGTGCGGATAAACACATACATTCCTAGACGTAACATTTTCTTCTTCTTTACACCATTTTCAACGTTTGTTTACCGAAGAGTTCTTTGCCTTTGCCTTCAGGCTTGGCTGAAGCAAAAAGCTCGGCTTTTCCCTCCATCCCTTTTGTCTTCTTCATATTACATTTGACCTCGTCGTGCAAAATTAGGAGACGATTGACTTTTTCAATAAACCATCTTATCTCCTTTGGTGTTCTTTTTTTTATTCACTTATTCCAAAATTTTCTTGAACAAAAAAAAACCTCGAGACGAAACTGTGGGCACTTGGAATCCATCGGAAAGTCTCAAAAGCTCGAATACGAACTAAAAATAATACCAATAATAATAAATTGGGGTTTTTTTATGGTTTTTTTGTGCATAATAATTATTTCATTTATTTATTCATATTTCGACAATTATTTAATTGGAACACCAATTTTCACAAATAGCTAGTCAATTTAGCAAAAATATTAATACCCCCAATTGGAAATTAATATTTCATTGTCGGTTTACTCTGGACTAAATATTACGCAAATTGCAATAATAATAATAATAATTACAATTTCAAGACGTTGATAATTACTTGAATGCTAATTTCATCCGGACCCGATATTGCAAATAATTGTATTTTCAATTTCGAAACGTGATTAATTAATCGAGTGCTAATTTTATCCGGACTCGATATTGCGAAGATTGGAATAACAATAATTACAATCTCAAGTCGCTCTTAATTATTGAAATTCCAGTTTTATCCGAACAAGACATTACACAAATTAAAATAATAATAGCCATCATACAATTTTCAAACATTATCTTTTTTTTTTAGACCCGGACTGGATTAAATATTGTTCTAAATAATTCGACTTCCTTTTACAGCAACGCCCCCCCCCCCTTTTTTTAAAAATAAATTCCCTCCCTTCTGTCAATATCTCACCCCTAGCTTATTTTTCTTATTACCTCTACGACAAAGTTAAATACCCAATTCCCCAAAAAAATAACTCACCTTCATCTCGTCCCTGCCTAAATTTCACGCAAATAAAACACTCAAAACACCTACAAATAAATCCAAAAGGAAAGAAAAACAAGCGGAATAAAAGTAATTCAAACTTTTGTTTGTGGCTTTTCTTTTTCTCCTACGTTTTTGTTTATATTCCCAAGTATACAATTTATCTGATAGTGCGGAGAAGACTGTTCCTGCCAAAAACCTTTTTATGACACCCTCAGGATAAAAACGTTCCTCGCCCTTTCCCTCGTCTCTCCCTTTTTCTTTCTGTAAATTTGGAGATGAAAATTGCTTCGGATTAACTCCGAATTTTTCTTGCTTCCTTCATCATCTTTTTTTGGTGTTTCCATTTTATTTATTATTACACCGAGGCGGTACGAAGCTTTATTATTTCTCTAACGCCTTATTACTTCCTTGCTAGTTTCTTTTTTTTTTCATATTACGTAATAACAAAAAAAAATTCGGGAAAGAAATTCCAATATAAGGGATGTTTTTATATATATGGGGGTGTATCCTCTAGATCAGGATCCAATCATTACAGGGTATCGTTAATCTTTGAATAATATTGGAATTCGCAAAATTAAATATTATCGATTTTTCTATCATTATTTTTTATTATTACTTTTTTAAATAATTTAATTTATTTTTTAATTAATTTTTTAATTAATTTTTCTATCATTCTTTTCTGTATTTTTTTTTTATTATACAAAATCATTATATCGAAATTCTATAATTTTCCTTTTACCATTTTTCGTCTTCGCATTTTTTTTTATTGTTAATAAAATAAAATTAAAATCGCTCGATTGATATTTTCAAAACCGCTGGAAAAATTCCGGGCGTTCCGTGATGTCAAATTGAATGCGGCGAGGCTGTATTGGTACAAACAGCTACACTAATCACGTATTGTGTAAATTGCTTTTGGAATGACTCTGATTATCATTCGCATATGTAATTAAATTGATAACTGGATTTCATATTAAATGAGTATTAAAAGAGATTAATTTACGTCAGCGGAACCGCACCGATGTAATTTTCCCTCGAAATTGAATTCGTTTAATAACAATTTCCCTCCCCGCTCTTCTTTATTCGCGTCACGAACGAATCCAAAAACTGGAATAATTTGATATCCAGAATTATAAAAAAAATATCGGGTCCCATAAAATTCGTTGATCGTCTTCGAATCGTCCATTTGGTCACTTCGAGCGCCGGGCCATGGGTCATTTTCGATTCCTGACGCGACAAAAATACCGAAATATTATTTTAATTTATTTTTTATAATTAAAATTGGAATTTTTTAAAATACATTAAAAGGCAATTTTTTAGAATATTTCAAAACTCGAAAATATTTTGTTGAAAAAAATATTTTTCCGTAATAATTTATCCCGGGATTTCGATTACATTTTTTAATATGATGTAATAAATACATATATACATCGCCTGTTCGCTCCTCGTTCAAAAGTTCTCTATCAAAAGCAAATTTCTCCAAGTTCTCGGGGAAGTCGTGAAAAGTTCACGTGCTTCAGAGCTTTGGCCCGTGAAATTGAGCTGTTCCACATCACACGTATTCTCAAAAAAAAAAAAAAGAAAAAAAAGGAAGAACGTATATAATATAAAAAAAAAAGTAGGACGAGAGCGAGACACACTCACGTACATACATATATATATATAACATCCCTGGGAGATAAGGGATGTCAATTTCCCGGTTTCTCATTTAAATATTTCCGCTCCGTGGTATTCACTAAAATACGAACAAGGATATAAATGGCACCCAAATTCCATTTTTTTTACCAACACCCAAAGAAAAATCGAAGAAACGATCGAAAAAAAAAAGAAAAAAAAATTCGAAAGGATTTTGAATCGCCTCCACCCCCTTCCTTCCACGGATGCTCGCAATTAAAAATACAATTAGCGCATTTTTAATAGTAAAAATAATTTTTTGAGCAAAAGCTCCCCGTTAATTTGCGGGATGGAACCGCGTAAGACGATAAACCCCCAAGTGGTGCCGCGTCTGCACCCCTTTCCTGTATTTCAACCCCCGAGAAAAAGGACGCGCAGAGGGGAAGGAAAATCAGTATAAAAGCTCTTCTTTCCACTCCGTTCCTCCTCTTTTTCTTCCTTTAAGGTTGTGCACGTGCAAATGAGTGAAATTTGCATAAACGCTTCTCGCCTCGATTAACACACTGTCCCGGGTAGGGATTGCATACTTAAATGTTGTTGCCATACTAATTTTCATCGTAAACCAGTCTACAAGTAGGTAGAAAAAAGTGCAAATATTCATTTTTGTCGAGCAAATGTTTTAATTACCTTCCATATTTTTTTTAGTGACAATAAAATGGGTAATAAACTTTTTGTTGTTGGGTATGTATTTGGAAAGGGGCTGATATTTTTGGAAATTAATTTTTTTTTTTGCTTGTTGACCTTCATTCTATGAAATTTTGATTTTTCAGTATTTTATTAGTCTTCCCCTAATTTCTATTTTTTTTTTAAATTAAACCATAGGATTTTTTAACACTCGAAAATCCTATTTCTAAGAAAATTCATTTCAAATGAAGAATTTTGATTTTTAATTTTTTATCAAAAATGGAATCTCAATTTTCCAAAATTTTATACAAATTTCCCTAGTTTTTATTCTCTTTTAATTCACTAACGAGATTTTTAATTATTCAAATACGTAATTCCCGAAAGACTCGAGTCCAAACTCGGAATTTAAATTCCTCGTTTTATTTAAAAATGGAATTTCCATTTTCCAAAATTTCACAAGTATTTTTCGTTCCTTCTTTTCCATAAATTTGGATTTAAAAAAATTGCTTCTAAAAATCACGTGATTTCGGAAATGCAAATTACCAGCATTCCCCGATTCCCGTCATATTCCACCACTTCCGTCGCTCCTACTGGAGCGTCTACGTGCATTTCCGGGCAAACAATTCCACGTAATTTCCATGTAACCGAATGCACGCATACAGGGCAAAATAAATGATCATTGTCTTAGCGAATGACGTGTATCAATCATCGTTAGAAAAAAAAAAGAGAAATATTTCCATATTATCATTTCGGACATCATTTAAATTCAAATTTTACCTGCACGTCATCCCCAATTTACATATATATACATATTAAACACTTTAACTAAATTCCCACGTTTACTGGGATGAGAAGAGAGAGAGAGAGAGAGGAACAGGGAAGAACAAGAGAACGAGACGGAATAATGATAATTTCATATCCAACGCTTTGAAATTTCCGTGATAAAAATAATAGATGCGGTATTTATTTGTAATCTCTTCTCAAACGAATCGCGTTGTCTATTCCATAAAATATTGTCATTCTCAAAAAAAAAATTACTTTCGTCAAAAAATTTTTAGTTATTCCAGTGTCAGAGGATTTGCCCCCCCAAAAAAACGAAAAAAATTATTCGACCCATTTGAAAAAATATGTGTATTTTTTTAAACATTTTTATCACTTGAAGATTTTTCTGAAAATATTTAAAGAAGAGAAAAAAATATTTAATGCAATTAAATTAAGTTTTCGAGAGAAAAATATTTTTTTGCAAATTCATCAGAAGCATTTTTATGTAAAAAATTTTTTTTTTCTGGGTCAGGGATTTTATAAATAATTAAAAACCATTTCGTACAAAAATAAATTAATAAGAAGACCCAGAGAAATTTATGGGAAATAGAAAATCAGAAATATTTCGGAAAATAAATACGAAATCGATTTAAAAAAAATGAATATTATTTATGAAAAAAGGGTGGGCGACAAAATAATTTTCAGCCAAACGTCCCAATCACTTAAACTCACTTGAGTAACGTGCGAAAGTTCGGCTGTAACATACTGAAACATTTTCTTGCCCCGTTCAATTCCTCGTGGGACAACTTTTCCCGAACTTTTAAGCTCCCTCGGGATTCGGGGATGGTCATGAAACGGGCGTTTAGTGAAGAATTCGAGGAGGGAATGAGGCACGAGAAGAAAGGATGCGAGTACGTGCAGGAAACAACCCTTATTTTTTAGAAATTCCCACATTCATTATTTTGATTCGAAATCCACGATATGGAAAAAAATGGTGGACCTGGATTCGTTGGGTTACAGAAAAAAAAATGGACTTTAATATTTTCATTTCAAATTTGAAATCGGTTCGATGACGAAAATTATTAATTATCCAAAAATTGCCTCATTAATTATTTACAATATGGATTGTGGAAGCCCAAAAATCCTGGAAATCTCGAAAATATTGAAAATTCGGAAAAGTATTGAAAAATTTGAGATATTGAAAAACTTGAATTAATAAAAATCCAAAAACCCTGAAAATTTGGAATTCTTGGAAAAATTCTTGAACCTCGAAACTTCGAAATTTCAACCCTTGAAATTTGGAAGCAACAAAATTCCAGCCCTTTCACGGTATTCGATTTTTGGAGCGGCAAGTATATTTCCATCAGAGCTATCAGCTTGATTGCTGTACGTCGAATTCTAAGCAGCTTAGTTATTTCAATTTCTGGGCTCCTAAAGGATCTCCAGGCAGACTCCAGAGACGAGAGAGGATTCGAAAGAGAGATTACTTGTAGAGTATTCGATTCACACACATACCCAGCCACACACACACATACACACGTGTATATATCAGTCGCATGCTGGAAACTGTCTATGAATGGATAAATATCCATAGCCAGAGTTGGAGAATTGGGTGTTGACATCTTCATATTCCACGTCAACGCCTGCTTGGAAATCTATAGGGAAATCTATAATTACATACCGTAAGACACGACTGATATGATCCTATTACATCTGTTTCGAATCTATGGGGAGGAAAACTCGTATGTGTCTGTGCCTGTGTATGTGTGTGTATGTGTGTGTGTGAAACCCACATTGAGCTTAAATGCACAACGAAAGCGGTATCGGTTTCAGTGTCGGTTTATTCAGGACTGCAGTTTCCACGAACTCAACCCCCAAAATGTTGCTACCCAATTTTTGGGGAACGATCAAACAAAAAATATACTTTGACGAAAAAAATTGTTTTTATTTATTAAATACCCGTTAAATCTCGTCTCATCGTCTACCGTGTAAGGTGTCGCGCGGCTTTTGTTTATTTTTCTTTTTTAATAAAAAAAAAAGCAGGGACTTCAGTTTATGCTCGTAATGGGGTTAAAGTGTAACATTTTAAAAGCTTCTCGCAATCTCCTCTTCTGTAAAGTTGAGTCAAAACGAGTTTCACATAACGTTTACCCACTGGACGTAGTTCCATTATGCGAGATAAGGGTTGCATTGCGAAAAGTGCATTTTGATAAGATACAAAAGGGAAAATAACGAAAAACGAATAATTAACGTATTAAAATATTTATTTAAATTAATGTTAATTACATTTTGACAAAATTGTACGATTCTATCGGTCAATTTTATAATAATAATAATAATAATAATAATAATATCAATAATAATGACACAGGAATAATTAAAAAAAAAATAATGATTTGAACGGAAAAATATCCACTTAAAAAAAAAGTAAATAAAATGTATGAAAAATTAAGTGAATCGCAAATTCTCGCTTACACGGTAAAAAATAAACAAACAAACAAAAAATTGCCAGAAAGAATCCAAGAGAATACATGCAAGCGACGTCGGTGGAAGATCTCCTCTGGTTTCGTTGCGGGCTCTAAAATGAAATAAAACGAAAGAAAAACAAAAAAATCGTCGGATTAATGAGGAATGCACCGGATGCGGTAGGACCATCAGCGAGTGACGCAATTAAGCGGCAAACCGGAAACACTTTTCCTCAAAAGCGTTGTTAACGAGAGAGGTGACGCTTTTCGCGGATTACCGGGACGCCGGCGCTCCATTGTAGGCGGATGTAAAGTGTTAAAAAAATAAATAACGAAAACGAGGGAAAAAAAGAAAAGAGCGCGGCCGAAGGAGAGCGAGTGGGTCGTTTCTGAAAGAAATACGCGTGCTCACACGAGACGGGTTCGAGTCGGGTTCACGAATGCAAAGTGCAGCTAGTTTGCCTCTCGTGGAGTGGCGAGTTGAAGAGGGAAAGTTGCAGAAAAAAAAAGGAAAGCGGGTGAATTAAAAACATGGACGACACCGCCACTATCTGTACTTCGCAAACCGTCATCAAGGGAGAAAAAGAGGCAAATTTAATATCGCGTAAAAGCTTTCTGCCATTTTCAGTCGGAGCCGTTCGCGTTTACGCGCGCTCGCGTATACGGATTCTAGGGATTTTTTTCTGGCGCGCCATTGTTTAGATTTTACTGGATTTTCGGTTGTTAAAAGTAATGAAAAATCGATAGTTTTCAGAGTAAACTCGGCCCGCGAATAGATTTCCCGTTGTTCGACGTTAATTGATGCAACAATAAATCCAGATTTTTATCATGCCTCCCCACGGGGAGCTGAAAAGAAAAGTTTTCTGTTATTGTTCGCGTGAAATGGAACAACCCTAAATTCCGAGTAACATGTTGATACCGAGCAGAACAATGTGGCCATTTTATTTAACCATTTTTTATTTGCCAACCGAGATAATGGGGAATAAAATACGAGTGCCTCTTTTCGACTCTCTTGTTTTTATTATCATTATTATTATTATTATTACCGGTACCACGGGTGTTATTACCAGTACCGATGCTGCCATTATTGGGGCCATACCGCTCTTGGTACAGTTATTATTGTTATTATAAGTCTGTTAGTGTTAAAGAGCTTTAATGTCGCCTAGTGTTTTTTTCTTCTTTCCTTTGCCGCCATTGTTTCACATAGAATTTGATCAACCCAATTTTTTTTTGTGGAGCACCAATATGGTTTTATCGCGATTCCAAATGGGACTGAAATTTGTGCGGGTGTTCGGGATTGGCTCCGCGATTTTTTTCCTAATAATGGACTCGTACGGATTCGAAATGAATTTTTTATACGAATTTTAAAAAAAGTTAGGACTTTTTGGAACATTGGGATTCCTGGAAAATGTTGTTTTACAACAAATAATTTTTTTTTATAAATTGGAACCCGAAGATTCGGCTGAAAAAATTCCGCAAAATTGGAATTTCGAAATTTCTCCAATAATTAGGCCATGACGTTCGAAATTGGTATCCCTTTCCCATGAAAAATGATAGAGCGAGCGAGAAGCAGCACTTTCAATAACGATCGTCGCGAGGGCGCTCGTAGGAAAAACACACGGACGGGATTAAAGCGAAGATTGATAGAAGAAGAGATGAGTGTGTTGATATAAACGAGTCCCTATTATATTTTTATTTTCCGCCGCTCGCAGGGAGTTTGATGATGACTGTGAGAAAAAAAAAGACAACCGAGGGGACCGTGACGAGGAAGAGGAAGAAGCAGCAGCAGCAGCTTGCGAGCGAAGACCAAGAAAGCGCAAAAAAGCAGAAAGGGTCGCCAAACGAGCGGCCAAATGTAATTTAACGAAGAAAACCAACTTCATTCGGCTCCTTCTCCCTCGCTCGCTTTCGATCCACTTCGGTCTCTCCTCAGGCAATGACCAGAAAAGAAGACGGAAAAGTTCGAGCCCGGTTTACAATTCCACCCGCGTAGTGGCGACCTACCCTTCAATCTCTCCCGTTTCCCAACGTGTTCGTTCCCTGCAATTTTCATTCCGCGCCGGCAACACCTCGACATTTATCACCCGCGCTTTGTTTCTGGCCCATTGTGTCCATGGATTTACGCGCTTCGCTCGCCGAAAGCCCGAAAATCGGATCGAGGAGCCGCTCGGGTGGGGATACGAGGCTCCGCGATGGCCATTGGCCGCGGCCGCGCCGCATGCCAGTGCCCCTCAACGCGCCGCTGCGGCGAGGAAGGGGCCGAAGCGGCCGCGAGTGCCGGGGGGCGGATGAGAAGCCCTGTTTCGACGCGCACGCGCGTTGGCGCGCTCCCCCACTTTCGCCCGGAGCCGAAGCCAAACGCTCGATACACGGAATCAAACGTACGCGCGGTGTTAATGAGGTGTTAAACAGTGTCGCGTGTTATATTGCTCCCATGACCGTTATTATCGTCGTCACCGGGAACACGACGACAGGCTGGAAAAGCCTCGGCCAGGTTTTGTTGCGAGTAAATCGATCATCGAACCACAAGCTGACCCCAACTGCGTGGTCCTTTCTAAATACCGGATGGACCGAACGCAACCACTCATATACTCGCCGAGTGCGCCTCTGTATCGGTCTCTTCCCTTCTCCGCATCGCTAATCCGCAGGGCATCGCTTATGTATGCACCCAGTGCAATCTACCTGCACACATACGTTCAGCTGGACACACATATTTGGCCCGATGATCGAACAAGAGAAGCCTGGCTTCTAAGAGAGACAGGGAGCGAGAAGGACAGAGAGACGAAGAGAGAGAGAGAGGGAGAGTATGAGTATATAGCCAAAGTGGATTATATATCGCTGTCCCAGCCTGCAACTACTCTTCCTCTTGTTGCTGCAGGACCGCTCGTAATGTTGTTGCTACTGGCTTTACACATTTACCTCTTTACGTAAATCGAATCAGCCGTAACCTAAACGAAGTTAACCACTCACTTTATCGCTATCTCTGTCTTCCGGAATATGGTTCAACCTTGAAATATCATTTAGCAACTTATTGTTGGCCCAGCTTTGACGCTGAATTTGTGGGTTCGGGTCCCCATGGAGGCGGCGAGTGGTTGCCGAAAGAGGGTGGGCCTATAAGGCCCATCTTCGGTACCAGACGCTCTCTTTTCTTCGACTCTCAAGGTGTTTTTCGAATTTTTCGAGCCAGAATGGCACCCGGAATTAGCTCACGCGTCCGAGGAAGTCCAATCCTGGAGGAATCGGATGATGGGTGCAAAGGGTGTGCAGTGGTTCGGTGCGTGAGCCAAGGGGTTAAATCAACAGATCCCAGATGGATAAAATTTGAAAGCCTGAAATTTTCCAAATGAATGTGTTCTCCGAAGCCAGAAGACGATGGAGTGAGGACGTGGAGTGGAATGTTCTGGAATGAAAAAAACTGATACAACCAATTTGAATAAACCCATAGGATTTTTTTCTTTACGCCTCTATTATCCCTTACCCCTTTCTTCGTACGAACGATTTCCCTGCAGTAATTTCCAAGTCCCCCGTTAAGTGGCACTGCCGGGTCAGTAAGGACTTAGGGTATTCATGTATGCGGCACGCAAAAGGAACAGAAGTAAATATACCGACCTGAGAGGGGAAAATCAGTTAAGCTCGAGAACGAAAGCTACGGATGAAAAGGATTACGTTGTCTTCTGTATATATATATTGGGTTATATAACTTAAGGGATTTTGTACTTATAAAAAATTAAAAAGTGCAAACAGTCGAAGGGTAACATGTGGGGGGTAAATGTAAAAGCGCTCATTCTTTCGGCAACGTAATTGCGAGCTTTGCAAGTCGTGAGAGTCATAGGGAAAGCTTTAAAAACGGATTAAGGCTGCGCTTTGCCGGCTTTATTCCCTTGTTGGGAAATTAACCTTCTCGCTACCGACCATGTGGGCCATGGCTAACTTGGTCACTGATTTCGAGAAAAAAGTGACTTCCCCGGATTCATGGCAAATATACTGGAGACGTCCATGAGAAACCGTGGCACCTCGGTCCCGAGGACTTGGGATCGAGTCCCATCGAGGAACCACCAAGGAACTACCGGAACCGACAATTCCTCCAATTAGGGAGGACGCCTTTTCTTTTCCGTGGGTTCCACGAAAAATAATAAAAATGGCAATGTCAAAGAAGGAATATCCGTTACTGGAATTTCCACGGAAGCGGGTACCCCATCAATGGGGTGATTATCGCTTGAATGATAACCATATTACAATTGTGCCAACAATCGCGATAATAAATATTGATCTTACAGTGGAAGGTGCATTAGGGTGGTGTGTTTCCATGAAACATCGTGATTATCGTCATTACTGTTATTGAAGTCCGCCTGCCACGTGGTTAAAAAGATTATCATGAAAAGTTTCGAGCTCGATCATTATGTCCAGTTGTAATAACACAAAAGGCACAACATCGATCATAAAACCTTGGACTTTATTGACTGCCTCGTCGTTCCATCGGTCAGTTACCGAAGCGCAGTTATTCTTTCTGTCACCGGTCGCAGCATGGGAACCGTATTCCGCATCTATACATCGTCATTTTAGCTTGTTTACGACGTGTCCCCAAACAAAACGATATTTGCGGTCTGGCGAATCGTAATTCCCGCGTAAAAGTTGAGGGACCGTCCACGGGAGGCGCTGTCGTCGCCCGCCCTCTGCGTAACGAGCGCGCGAATATTCAAATCGCCTTTGATCCTTACACTTTCGATCCTCCACATTCTCGTTTCCGGTGAATATCAGCGCTATTCTCTTGCTCTCGCCTCCTTCTAATTCCTTTCACACGTCCTCGTAGCTTTCGGTGCACGAATTCCCAAGGACCCCGCGTCGAATTTGGAACACAGTCAACGGCGTATATGTGTTTCGGAATCAAATTGGAGCATATATATGAGTTTGCCCGGATAAGCTATTGAATGACATTCTGTAGGAATCCCAAGTCGAGCAAACATCCTACAGGGAAAGCAGACACGGAGTGGATACAGCGTATTGGTAATCTACTGGTAGTGGTAACAGCGGGGCTGATGTATTTATGTACCTATATATCTGCCGCTATATATTGTCAGCCCGATGATATTATTCGATTAAACTACTGGACCAACTGGTATATAACCGATCAGGAGAGCAATCAACCATGGAAACTCAGTTTGTCACGGGCAAACAGTCAAGGTGACAAGCGGTCAACTGTGACACTCGATATTGTTTCCGTACACACACGTTCGACGCTGATGAAAGTGGGCTCGAAAAGGAAACTCGTCGTGGCGGTGGTAAAAATGATCGCGCCTCGGACGCTTTCGGGGGCTTTCGCGGGATCAGGTGGCGAGACAATTACGACCGGTTTCGCTTCGCCCCCGAAACAAACAAACTTTTAATCAAGTGACTGAGGCGAAAAAAATGAGGAACTTTTAAAAATCCATTATTTATCGAAACCGGTGTCGTTTTTCGAGGAGGGTCGAGGTAAATGTATTCGGAACGAAAGGAAAAGGAAGATATTAATCAAATCCCCGAGCGAGAGGGAGGCAAAGATAAGGGACGAAATCCGTCAGCGGGATTTGAATAATTCTCGAGGAATCGGAGAGAAATCGTTTTAAGATACTCTCGTTGCAGGCAGACATTTCATTACCACTCCGCTACAGAAAAAATGGCCGGGGAGGTAAAGGACGTCTGTAAAGTCTCTTTCTAATTCTACCTTTCCCAGCCTCCCACCGCTGCGTGGGATAAATTATCGGCAGCGAGGAGAAGCAGCCAAGGGATGGATTCGCGCTTTCCTGCCTTTCTCTCTGACACACTCCCTTTCCGCCTTTCACTCTTTAAGCCATTCCCCGTTCCTCGGACGAACCGGGGGATAGGTAAATGGTTAAGACTTTCAATTCCACGGAAGAAAAGAGAAAAGCGAGCGAAGTTAACGTCTTTTCTGGGTTTTCCGAATTGCGACAAAAAGGAGAAGTGGGAGGACGGGCTGGGACGAAAAAAAGGAGGAATTCAGACAGTATTGTTGAAAAGTTGAAGGAAAGTTTTCCAATCTCAGCCAATTAATTTCGGTAGCTAACGAAAGTAAAACGGGGAAGAATGTGAGGAATCGGACGAGGGAAGGTTGTATGTGTGTGTGCGTGTGTGAGTACAGGAAATGAAAAACGTGAAGTTTCATATCAAAATTACGATCTTCTGAACTTCCTGGAACCAGGAGCCTCGGTTCGAAGCCACCGGGATTTAAGTGCGCATCTCGAGCATTTCCGAAACGGGTTTCTTCGGGGCAGGGATTTATTCGAACGAAAGCGCGAATTCGAGGAACGAAAAAAAAAAAATCGAGTAACGGGCCAAGCAACTTTTGATGTTCCCCGGAGTTTATAAAGTGCATAAACCAACAAGAAAAACAGCGTAAGCGCAAGAATTGGATACGACGAGGAGCCCGGAGGGGTGGGTGGTGAAAGTAGGAGCAGTGGAAATTTCTGAAATATTTCGACATGAAAATTTCGGGAATTCACGTTAATGCAGGATGCCCTGAATTCTTCCGTGGAATTTATGGATCCTCGACAAAGTCTCTGGAAGGCATCGAGAGTGCGCGAGACATAATTACGATGTGGAACTTCTATCGCTTTCCTTTTCTTCTCGTTATGCCTTCGGAACTTTCTCTCGTTCTCTCTCCTCCACGTCCTCTTTCGCTTATCCACCTACACTTTATCTAACCGAATTACCCTGCACACGTTCAACTTCTAATCGATAATCCAGGTACAAATAGATACACTTTCGTAGTCGGTTCATTAGGTCGAAAATAAATATTATTATCTCCGCTTTGAGGGAATATTCATTTCGTAACCGCCTGCACCTGCAAAGGGAGGGAAAACGAGAAAAAGCGTTTTTCCTTGACGGGACATAGGACCAAAAAAAAAAGCGAAAAAGTCCTTCCCTTTTTTCCCATGCACCAGCGCATCACCGATTCTATTTCCCTCGGGAACTATAGTTTAAGCTGGACCAGAAGGAGATGCTACTAAAACCGCGATGGAAGCAGTTGAAAGAAGGATCCCGCTGGGAAAGCGGTGCGATGGGATTCGAACCTGGATCCTCCATTTGGGAATTCAACGTCCGAGCTATCGAGGAGTCTCAGAACCCATGGATCTTCGTGGTTTCTCCTTCGAGTGTTCGCATTCGATCCTTCCCAGATTCCCTTCCCAGATTTTACAACGAAATATTATTTTTGTAACAACAGTGGGGCGTATACGATCCACCTACTTATTGAAAGATTATTTTTTTTTGTTCATAGTTCCGATTGATTTTACAGTTTTCAAGCGCGATAGTTTAATTTATTCTCATTTCATGCGGAACTGTACTAAAATTATAAAGTGACGAGTTCAAAAGGAGGCATCCGTATTCCGAAAATAACTGACGTCCCATTTTCTGAGAGGTTTCCAATTTCCGATCGACTTTGCCGTCACATTTTCCAAAATTACCCATCCGGAGTAGGAATAATATGAACGATAAATTTTCGCAACGAATCCTCCCGAAGCTACGAATTCTCTAACGCGATCCTGGAAAAAATTCAACTCCGTAATGGAAAGTCAAATCCTTTCGTCTTACTTTCACGAACATAAATAGAAAATTTCGAGAAATTAAAATTCGCAGTATTTTAAAAATACGTTTTTTTACAATTTCACCCTAGCAAGAAAAAAAAATCTGATTATTCAAAACGTCTCCGATTTTTCGAAAATCGAGACCCCCTTTGTTTTTGTAAAACCACGAAGGAAAAGCAGCATTTATATGCGAATCACATAACTCATGGCGAAATAAAGGTAAAAAGCTCTGATATTTACAAAGCCTTATCGGGCGAATAAAAAGGAATACCATTAAAATGACGTCTGGTTGAAAAAGCAAGACTGCATATGTACACATGGTATATATATGTATATATAAATATATATATGCCTAAGGGAGGTAGAAAAAGCACGAGCAAGGGTGGTTGTGGCTTTTTTTTCCTAAATGTAAACCCTATCGTTAGGAAATTGTGGGTAAGAACCGTACGTGCATACTGTTGGAAGTATGTAAAAATTCCAGAGAAACCCCGTAAATGCGGTCTGGTTTACTCCCGCAATAGTAACCTTCTCGGGCGGTGCAGAGATAGACGAAATAAAAAAAAAGAAAAAAGTCGGGGCAAAAAGAAGAAAGTGTAGCTGCAGAGATAAAAAGAGAACCACATGAAAAGCTCTGCGTGTTGCTGTATAGCTAAAAGCACGGGGAAAGAAGAAAAAGAGAGAGAATCAACGAGGACAAAATCGTGGCCGGACAAAACGAAAACTTTTCAATATAGTATATGTATACGGGAGAATTTGAAAAAGAGAGAAAGCAGGCCAGAGAGGGAATAGAGGGAACGAAGATTGACGATTGTGGAAAACCAGTCTGGCTGATTTTATCTGCCGTATATAATACAGTAAAAAAAAGGGAACCCGGATGAACGGCGGCAGCAAGGAGGAACGTATAACAACTTTGTAACTATATATTTTAAGGAATACGATGAAAATGTATCGTCTGCTAATATTCTTTCTGGAACTGGGAGAAAAGCTCGGTGTACATTTTTCCGCGCACGGAGAAAGAAATATGTAGGAAAAAAATAAATAAAGAGATCTTTTATATATCGATGAAACCTGTTTGACTTTTTTCCACTTTTTTTTACCGCAGTTCAATTTGCGAACTGCAACGGGACGACTTTTCATTCTCTATGTAGGTACAGGTTTCCTATATACCTATTAATTCTCATGGGAAAATGAACAAGTATACGGATTCAACTGGAAAATTTATTGACGAATCCTTTTTTCTCGCTTTTATTTGTTTGCCTCCATTGTCCCTTTTTCCTTCTGTCGCGATATTTAGCGGAAGTTGGCTTTCGAGGATGGACGGAGGAATCTGCGTGTAACGAGAAACTGCAGGACTTGTGTGCCATTCCGAGGCTCTCAGGACGCTGGAGGGTGCACGCGATGGTGTAGGATTTTTTGAGAGCCGCTTTTCAAATGGTAGAGTCGGAAGGAATGACCAAAAAAAAGGAGACGCTATAAATTCTCGCAGCTTCCTTTTAACGTTAAGAAGATGGAAGGAAGTAAACTTTCGATGTATCAAAACGTTGGGAAACGGAAAAGAAGTGCTGCCATCTTCCCCTTCTTCCCGAGGATGCTGATGGTGGCGGTGCTATTTTTCTCTATACTTGCGATCCTGCAGCTTCCTCTCCTTCCGCCACTTCTATTTCCGCCCTCGCTACCCTTTAAAGATTCACATGTGACTCTCCAAGCAAACGGTTCCTCGAGTGGCTGTACTTGAGCTTCCCAACTGAGTACCTTTTCTCCATTTTTTTTCTTTCGCCGCGCCATCGCTATTTATGTATCGGTTGGTCGCATTTGTTTCACTTCCTGTGAGGAATGTGCCTCTTGAGGCGCCATCAAGTTTGCCAATGAGACTTGTCATTCCGCGATGGTAATCATTTTTGCACTTCGGAGTATCCACAATTTTGGAATAAAAAGTCCGACCCTAGGAAGTTTTCTCCGTTTCCAGTAAAATCCGAGACCTCGGACCGACGTTTGTCAGAATCGGTCCAAAATCTGATACGAGGGCTGTAGAATCGAGTATCTGATGCAATTCCACAGTGATGGGAAAAATACTCCACCCTCCAGCTCCAGCTCTCGCAGGACCGCAACCCTACGTCCTTTTGGACGTAGCTTTAAGCTCGCTCTCCTAACCAACTATTTTTATTAAACATTTCTCCCGTGCAAAAGATACAAAGCCATGTTTGCATGCAATTTCTGTCCACTTATATTTTCGTCTTTTTATGTTTATCCCCATTTTTTTCGGTATAAGGGGAGACAAGAGATTCGGACGAGAGTGATTCTCGTTTTTGTGGGTTCCTTGTTATACTTTTTCTCCATTATGGCACATTTTACCCGTAAACATAATGCTTCTGCACATTTCATTCCTGTTATCTATTCGTTGCGGGGGTTTGCCTTCTGGTCTGTTTGCTTTTTGCCACTGGCAGGGAACCACCACCACTGTGGCTGTTGTTGTTACTCACTAGCATGAACGTTCAAGTAATAGTTGCTAGCAACTAAACCAACCAACGAAACCAACCCAACCCAGTCAGCATATCATCCACATAGTTACCACTAGTAGCCGTCGTGGCCTCTGTGCCCTCACCCACGTTTCTATGCTTGCGTCACTATCTGAATTGAAATGGAACCTTCCCATGCTGCCTTTTCATATGTATACGTAATATCTTCAGCGTACTCTTCCTCCCTTTTCTTCCCGCTGATGTGAGCCTCGCCCTCTTCTTTCACTCTCTGGCGTGTAGGTGTATGGCTGCGATGGTACAGATATATTTCTTTTAGCTATAGCTGTTTATCTCGCGTCCGGAAAATGTGTTCTCCACATCCTCCCATCTGCACCTTGGAAAACTCTGAGATATACCTTACTTAAGTATCTCTCCTCGGCTATCCAGCGATCTTATCCGATCGTGCATATTTTGGAACCCTTACATACCTTTCCGCGCCAAGCTTTCAGCTTACTTGCTGCATTGCGAACTGTCCGAGCTCAACGCTTGCTCGAATGGACTCAGTTAACTTTCCACCATAATTATCCCGAAGTTCAAGAGACAGAAGGTTGCAACCGTTATCCTCCCATTTTTGTGAAAAACGAGCAGCTCCCGGCCTCGGTGGTTTTCTTTTTTTTTTGGACAGAGTAGACCGAGTCTGGAACTGTGAGCTCTCACAATGAGTCGAACTTGCGCTAACCATTGTACGATGTGTTCACGCCTCGGTACTTTTTTCAGCAAAAACCGACTCGACCGTAATTCCGAGGGTTTGTATGTTTTTTGGAAACGTAGAAAATAATTATTCTGGTCTCGCAGCTCCGCAGAATAAACGTCGTCCGAGTCCCTGGCCCGACCGACGGCTTACGTTGGTTCCAGTATCACTTCGAGTTTTCGACGTGTTCGAGGTTAAAATATCGAACGAGCGAGGTATCGCATAGTTACACAATTGCTCTCACCAAAATTGGATACTAAACGACAGAAAGCTGCTGCGACATGGTAGAATTCACCGCCACGCCCGCACCTTCCATCCAGTGGCTGAGATTTAAACAAAAATTCAATTTCCTTCTTCCTCCAAAGTGTTCATCCATAAAATTTTATTAGGGCATTTCCTCCCTCTTATAAGACATTTATTCGTGTTCCGATTCAACAAAATACACGTAATATAAGTAACCGGATTACGTATATATACGTTCTATACTTCTTTTTCCGTCCATATTTCCTAGGAGATACTTAATCCGATGGAACTCTGGATTCGGTTTCGCTTCTAATCCGATATTCACTACGCATGTTTTGAGGGAAAGAACCGAGTAGGAGAATCCGCGGTATGGCTGAAACGGTGCGGAAATCTTAATCCCCGTGTGGATATAAGAATTCCAAGGGAACCTTCTTTCCGTCGTACCTACTTTTTCTGTTCTGACTCCATCTCTATTTTCCCTTTACAGTATCCGATATTCGAGAATTTCATTTTGCAAAATTGAAAGCTCCTTTTTCTCCTTTCTTTCTCTCTTCCCTCGCTGTTACACGCGGAATCGCGCTGGTATATGCTTCGCAGAGTTGAAGACATTCGTGACATACAGTGGAGCCGAATACGTTCAGCATGAGAAATTGCGAAAATTCTTTATGAAATATTTGATAACACAAAACCGGAAACTGCTTACAATAAATGTTTCTTTAATTCACGGCGCTCTTCTTCCGCTCCTTTAATTAATTCCTCGACGAAAAGGTTTTGTCAATTTTTCTCTCGGAGCTGGAACCCATCTTGGTGTAAAACTGCCTCCGATTTTATTAACACTCACGATTTTTGTCTCTTTCCTTCGCGAGAATTTACGTTTCTCATTTTTCCCTTGACTTGAATTTTTTTGGTCACGATCTTCCGCAGGAACCGAATTTCTAGTCACTGTGGTATCGAGAAAGATCGCTCCCTCCCGATCTGCCCGTGAGGCCCCACCGTTCAGAGTCAGCCAAGAACCACGCGCGGAGCTGCGAATTGAGCCTCGTGCGCACGAAAACGCGCACGGTGGGAGCACGGAGGGGGAAGGAGTCCCGAAGAGGCTTGCCAGGCAACAGGTTGGGGCGAGCGACACACACTTATTTGGGTCGTCAACGCGTGACTTAGCTACCACAGTGGAAGTCTTACAAAGAAGACGGCGTTTTCGATTTTATACTTCATTTGAGATCGCGACGATATTGCCGGAAGCGATTGGTAGTTGAACCTCCGACTGGTGAACCTACTTTCGCATATTTCTGTGCGAGGGTTCGAATGACTGGGGCCGAGCGATAAACTTTGCAAACGACTGTTCCCTTTCATTCCTCCCGTGAGTTTCAGTATCTCTCAAGATGTCGCCCTCTGAATAATAATCCGGACGCGTTGCTGCTAAAATTGGTGATAAATCGAATCGTATCATTAATTATGTTGTAACTCGAAAAGTTTGTGCGCTATCAGGTAAGTATTATTAATATCCTTACTATTATTATTATTATTTACTTTGTAACTTGAAATAAAATTTTCTTCTGAAATTTATACCACACTTAATAAATATTTCACACGACACGTACTTTAGTTATTTTTTTTCTACCTCGTCCGAGCTTCCTTTGGTCCCTTTATGCGAGTTCCCGACCTTTCCTCCGGGTTGCCCTTTCTGGTGCAACTGGCAGCCATTTTTGCCGTTGCCCGGTACAGGCAGCAGGGTTTAACCCTTCTGCGTTACAAAAGCAAGAACCCGCGGCCATAAGGGCGTGGCGGAATTCTCTTCACGATCTAATATACGATATATATACACGCCTTTCGTAACCAAAGAGTTTGAGGTTGATATAAAAAAAAGCTGACTTTTAAACCGAAGTATAATAAATAATTATTTCTTTTTTGCTTGCGAACGAAGTTACCTTTTGTCTCCGCTGAAGTTTTGCCTGCCCGCTCATTTTCTATATATTCATATTCTGTTATATAAATATATGGGCATACTGTTAAAAATTCTATTTTGCACAAAAGTTTGTTACACACAAAAGTTGAAGACACAAAGACGGGGAGAGAAAAAAAGAACGAGGAGGAGATACAAGAGCGAGTTGAATTCTGTACGTTCGGCTGCTAACAGAAGCTGCTTTTTAACGTGAAAAAGTAGGATATAATAGAAATGAAAGGGTCCATGGAGATGCAGTACCGGTATGAGGAAAAAAGAAGAAGGAAGGGAAGCAAGTGTACGTTTTTAACTTGTTATCATCATTTCCTTTCATTGTTAGCAGAATGAGTCTTTTATTTGAGTAAGATTATTTATTTCCATTCCATCCCAATTTCATCCCCCTTCTGCCGCACCGCAGTCCGGGATTGCTTTCCAGTTAAAAGTAAGTGACGAGGCAACTGTTAACAATCGGGTTAGTATTTATTCATCCGTAGACAATTGCCGTAACGACCATTCGTTCGACACTAATTCATTGGAAAGGAATTCACTCATATAATGGCGGTTTGTTTCCAAAGACCCGGGGCTAATTTGAACAAAAAATTCATACGTTATCGCAATAATTACCCGTAAGCCCCAACTGTGGTAATTTGATTTCTCACACCCGGAGTTGCGGGTTCGAATCCTGGTAGGAATAAGAATCGTCCGCAAATGTTTTTTTTTTACATTTAACAATGAACAATATAAACAAATAAGTGGTCCTCCAATGGAGTCACCATTGTCACCAGCATTGGCTAATTTAATTATAGAAAAAAATTGAAACGTCAAAACCTCGAACCACTGTCTTACACTCGGAGGTCCTGGGTTCGACTCTCGGTGCAGCAATTGCCGATGCAAAAGAGTACTTTCACCGTATTTGTGGCTCTAACGGTTTGGATTCCACTCGAAACGGCAGATCATTAAAAGCGTATCCGACTGGAAAGCTTTCGACTAGAAGGTTGCATCAAAGCAGACCTCAATTTGCCTACAGCGGGATGATAATGAATGAAACCTTGTACTGGAGAAGTATGCGTAACTACGATAACAACGTGGGCACTAATCCCGAGTTTGCTCGCGTAATAATTTTTTTTTTACGGTCATAATTTCCCCTCCTTACGAGTGCCGAGCTTTTACGACGCAAATTAAAGTCAACCGATGTACTGCGCCTGTTTACAGTTGCAAGCAACAGGCTAAGCTTTATTGAGATTCCAGTTATTTTCAAAACAATGTTCCACCAGCTAGGAATTAATGCGGATGGTACATTTAAGAGCGTCAACCCCAACTTTTCGCGAGACTCGATGAAACGGTACCCTCTTGTGCGCATTTTGTCCGTACCTTGGCGGTCCACCAAAAAGCATGGCAACGGTCTAACGCAGTTTCCGAAAAATCTGATCGAAATTTTTCCTTTAACGTGACCCCTCTGAGTGAAACTCACCGAAATTCACCCACCGTCTGTCAAAACATCCCCGCTACGCTCTCGTATTTACCCGAGGCTAATAAACATAACTGAACTTTTTCTTCAGTTTCCGACGGAAAGTTTGGAGCGATAAAATTCCGCGAAAAACAATCCGCAAAAATGATCCCGGTTCTTTGAAATCCTCCTTCTTCCACTCCAGTAAATTTTCAGCTGCTCTTCCCCTCTTCCATTTTTTACATTAAATTTCGTTAGCGAGAGAAAAAAAGAAAGTGGCATAATAAAATCCCGAAAGTTACCTCAAGATGGAAAAGTTGGCGTAAAACAATGAGTCTAAAAGAAGTGAAAAAGCAGGAGAGAGTTCTCGCTTATTCCTTTTTTTCAAGCTCGGCAAAACTCATAGTAGCTCAGAGCGAAGCAAAGCAAAGCAAAGCAAAGCAAAGCATAGCGGTACAGAGCGAAAGAGAGGAGCTATAGAAGCCAGTCTGTCTGACACCGATAGCAAGTTTACATCTCTACGATAGTTCTCAGCCTTTCTTTTTTCCCTTCTCATACTCTCTATCTATTCGTACCATTTTTCCTCCTTGACTTTCCCTCTAAACCCTTCCTTCCTTCCTTCCTCCTTCCTTTTTGCGCAAACACATAAACTTTTAACATAAAATCTTCCCCCTGGAAAATCGTTCTAATCTTTAGTTTTATTCCTACTTATCAGGGAGAACATTTGACAAATGATTATCCTTTTATTCGCATATTTTACGTCCTCTTAGTCTCCAGCGGCTTTTAAAATAGTTTTCCAGGATCTCTCAGGGTTAAGATCAGCTCCGATCGCTAAAACCGTGGGTGAGTTGCTGCTAGAAAAGAGGATAAAATCGTGCTCGATCTTAATAACTTTGAAGATCGCTGCCATACTTGAAAATCTCTCGCATATTCTTGGCCATACTTCCACGTTTGCTCTAGATCCTCGGCCATGTTCCCAAATTCGTTCGAAAATTTCAAAACGTTCGGAAAATGCAAAAATCAAAAATCCATGACGCACGAGGACAACGTATATCCGATATACATAGCACTCCCGTAAATTGTTTATCGAACATTAAATACGATAACAGTTTATCTACAATGTTGTTATTGAATATAAATATGAAATCAGTTTTACACAATAGTCGGCCGCAGTTTTCCACCGTCGACATTTCATGACAATAGTCACTGCACACACGCACACACCCGGGCTATAGAAATATTTCGCGATGGGTTTATGGAGAAAGCAATTAGTCAGGAAAATGATGAGCATTGTTGTCATCCGTTATCTCTGACGAGAGATACGTGTGTATATACGTACACATACAGGACGAGACACCTACCTCGACCACCTTAAATTACTCGTAAACCGTTGGTTGCACGAGGAAACGTTTCAAACCCTTTACATGCACCCATGTACATACATCTGCGTATCGATGCATCAGGCCATACCGCGGGCGCTAAGTACCAGAAAACCGCAATTGCGAGATTTGTAGGTATGCCTTTGTGCAGTTGCCATTCCCGCTTTCCAAATCCCCACGTATCGGCAGTTTGGGATTAGAAGGCTGCCAATTTCGCCGCTGAATAGAGCCCGGAATTGGCCCTTTTGCTTCTGGGATCGTCGACGTCTGCGTCAATGCAATCGGCACGGGGAGCAGACGTCGATGCATCGGCAATCAACGTGATTGAAGATTCCCAGTACCATCACTGCGCTGCGAATAACAATTTATTCGAAGTGACTGACAGCCACGTGATTATCTGACTGACTGACTGACTGACTAACTGACTGACTGACTGACTATCTATGCGCTCATCTTCTCTCTCCAATTCCCCCACCCTCGCACGAGCCATCTTTCGCTGCCTCTTTCACTCGATAATGCATCGCATTGCATTGCGGATAAGCCGGAATGGCCTATTGCTTTGTGGTTTTCCAATGGCCCGTGCTCATTTTGTAAACACTCCTCTATTCATTCCACAAATGTCCGCTTTACGCACGAGCGCCTATGAGCACATAAAGCTACGATCGTGTGCCGTATCGACGAACGATTGTACGAGTCAGCTGCGTAAATAATACACGGGGAAAGGCTTTCCCTGAGCTTCGGCGTGGAATTTAACACGCTCCAATCGCGCTTCGGGTCCGTCGGGACCCGTCGTGGCGAGAATCGACGTGAATCGGCACTGGAAGGGGCGGGTCAAAGTGGTACCGGACGAGCCATTGGCTGTGGATTCCGACGGCCAGTGTTTCTCAACTTGGTCGCTACGTCGAAGGTGGGGTCAGCGGAGCCTCGAAGAACGGGAGTAGGATGAGAGTCTCCGCTTTGACGCGCATGCGCACTTGGCCTCTCTCGTTTCGCCCGAACTTGGAGGTTAACCATACCCTTTCTTGACGAAACGGGGGGACGCGTCCCTCGGGAAAAGTATGAGACGTACGAGACAGACCTGAACAACAATTCCCGGATTTGTAAATAAAAACACAAAGAGAGAGAGAGACGGAGACAAAAAGTTAATGGTTAAACAAGAGGTTGGCAAATATTTGAATAGGAAAGATACGCGGAACCGAAGTTTTGAGGGGAATGAGGGGAAGTGTGGGGGGAGGGAGAGGGGTAGAAAGAACTAAAGGTAGCGCACGCAAATTGAAACAAATGGGAACTTATATGCATCACAGCGCATTCCGGCTTTTACTACCAGCTCGTTTCATCTCGGCGACGACGTGGCAGAGGGAGATGGTTTTATTGCTGTTACGGGCGTTATGGTCTTTCTCCGTTATTGTCACCTTCCACCTATACCGGGGTCGCCCGCTGCCTTTCTCTTCCATCTGCCCCTTTCTCCGTCGCACTCTCGCTCTTCCACCCACGCCACCGAAATTTTCATCGTCCTTCCGTTTTCCCCCCTGCCGAGGATCCGAGGCGCAGATATTTTAGGGGCTCCAAGATCCGAGAGCGGCGACAGGATGCGGCAAACACCGAGCACCTACACGCTGCTGCAGCGGCGTTAGGGGCATCAGTGGCATTGCGATTTTCAGTGGCGCTGCACTTTTCTTTTACGACAATTACCCATGTTACGGCGGATTACGGTCTTATGATTTCCAGCGGAATTTAGGAGCGCGAACGTAGATGGAGGCTTGGCCAAATTGACAAATCTCTCGCGGACGCGTTTCGAAAATTGGGAAAAATGCGATTGTCTCTTTTCTCCGTGATTTTGTGGCACGAGATTCGCCGAACTGGCGTAATTTGTGGAAACGTAGCTTTTTTGACGCCAAAAAAATTTTTGGACGAATTTTGTAAATTTTATTCGGACAATTTTTTTGGGGATAATAACAAATTCGAAGGAAATCTACAAAACGGTGGTTTTGGATTTGGCTCCACTTGCAGCGAAAAGTATTGTCTCGAAGGGGAAAAAAAAATAAAAAAGGTAAAAACAAAAAGTTCAAAGGAACATGCCCCACCCGTTGGGGCACTTTTACGACAAACCCAAGAGATACACTTGCTCACCAGACTGGATATAACTAAAGCAGTTACAGTAATCTTGCAATAAATAATGAATAAATCCCAAAAGGGGACGAATCTCTTCCATCCCCCTCTTTCTCCCCCCGATACAAGGAGACGGACAAGTGGTGTACGGAGAAATCGGAAAAAAGGGACAGAAGACGCAAGAAGGGATATTCCGGACGATCGCATCCCTCGTTTTTTCAATAGATTTTATTTTGGTCCATTACCCCGATATCCATGGCAGTGGTCGCGAACGAGCCGTTGCTGACGTCACAAAGTTTCCAAAGCTGCAAGGAAAGGGGGAAAGGGTGGAAAAGAGTTGCACATTTTGCACTTTCAGCCCCTTCCTACGCCCCGGCTCCTCTCGCTCTCTCGCTACAGCATCCGCTGCTTCTGTACCCTTTTTCTATGCGCATCCTTCCCTTTTTGTCCCCTTCTTCTTTTCAACCCCTCGGTCTACGTATGTACCCACGTTAAACCATTTCCCTTCCCGATCATTGTTCCATTGGAATCGAGCCCAAGCGCCGCAGCCACCGCTAGCGCTCGATTCTTCATTCCTTTTTCGCCTTATTACGGGTACATTGATTCGCTCTTAATTTTCCACCAGGTTTTTCCATACCCGAACCCCGATCGAGACACTGCGCGAGATCAAGAAACTTTCGGACAATCCGAATTCACCGTATATTTAATTATTTATTCGTTTTTATACAGGGCGAGGCAACTAAAACGGACATCCCCCGATAACTCGCTTGCTTTTGACGATAGAAAAAAATCTTTCGGACAAAAATTGTTTGGTTTCGAGGGACTCGTGACGTGGCGTCAAGAACTTTTTGATCGATGAAGGGATGAAGGACATATGAAGGTCAAGCCAATTTTTTTCCATGGAACGATATGGTTTTTTATGTACCATTTGATGGTGCGTTCCAAGACGAATACAACGACTTATCGTGAAAGGTCATTCAAGGTCATACAAGATACCATTTTGATTATTGTAAGTTCCAAAGGTGCCCACGTTGCGTAGACCACCCTGTATATTTCTGTGAACATTTTTTTTCTAGGGAATTGGTGTTTTACTCTGATATCAATACCAATGCTAATTAGGTTCCGAGGCGTTACTAATATTTTGTCCACGTACCGGACCTTCCATTTCACCTCTTCCTCCATTTACCCCATTCTTTAAAGCTTCTTTCCCTTAATCGAACACGTTGGACGACTTTTACAGTTCCATGAAGCACACGCAGTAAGAGCAAGCAGTGTGTTTTTCCCTTTTTTTTCCACGTCGGCTACGCAGAATGGCAACTCTCGCATTCTCGTAAAAACACTACGGAAATAAAAACTGCTCTTTCACATAAAACCCTGAAATCGTAGTAAAAGGAGCCGGGACAAAAAAAAATTTCTACGTTTTCTTTTTCAAACTTCATTTATGTTTTTTTTTTTCGTCCCGGAAATTCTGGTTTCTGCGTTACACTAATTTTAATAATTTTCCATCATGTGGTTTTTTCGAGTTTGAGTCCGCGAAAAAATCTATTTTTTACCAAATTTCGAAATGACTTGTCCAACCCCGTTTTTGAAACATTAATTTTTACCCCATTTTTGGGGGAAGGGGTATGCCCAAAAAATTCTACTTTTGAAAACCTTTTTTTTAAATTTCGGAAGACCCATATCCGATGTATTTTTTTCCGAGGAATCCGAATCTGTAATTAAAATTCTCGAAATCCCACGGGAAATACGATTTTTCCTCAGAAAACCTACTTTTTTCCAACTTCCGCTGGGATTTCATGAAATTTGACATTTGGAATCGATTCTACGGGAAAAATTACCCCTAGAAATGACTTGTCCAACCCCATTTTTGAAACTTTAATTTTTACCCCATTTTGGAGGGAAGGGGTAGGCATGCCCAAAAAATTCGACTTTTGCAAACTTTTTTCTTTAATTTCGGGAGACCCATATCCGATGTATTTTTTTCCGAGGAATCCAAATCTTTTAATTAAATTCTCGAAATCCCACGGGAAATACGATTTTTCCTCAAAAAACCTACTTTTTTCCAACTTCCGCTGGGATTTCATGAAATTTGACATTTGGAATCGATTCTACGGGAAAAATTACCCCTAGAAATGATCTGTCCGACCCCTTTTTTAAAACTTTAATTTTTACCCCATTTTTGGGGGAAGCGAAACCCCCAAAAATTTGAAAATCCAAAAAAAAATCGTGCGATTGGAAAAATTTACATCCATTCGTTAATCCACTATTACATTTTCATGGAAAATCCCTAAAAACGTTGAAATTAAAACCTCGCGGTATCCCTCGATCGTGCGACATTTACCACTCGAGGAACCTAACAACACAACAATTTGCCAGCTTTCGAAAAAAAACAACCGCACTCCAACCCACGAAGTTCGCGTTTTCCCCCATTCGCAAGGAACTTTTTCCAAGGAACCAGCGAAATGAAAATGAAAAATGAGCTTACCGTGAACAGCAACGACAAACCCGACGACACATAATAGCAATGACCGCACGCACATGGTAGAAGCTTTTTACCCTCGGCTCTTCTTTCCCGTCTTCTCTACACACTGCGCGTATGCTCTCGCCGCGACGGGTCTGGTTTCATCAACATAAACTCGATCCGGTTCCTCTGTTCTCTTCTACTTCACACTCACTTTCTCCTTCTCATGTTCAAATTCCCTTATCGAGTCTATTTTTCATTACACTAATGAGTTAGTTTTCATCTGAAACGGAGCTTCCTTCCCATAATTAATTGCGAAAGCTCCGACCGACTTGCTTTCACTCTAATTAACGCAATCTTTAAATCAAACCGAAACCGGACTACGAGGAATCTTCAATTTCCAATTATCGGACAATCGATCATCAACGGCCGGCTCTCGAGTGACAAACTTGGCCCGAACTCGCGTCGTCCTTCGTCCCGGGGTTTCCCTATATTTCGTCAAGTCAAGATCATAAAAACGGAAGATCCACTTTTTGGATAAGCTCCCTCTGGTTTTTTTGTTAACCAGCAAGAAAAGCTTCTTCTTCCCTTTTCGCCTCCTCTTCCTGAGGCAACACACCGCCTTCTTGATCCTACTTACTTCCCTCTCTAAAGAGGATTTTTATGATCCTTCCTGACGTCAGCGAAGCTTTCATCTGATCCGCAAAGTCGAGCTTTATACCGCGATTTTTTTTTATTCGTGGAAAGGAGATATTAAAAGTTCCTTCGCATTTTCTCTCCCGTTTCCGCTTTTTTTTTGGTGCCTTTCGCTTCAGAAAAAATTACGTGGACCGCAAAGTTCCCGTGTGATATTTATTGGTATCGTGACCATCGCTATCAAAGCTTGTGCTCGTCGAACACATGGAGGAGCGAGTCGTGATCGTCGTGAAAAATTTTGGAAAGAAAGAAAGAGGAGGAGGAGTAGGAGAAGGAGGATGGAAAAATCTTGGGGACGAGGAGAAACATAAGTGTGGCCCCGCCGATTATCGTTATTGCGAGTGTCCGGGGCTCGAGCGACGTGCGGTAAAACGAGAGACGTCGGGAAAACATCCGATCATGTTGAGCTTGCGGCGCTTACTGAGCTTTCCGCGGCGGGCAGGGGCCGAGCACGTTTCTCGCGACGGAAAATTTGAACGTTGCGGTGCGCATACGCGGGGCCGCGATTGTACGTACGCGCGCACGAGCAATCAAGGAAAGCTCTTTTTCGAAAGGGAGAAATGGAGACAGAGAGGTGGGGGAGCGCGTTTGAAAGAATACGAGATAAAGAGGGACGCAGAAGTGCTGGTAAAGTAGATAGAGATAGCGGAAGATTTTCGCAAGTTGAGTTGAAATGAGGAAAGGGACGGAAGCAGACGCGCACGGTCCGGGAAAGCTCGCGAGGGACGGAGAAAGCTGGCTACTCTTTGCGGCAAAACTTATGACCTCAAAGGAGTCGTTAGCAAACCCACGACGAATTAGTATAACGCAGACTCTCGCAGACTCCTCTCTCTCTCTCTCTCTCTCTCTCTTTCCGCAGCTTTCCGAGCTTCCTTTTTTCGCCATTTTCTTTTTTACAAGTTTCATGCCTCTATTTTCTCACACTTTTATCGCCTTTCCCGAGCGTAAGTGTGCTCGCTTTTTGCCTTTTTCCGCGAGGAAAGATGACGCAGTGTCTCGAGTTCGCGCGATTGCCGCTAGGTGGTGCGCTCCACGAGCGAGTATCTCGCAAGTGGTTCGGCGACCACCTTGTTTTCGACTTCGATAAAAATTTCCTGGGAGAAAATGGTATTTCGGAACCTGGGACCTTTCAAAATTTGTCGAACTACCGCGTAAGAATAAAAGTTCGCGTTTCCGCCGCTAGGCGGTGCGTTCACCGAGCGAGAATCTCGCAAGTGGCTTGACAATCACCTTGTTTTCGACTCCAATAAAAATTTCCCGGGAGAAAATGGTCGTTCGGAACCTGGGACCTTTCAAAATTTGTCGAACTACCGCGAAGAATAAAAGTTCGCGTTTCCGCCGCTAGGCGGTGCATTCACCGAGCGAGAATCTCGCAAGTGGCTCGGAAAACGACGTATTTTCGACTCCTGTCGATGAAAAAAGAGTCAGGGCGTGGTCGGGGACCCGTAAAACTCTCGAAATCGAGGAAGGCGGTCAAAGATTCGAAACTAACGGGTGAAAAATTGATGTTTTCAACAAATTCCCGCTATAGAATTCTCGGCGAATCGAACGATTTCATGCTCGATCGGTTCCTCGTCGAAAAATATCGCCAAAAGCGCGTTCGATGAAAGGAGCACACGCGAAAAAATATATTGAAAAGGGAAAGGCAGCGGCCAAAATACTCCGCCGCGAAAGGAGATCGCGCGGAGTCGAAAAACTGGGATATAAATGCACCATTAAAACGGAAATCTTTTTTTACAGCGTTATATTTTCCAAGACAATCGGTAATGAACCGTCCGATGGAGCAGCATGAAAGAGTTCCGAAAAAGAAGAGGGGACGCGAACGGAGGAAGAAAGAAAAATATTGTAGAATTCAGGTATAAAAGATACAGATGAATTTCGCATTAAAAAGTATGCTTTGATCGTTGAACCTTCAAAGGATTGGAAAAGAGAGGAACTTCTTCCCCTGTCTCATTTCGATTCCGTTTTGTGCCACCACCGTGCCCGCATATCGATATATTTTTGTTTCCTCCTCCTCCTTCGTTCCCCCTTTCCTTCCCGTGCTCCTTCTACACGTCTACACGTAGCGTAGTCAAGTCCTATCCTTCATCATTCCCGTTTTTTGCCATTTTTTTTATCTTCATTCCAATTTTACAGCTCGTTGAAACCCCGCCGAGATAAAAGCACGACAACCGGTAAGGAAAAAAAATATATATTGCAGATTCCCATTGCGCGTCTTCGAGCTACCGGGCGATTTAACATCCCGAGGATCCATCAAATTTCCCCCCCCCCAAAAAAAAAAAATTTCGAGTTCCACCCGATAACTGACCACACCCCTTCCGGACCGTAAATAACTGCCAATGCATTTTCAAATTTTCGTTGTAATATATAATAATAATAATAATAATAATAATGATAATAATAATAATTAATTGAATAACTTCGCGAGCGGCTTAATTAATCCAACGACCCCACATGCGGCTGAAATGTATAACAGATGACACCTAAGGGAATGGATAATATATCCATTGGCTTTGAAAAGCGAGACTGTGTTTTGCCAAACGTTTTCTTGCCGCCACCGTCTCGCTGGAGAACTGCCGGGATCGGTCTCGACAAATTGGCTGTGCCAACAAAAAGTTCTTCTCGCGCCCTCCACGGTCCTTCCGCCTCTCTCAGCTTTGCCTGTATTTCAGGTGTGCAACGAACCCTCGAAATCTCGAAACTCAACTTTTTGCTCGAAAAACTTTCCACTCCACCGCGATACTCGGGCACACACGGAACTTCGTCGTGTAACATAAAGGGACGCGAGTGCCCTCGCCGGGTCTGGTTCAGCCCCGCACGAATTTATGGCCGTTTTCGGGAGTTTCGAATTTTATCCGGGTTCTACCCTGGCACCCGGTCGAAATCGCTAATACCCCGCGTGAAAAATGGAAAATTCTATTTGCGTCAGGAAAATACGAAACCGCAGCCAACGAAAAAGAGAGAGAGAGAGAGAGAGAGAGCCCTCGAGGCGAATCCGCAGCGGGATCTGAATATTTCCGCGTCGGCATCTGCTGCGAGCACCTTCGTTTTGGCATTTTCTTCCACTTTTCGGGTGAGCGTTCCCAGAAATTAGGTGGATGTTTGGGAACCGGCGAATATTTAAATAACTACGACGGAAATATTTGACATACTCGCGTTCATCGCAAACTTTCGGTAAATATTTTCGCACACCCTTAGCTCCCGTCGTGTACGTACATCGGTACCTGCGAATGTGTGTGTGTGTGTGTACGTGTGTGTCTGTAAATACGTACAAAATTTCTCCTCATCGTTAACATTAACAAAACTTATGTTATCTACGTATCCGCGAGTAATGTAGCCACGAATACCTTTGTAGCCTGCTTCTACGCCCACACCCACACCCACTGTGTGAGTGTGTGGTGCACACAGAGCAGCTTGGATCCAATGCGAAGCATGCAAGCTTTTCCCGAAAAAGCCCCAACGGCTATATCACTATATAGTAACATATATATATATATATATATACATATACACACACAGCCCCACACATACGCTATACGATGAGGTAACAGAACGTGTACACGTTTATAGAGAAAATATAGAGAAAATACACATGCAACTAAAGGATATGAAACATCCGTTGACAGGAAAACTGCTAAAGTCTTGTCACCGATTCAACCTCACGTATAAACATTCATTCATTTATTCAACAGAATAAATCTGTCCTTTCATACAATCTTTCTCTTTTTTTTGCCCCAATATTGTTCCACATTTGCGCTCGTCTCCGCGAGTAGGAATTAATTTGCTGGGGTGTCTTATTAAAATCCGAACCAGTGCCAGCACCGGGTTGGTGTAAAATCGTTTCACGATTTTTAGACATATATATATGACATACCGGACATTATTGTTATATGTGTAAATTGGAATTGTAATAATTATATGAAAATTTAAAAATAGTTTTTTAATTATGAAAATTAATAATCTTGTAATTAACGCTATTAATTTAATGTGTCAAATGTGATTTAATGAATTTACTGTTGATCAATAATAAAAAAAAAAATAAATGAATTGAATTTGATAATTTACTGAATGTCAAATTTGAATTTAAGATCACGAAATAATTAATAATTTAATAATAATAATTAATTAATAATAATTTCATGGACGTCCCTGCCGGTGGAATTGAATTTACTTCCCGCAGACATTGGATAGACTTCCAAATAATTCCTAGGAATTTTTCGAATGAAGTTCCCAGAGTTGTCGTGAAACAATATAAGTTGATAAAAAGTTTGTATCAATATTATTACATTTTAGAAACCGTATTTCGTTGGTTTCTTATATTTTATGTATTTCCTCGGTCCCGCGATTTGTAACCAGGTGTTTCTCCACCAGGATCTGTTTTCTTTCGATTTTAGTAACAACCGTCCATCGTTTATCTAACAAGTACCCATTTATTTTGTCCATTTGTTGATTCTATCGACGTATATGTATTTTATTATATTTATATATATCTTTTTTATGAATATTTATTATTTTTCTAGTATCTTTTGAAAAATAAAAAACAAAATTCTCCACAAAAATCATGTATAAAATTATAATTTTTGTTTTCTATAAAAATCCACTACTACTATTTTTTTTAAACAATAATATTATTAATACAATAATAATATTAAAAATTTGAACATATAATAATAATAGATCTTAAATCTTCCAAAATTTTCCAATTTTCGCCGGGAATGACTCCCGGCAGGTGCGATTCCTAATTTCGCTGTCACACCGGCGTGTACTTATCGTTCATAAATTTCGTTTCCGTGTACATTTAAATTCATTTCTTTCGAAGATAAACTTCGCGCACGTCGAGGGACCCCATGAATAAAAGCGACGCACATAAATTTTGCGCGTGGGGGTAAAAAAAGCGCAGATACGAATTTTTCTTTTCGCGTGATAATTCATTCCACAATTTGCATACTTCCGGAAAATCAGCGTTTCTTAAATTTCTGTTGCAAAAATAATTTGTCAACAAAATAAAACAATAACAGCAACAACAAAAAAATATTTTTACGCGATTTCGTCCACCATAAACTTCCCATTAAAATAGAATCCCAAGAAAAAAAAAATATTTTTTAATAGGATTTCGTCCACCATAAAGGTCCCATTAAAATAAAATCCCAAGAAAAAAAAATATTTTTTTTTTGGATTTCGTCCACCATAAATGTCCCATTAAAATAAAATCCCAAGAACAAAAAAATGTTTTATAGGATTTCGTCCGCCATAAATGTCCCATTGAAATAAAATTCCAAAAAAAAATTATAATTTTAAAACGGAATAGGGGGAAGGGGGGAGGGGGAGAGGTGGGGGGTATGATAATGACCAATATCTCGCCTTATCTGATTTTCGCGCTCAAAAAGTGCTGTTTACTCAAAGCAAAAACTGGTATTAAATTCGTAAGTACAAAATAAAGTTGGCGATAGTTAAAGTTGCACTTAGGGGATGCTGGAGTACGGGAGATACACACGGACGTGGAAGTTGGCCCGTGTGTGCGTGATTCTTTAGTATTTTCCGCCGTGAGAATGGAAGAGAAGTACTAAGTGAAAAGTTTCTTGTATAGAAAGAACGGGATATAGGAAGGAAATAGAAAAAGGGGCAAAGGGGGTGAAAGCCAGTTAGGAAAGCTCGAGGTAGCGAACAAGTGGAGCTGCTCCTATACTTGACACTGCCTCAGCGTTAAGTGACACCTGCCCTGCCTGTGAAAGCCCATTAGCCGCGTCCCGAAAAAATTCGTCCCCAAAATTACAGTGCATTTTATCGTGGTCGAGTCTTTTGCGTTTTTTTAGGGATTTTTCCAATTTTCCAATTTTCGAAATTTGGTGTATCAAGAAAATATCGAACCACGTAATTAATAAAAGAAAAGTAAAAATATAATTGGTTTCAAAAAAATCATAAATTTCGCATTTTTTAATTTTTTACAATGAAAAAATATTGGAATTTTGGAAAAATACCATAAAAAATGGATATTCATGGGAACCCTTAGTTTTATAACAAACATTTCGAGTTTTCATTTCGAATAAAATATTTGAAAAACCAAATTTGTATTTAAAAAATTATTTTCCTGATTCCTTTCCTAAAGAATTTCACCATTTCTCGTCGCCATGAAATCGTTCTAATTTCCACGGGGAATTTTATTATAATAAACTGTCTTTCTCCCCCCCCCCCCCCCGGTATCTCCGCAGTTGGCGATCCCCGGAATCGGATGATTAGGTAAAGTTAAGCCGAGGAGACAAGGACATGGGATTTGTGCGCCCCCATGAAACCCCATAAAAGGTCCGAGCTTACTTAATCTTTATAACCGAACGCGGCCATTATTATGCTTGTGAAAGTTGCGGAAGATATAGCCGACGTCGATTGTCCGGATAACGGTGGACGCTGTAACGACGCGAGGGTAGCTCCGAGGGGTGGAAAGTCCGGGTATCAGCAGGGGTGTGGTGCTCGTACACCGGCATCGGGATCGGGGTTGGGGTGGTATTTGACAAAAGTGACCCCTCCGATGGATAAAGTTAAGAAAGGTACGCGTTCTACGAGGGTACAAACGGCTCAGGGATGGCACGAGACGACCCCGAATAGGTCCTTTTTCTTTTTCCCCTATGTTTTCATTTTTTCCACGTGTTTTTCTGATGACTCCCGGAATTTTGATATGCACGGTAAGGGCGGGAAACAGCGACATATGCGTTTTATGCGACCGTTGGGGGACGTTTCCCGTCTCGGAGCTGCCAATCCGCAGATTTACGATTTTTCCGAGCCAAAGGAAAATCGCCGTGCGGGTTCGGCCACCGCAAAACGTGGCCCAAAGTACCGGAGTATCGGCTAACCACCCCCGTTCGGTGATTTCCCAGCCACCCACGGCTACGCAAATTTGCGGTTTTGATGAGTGTGCTTATCAATTAAAAAGTTGGACTTTGGCGAGTCTGTGTGTGTGTGTTTCGAAATTAGCGGTAAACAGTGAAATTTGCATTTTCTTTGAGAAAAGTTACAGCTCCGCTCGGGGAAAAATTTCGCTCCGAGGGCGAGCGAGGAGGAGGGAGAGCTGCTTTTCCTTCAAAAGCAGCTCTCCTCCGGGCTATCAAATTTTCACCGCGGAATGGGAATTATAAATGAGAAAATTTCCCTCTGAAGACCCTCAAACGTCGGGAGATTTCACTCCGTGACGATTTCATTCACGAAATTTCACTCAAAAGTGAGAGAGAGAGAGAGAGAAATTTCTTTGTATAAAAAGAAAAATGAAAATTCTACAGTTGAAAAGTTGGTCAAATTTATTAATTTTTATAAAACCGTAAATTTTAATAATTCTCGAAATTTGATTTTTCTTTTTTTTCTGAAATTAAAAAGGGATTTTAAAAATTACGGGAATTGAAAATTCCGTAAAAATTATCGAGCTACAAAATTTTTTAGACTCTTTTTTTTTTTATTCGCACGCGATTGGAGAAAATAATTATGGGGAATGAATAATTGTGGGGAATTCGTCGGAAAGAGAAATTTTTTTTTTCGCTCCCAATAAACAGTAACTTAAAAAAAACGAATAAAAGGAATAGAAATATTATCCCCCAATTTTCGGATTAAAAATCTTTTCTTCGCCTCTCCCGTAGGAAGAAAAATGAAGGAAATCAAATTCCGCCATTTTTTCCCTGCCACGTATGAAATTTAGATCAATTTTATTATGGAACGAAACGAATACCGAGAATCAACGGGACGTATAGATATATATGTATTTTTTTTTTTTCACACAGTATTCATTTTACTCCTGCTTCTACTAGTTTCCGAGAGAAGAGAGGTCCCACGAGAGATACGCGGGAATATCGATGCTGGAAACATCCCGAGGGAAGTGTATCGAGTATTGAATAAAAATAGAAAAGATGAAAATCAACATTCCATAGACTTTTTCAATAAAATAATCGACACGAAGTAGCGCTGCAGCTGCAGCTGCAGCAGCGTCGTTTCGCTTTGGCCTTTGCTCTGCCTTATTTTTTTTACGCGGATGCATTTTTTTCGAAAGCCGCGTTGGATTTTCAATCTTTTGTTCGACGCGTTTTCTTATTCTCGGAAAAAAAAAAAAAAAATTATTCTTCCGTACCTCCGCCTCTCGTTAATTAAAAATTCTGCCAATCTCATCGAGGCGCAAAAAAATAATGAGAAAATTTTGAATTATTAATAATAAAAAAATTTTAAAGAAAAATTAAGAAAAAAAATAATTCTTTAAAAAAAAAAGTAGTACTTTCATTTTTCCGAAAACTCAAAATTTTCTCACGATCGGTTTCATCGGGAAAGGAATAAAAGAAAAATAGTTTGATTTGTTAAAAAAAAAAATAGATTTTCCTGAAATCGCGAATTTTCTTGCGCTGCAATTGCGATAAAAATTTTTCGACGACCAGAATTTTCCTTTTTTCGCGGTAAAAATGAAAAAGCAATTTATAAATAACGGAATAAATAGCAAACCGGAAAAAATTAGTTCATTGGTTTTGATAAAGTTGCGTTCCAGTTTGTGTGTGTGTGTGTGTGTGTGTGTGTGTATGGCTGTTTATTTGCCTGTTTGCTCGCTCGTTAATTGACTCCGCGGGTTTCAATGGTCGGAAAATTTCTATGTCCCGCAGAGAGATTTGATAGAAAACGAAAAATGAACAAAAAAAAATACTATAAAAGAGATTGGAACGATAGGAAAAGTTTGAGGTAATTGTTCGGTTCGCGTTTGTGTCATATAATTCGACATGGAATTGTTTCATTTATTATTTTATCTGCATCTCCAATCTGCCTCGTACATACATGCCACGAAATGCTGCCTCGTTGTCCTGCCCACCTTTGTATTAATTATTACTGCCCACGGTGGCGTTCCTTCTTTCACCAATTATTTAACGACAACCGATTATTTGCTTAATTATTTGGTTCGTTGGTTCCTATTTTTTATGAAGCTCGGAGAAAACGATAATAACATTAACGACGATGGTTATTATTGAAAGTGAGCTTTTATTTTTATAAATTCTGTCATTTACGATTTTTATACATTTTTATCTTTTTTTTATACTTTTTTCTAAAATACTTTTTTCCAACTTCCGCTGGGATTTCATTAAATTTGACCTTGGGAATCGATTCTACGGGAAAAATTACCCCTAGAAATTACTTGTCCAACCCCATTTTTGAAACTTTAATTTTTTTCGGTTCGTAAAATCCTAAATTATCACTAGTCATTAGATTTCTGGAAAGAGAGAATTTTATTTTTATCAAAATTTCGAGCCTTAAATTTCCTAGAAAAGGGAAACTAAATTTCTCGAATTTTACCAAGTACTTAAAATTTTCAACCAACGAAAATGTTCGCTCACGAATTTCGAGACTTTGGGGGTGGGGCCCAAAATCGAGCCCTTAAACCTCGATATTATAAAAAAAAATATTACTAACGATCGAATTTGGCGGAAAAGAGAGTTTCAGTTTATTCCATTTTCCAAATTCGTGAAAATTTTCGGTGCAGCAATTTCCAAACGACTACAGGAACTTTTGTGTATTGGTTTGGGGATTTTGTTGTCCGAAAATTGCTTGTTTTATGCACTCTACGAAATGCTGCTTATTATCCCTTTGTTTTTGAAATTCCCAATGTTGTTTTTACTATTATTATCGCCATCATCATTGTTCTCTCCCAAATCCTTTTTCATTTCTCTCTGGCCGTATACGCATCGTTTAAAACTCGTATTTGAGTTCCCGATGCGTTCTACAGAAAAATTAGGTTGTAGCCCCATCCCACGTATTATCCAAAACCGTTAAAACGGTTTCAATTAAAAATACCACTCCAATAGCGCCATCGGCTTGCCTTTATATATATATTTTCGTTAATTGAATTTCCTTCTCTCTCTCTCTCTCTCGTTATTCCTCTTTCCCCCTTTCCCACGAAACATTATCACACGTAAATTCACACATCCATACACACACACACGCGCGTACATTTTTTTTGTTTAAATATTTCTACTGTTGCAAACTGTGCTTTTCCACGCGTAAATGTCGCATAAACTTGATGATGAGCGAGTTATTTAAAAAAAAAAAATGTCGAGGAAATGTAACGAATGAGCGAATAAACCCCCTGAGTTATTTTCGCATTTATCCGCCGTGATTTGCGTGATTTTGTTTCATTTTATTATTTTATTTTATTTTTTTTTTTTTACCAGATTACGTCGATCGTCACTTTTGTAAAGTCCATCGCGCCGCAGCTGTCCGTGTATTCCCATTGGACGCGAATGGCTACTTTGTAATTATCGCCCCGAGTATCGAAGCAACTTTGCCAGGGAGAAATCGAGAGCTAATTAATTACTCGGAAGGGGGAATTAAATATGCGGTGTTGATTTTAACATTGTGGAGCTTTCGGGGAATTGTTCTCGATGGATCTGGGTCGAAACTGTACGTTCCAGGAGTCCCGAGTTCCTCCCGAGTCGGAAAACCGAGCGATCGCCAGCTTTTCCAAAACTTTGCAGTCGGTATACTCGAATTTCCCGATACGCGTAATTAGAATTTCCATGAAAAGTTTCGGATTCGTGGAAATTGTCAATCTACGAATTTCCCCGAATTAATTTCGAAATTCGCGAATTTTAAATTTGAAAAAGGAAAATTTTAATGATTTAGTTTTCCAAATTTTTTGGAAATTTTCAAACAAATGGAATTTTTTGTGCCGCGATTTCGAGAATTCGGGGGTCGGGTCCCAAAATCGAAGCTGTGGTGTTTTCGATGGTACGTCGATCGGAGGAAGAGGATCTAGCCACGGGGATGTCCTTTTTAATTAAAAATAAAAGAAAAAATAACCTCTCGGTCCGGAAAAAAAAGGGGGGATCGAGGGAGGAAGAAAATTCGTTAGTTCCGTGCGATATAGATTTTCCGGTTAATGAAATTTGTTGAGAAAGCAAATTTATCAGTTTATCTACTTTAAAACTCATAAAACTCCCAAGGTCACGTGGATTTTATGGTGGGATCCTTTACGACCTCGGCAAATTACTTACTTCGCTACTCTGAGAGCGCAAACACCTTTAGAAGGAGGGTGGCCCGATGAGAGAGAGAGAGACAGGGTAGAGCTGCTACGAGGAAAAGAAGAACTTTCGATACTTACGAGAGAAACGACAGAAGGATGTACAACCGGGGGTAGTATCAAATATATTTATATTACACCCGCACATTCCGCAACAAAAATTCTATTTATTTTATTCCCATTGAAATCTTTATCCGACAATTAAAGGGCCACAAAACAAATAAAGGGCCACTCCTTTTTTTTTGGAATAATTTCCGCTATTTCCAAATAATTTAATTTTTACCAAAAAATGTTATTTCTGGCGAAGAAAAAAATTCGTGCGAATTTTAAACATTTTTTGTTGTTGAAAAAATCCCAATTTTGGGGGTCGCGTTTGTAAAAATATTCTGCAAAAATTGTTACATTTTTTGGATCAATAAAAAATAAAATTTTGACGAATTTGAAAATTAGAAATTTTTTAAGATGAAAATTTCCACTTGGAATTTTGATTGGACCCCCCCCCCCCATATTCCACAAAATGAAATTTCCAACCCTAGAATTTCCTAAAAAGGGAACGTAATTTTCCAGACTCATGAGAATTTTGAGTGAAACACGAAAGAATGAAATTTTCCAAAAAGGGAGAGTCACGAGTAGCCATTTTTGTCCATACATGGTATTCGAGCAGCCGGAAAAGGCCAAACGAGTGCGTCAAAGTAAACAGATTTGATTTGAACGAAGTCACGGGTTTGAGTGTCGATAATGAAAGCCATTTTTGATTGCCATCGCATTGGAAACTCGGAAATAGGTGCTCATTATACGTATCCATTGGAATTAATTGTAATCGAAATAGAAACAAACTCATTCTGCAACACAGTTTTCACATCAGTCTTCAACTCATGCGTTTTCCGACTCACTTATTTTCCAAAAGCCTCATTTTTCAACCCGATTTCATCCCCAAGCCCAATATTATCGTTTCCAAAATAATTACGGATTACTCGCAATGGACTTTCACCCCCTCCTTTCATTAAATTAACATTATTAATCTGCCGGTAATTGATTCTCAAAAATTGTTTAAAAAAATCACAATCCGAGGCAAAAATTACGTAACAATTTTTTTTTTTCTACAAATTAATAATATTGAAATTTAATATTTAATAATTTGAAGCAAAAATTGAAAAATTACAAATTTCCATTTTCGAAAATTCCCAACGTTTCGGGTTCGTCGAAATTTCATTTTCCATCGTTTCAAAAAAAGTGTATTAAAAATAATTCTCTGTGACGTCAAATTTCCCGAAATTTAATAACTGCGGCGACTCAATTGCAGCGGTGGTACCTCTTCAATTGCGAGCCCCCTATATCTCGTGTTCTTCCCTGCGAGGGAAGAAGACGAGTCTCGGAGTTGGCTCTGCAATTTCGATAATTCGCTAATTGCTATAAATTCCAACCGGCGAATACAGCCGATCTCGGTAAAACCGTAATAATTTTCAACGGCACGGGGATGCTCCCGCTGTATAACATAATTCGCTCTTTATGCACCGAAGGAGCTTTCAATTGAAAGAGAGCCTGGTGTGGGGGACGCGATCGAAGTAAGAGGTGGACGTGAATGGTTTAGCGAATTCAGAGATGAGGCCTTAATAATGTTGGAAGCTCCGATAGTGGGTAGCCCTAACATTCCAGTACCAGACCGCCGGCATACGCGTTTAGCACACCTGAGAGATTTTGAGTTATGACCGGAAACCTCCTGCATTACTTGACTCCTCCGAACGAGGGAAATGAGCTATAGAAATCGCCCGAGCTACGGGACGCATAATCAGACGATATTTCGGGACATTCAATAAGATTTCGTTTCATCTCGGCGATAATACCGACATCGTCTCCGCTTTATAGTCGCTGCCGTGAAAATACCGAGGACGTAAATCCGCTACAGGAATTTTCTCACCCTCTTTATTGCCGCTTTCATTTCATTTGACGCCAAAAATAAAAAGAAAGATATAATACATGTTCCAGGTTCTCATTTTTCCTTTCCAGAATTTGAGAAACAAAAATATGACAATTCGAGGATGCATTTTTTGGAGGAAAAATTCTCCCCAAATTGGGGGCCAACGAAGGGAGGAATTCTTGAGCTTGAAATTTCCGTATCTCAATTTTCAGATTTCAGGGGTTGAAGCTTTGGAATTTCAATTGTCGCGAAAATCCCCCCAAAATGGATAATAAGAATTTGTAAAAATAAAGGGGAAATTTAGTTTTATTTAATTTGAGAAATTTGAGAAATTTTTCAACCAACTTGAAATTTTTGTGTATAAATTTCGAAATTTCGGGGTTTGGTGTATCAACAGTTGTTGAAATTTCCAAAATATGGGTAATAAGAATTCTCCTCACCCCCCCAAAAAAAAATTTTAATTTACTTAATTCTCCAAATTCGTCAAGATTTTCAAACAAATGGAATTTTTTCGGTATAATTTTCGAAATTTCGGGAGTTGGCGCCCAAAAATCGAAAGGATTTCAATTCCAACCGCGATAATCTCAATTTTCGACAACTCAAAGCGAAAAGAATTCGAGTACCCATTTTTTCCAAAAAAAATTGTAGTAAGTAGGAATATTTTTCGGCAGGAATAAAATAAAAGAAAGGGTGCGAATGAAGTAAAGTGTAAGAAAAATGTTTCCTTTCTCTTGACATTATTTTCCCTCTCACTCTCTCCTTTTTTTTTTCTCTCTTTGAACTCTTAAAACTGTGAAATAAAATTCCCAGTGAAGGTGAATATAAGAGCTTTGTGTGCGAAGGGAGGTTTGTATTAAACGCGAAACGATTAAAGTGCAAAGTACCAACGGTTGACGTACTCAAGTGCAAGAGTGCACCTGAATTACGTTTGTGTTGCTTTCAAGAGAGACGAAAGCTCTTCACGACACACACATAGACAAATAGTTCACACGTACACGCGGCTCTTGCATGCACCGCGTGTGCATGTGTGCATATGTGTGTGTGTGTGTGTAGAAATATGGGTGTAGGTACTTCAAATGTATACAGAAAGTATCTTACATTTCCTTGATTTCTACCGCCAGTATCAACTACTTCCACAGCCTGGAGAGTTGCATTGTTCTCTATGCAAAGTTACGCCTGCGGTTTACTAAATATACCAAATACACGTCAATACACTTACGAATTATATGGCCCGATAGCTCGCTGCGGAACACCATCGAAAAGTGTGGCTGTGCATGTGTATGCATGCATCACGGTGCAGAAACAGATGCCACTAAGTTTATTCTAGCCGATGCAGTTTTATGCAACCGCCGGGCGAAATTTCAGTGATTCCAAAGTTTCGCGAAAAATTGCCGGGCGAGGGTTTATCCGGTTTGCCGAGTTTGCAATCGGGAATTTCGGTAACAGTTCCATTTGGAAACGAAACTAATTCCATCAGGAAGTTAAAGACTTATTTAATTAATTGATAAACTTCGGTCGCGATGCATCGACCGAGGCGTAAAAAGTCACTGGGTTTCCACGAAAAGGGACAATTTTGAAAATTTCAAACTTAGACAATTTTGCAACGAATAGAAATTTGGTTCGCTAATTTCAAGGTTCAATTTTAATTAAGAATTCATTTAAAAGCAGGTTTTTTGAGGAAAAACCCTAATTCCCGTTGGATTTTGGAAATTTTGACAAAGAAAATGGATTCCTCAGAAAAAAATACATCGAATATGGGTCTCCCGAAGTTCCAAAAAAAAGTTTCCAAAAGTCGAATTTTTTGTGCATGACTACCCCTTCCCCCAAAAATGGGGTAAAAATTAAAGTTTCAAAAATGGGGTTGGACAAGTCATTTCTAGGGGTAATTTTTCCCGTAGAATCGATTCCCAAGGTCAAATTTAATAAAATCCCAGCGGAAGTTGGAAAAAAGTAGGTTTTTTTGGGAAAAATCCTATTTCCTGTTGGATTTTGGAAATTTTGACAAAGAAAATGGATTCCTCGGAAAAAAATACATCGAATATGGGTCCCCCCAAGTTCCAAAAAAAAGTTTCCAAAGGTCGAATTTTTTGGGCATACCCTACCCCTTCCCCCAAAAATGGGGTAAACGGGATTTCAAAAGAAAAAATTCAAGAAGTAAGGGTTGCACGCTGAAGTTTACCATTCGTGCCGTTGTTCTGCCGTCGTCTGACAAAAAACGCTATAATGTTATACAAATTATAGGGCAACGCGGTAACACCTGTAATTTCGAGATTTTCTTTCTTTTTTTTTTCGTGTCGCAGTTGAAAGGGAAGAAAATATTGAGGGGATTAACAACAGCAACAAACATCAAAAAGGGACAAAAAAGGGAAGGATATTGTATAAAAGAGTGGAGAATCTATACGTTCGTTCGTTCCATGATCGACCATTGTCCTTTTATATATATATATATGTATATATATAAAAAAAAGGAAGGGGGGAGGGTGAGAAACAAAAAAAATGCCGTTTCAACCCTATAAATTCGATGTTTTTCACGTGTGACGTTACAATCCCAACGTGTAAATGTACAGTGGAATGAAAATTACGATCTCTTTGTTCTACAATATTGTTCTGTCGGCTGGACTCACCTTCGATAAAACAGGACGTAAAGGTTTAACAAAAGGCAATGGTGCTACGAAATGAAGATTACAACCGACTGGATTTGTTGCCTGCATTCAAGACCTCGCCGGTGGTGTACGAGGACGCCTGGGTTAATCTCTTCGGGTGTCCCTAATTCCCCCTAGATTTTTGGGGACCCGCTCCCACGGCACGGGAGAATCGCTATCGAGGGGACGATCGCGATTTATCGTGCCGCAAAAATTACCATAACGGTGTGAAATTTGCCCAGGATTTTATTTCGAGGCAATAAAATCGTCATCCGCCACCGAGGTAGTAAAAGGTCTGCTATCGGGCACGTGCCCCCCCCCCCCCATGCGTTATTATTTTTAATTATGAGCCAAATTTTTTCTCAAGTTGCAGAAAATTTCCTCGAATTGATGCAAAAATTTGACGAAATCATAAAATTAAAAAAAAATCGTGGTACAATAAAATTTTATAAAATAAAGATTCCCGAAACCAAACGAAAAATGCCGAAGCTCGCAAATAAATAAGTGAATAAATAAATAAATCCGAAATAGCGAAAATGGAAAAATTTGCGCGCGTAGCCGCCACCCCCTTTTTTTGTGTCCCGCTCATATTTGTCAAAATGAAAAATAAATAATTGCCGTAAACGGGTAGTGAATAGTCCGTTACTTGGTGCACGTCGTGCATCAGATAAATTTTCAATCGGGGCAAATTCCGAAAGGGGCTTTCAATGCACACGAATATACTATATATAATAACAACGACACCTATACATAAATGCATACACACATACATATATTTATATCTATATTCAGACGCGATGTATGCGTGTATGGGTGCATCACACAAACGCGCTATATATTTTTTCAGCATTCTGTACATCCTACGTATGTGCACGCGTCTACACGTCCCGTGCATACACCCCCGCGCTCACGCGCACGCACATACACGTACACATCCTCGCGCGCTTAGAAAAGCACCTGTAAATTCACTGTACCCCTTTTTTCACCAACCCCGTCGGCTGTACCAGCTGCGTGTATGGTGAGCAAGTTTCAAAATCGATGCACCCCTTTTGCCTGCACCCCATGTATGCATCTGCAACATATACACATACATAAATATACGTCGACATTGACGATTCGTGAGCGAAAGGACGTAGTCGTGACTCTTCGGGGCTGGACATACGACCCTTCGATTCAGAGTCAATCGTATTTTCTCGCATAAATATATATATATATATATTTCTACAGGTACACCTTTTCCGTTTCCTACAACATACCCTTTTCCCGATCTACCCCCACTCCTACCCCCACCCCTACCCCCACCATGTGCTTTTTCAGATACATGCAAGAAGAAAGAAAAAGCATCGTGTAAATTCCAAATGCGGACCACGTAGACGCTAAAACGCCCCCATGATTCAATTCGCATCAGCCACCCTTAGCTTCCTTCCTTGCAACCCCCTCACCCTCGCGAGCTTTCCTTCTCTTACTTAAAGAAACCACCCCTAGTTTTCTTCGAACCTTTATCCGGAGCTACCTGTTCCTCTCTCTCTCTCTCTCTCTCTCTGTTCCTTCTTTCGCAGCTTTTCTCCACCCTCCTCTTACAAGTATGAAGACATTCCAAAGGCTGCCGGTGCACTGTGTCAACCCTCCTGCTGTTACCTGCTTCTATTTCACCCAGATGCACCGGAACCAAAGGATCCCGGTACCTTCCTTCACCTTTCCTCGTTTCCTTCAGCTTCCCTTGTTCCCTTAAATTTATTTTTGAGGTAACCTTCATTTTAAAAAAAATTTTTTTCAGTTCTAATTTTTTTTTCTTACTTATACATCCTACAAATTATTTTCAATTACAATTTCGCGGGGGTACCGTGGCAATGGTGACCTTTCGAGGTCGAATAGGGGGTGAAAATTGGCTTAATCGTAATTTCCCTGTTCCCATGTGTCGCGAGATTATTTTTCAAGGTCAATCGTGGGGTAAAAAGCTCCCGATGGTAATTTCAGAAATTTTCGATCGGTTTTCGAAATTTTTCCTTTCGATTTCATAGCCAAGATGCTCGGCGAGAATCGTAAAAAAATGGTACCGGAGAATCCAGAAGATTTTCTTTTATTTTGCATTACTACCACTTACGTTCCATCGTTTAATTTTCTTTTTTATGTTTCAAGACATTTCGCATTCATTTTTGCTATACGACACAATTTCAAAGACTTTTCTCAATAGTAGGAGGAATATAAAGAAATTGTATGGAATACATTCGTACAAGGATACACCCATACACGCCGCGCACAGTGGATATAAAGGTAAGAAAAGAAAACGAGATGTATAAAGTACACGGTAATCAGTATTCGCGTAGCGCCAACAGGGAATTCAATTCCATCTTGGGGTTATAAATTTTTTGCCATCCTCGTAAAGGCGTGCCTCTTGAGAAGAATCGTTGTGATATATCGGGTGTTCTGGACAAAAGACACCGAGGACTCCACGGAAATTCTCCAGCGAGCAACTTGCCACTCAACGTCTTGGATTTAAATTTGATCTTTGCAATCGATTCTACGGGAAAAATTACCCCTAGAAATGACTTGACAACCCCATTTTTGAAACTTTAATTTTTACCCCATTTTTAGGGGAAGGGGTAGGCATGCCCAAAAAATTCGACTTTTGGAAACTTTTTTTTTGAACTTCGGGAGACCCATATTCGATGTATTTTTTTCCGAGGAATCCATTTTCTTTGTCAAAATTTCCAAAATCCAACGAGAAACAGGATTTTTCCTCAAAAAACCTACTTTTTTCCAACTTCCGCTGGGATTTCATGAAATTTGACCTTGGGAATCGATTCTACGGGAAAAATTACCCCTAGAAATTACCCCTCGTCCTTCAGCAATAATCCAGAGTATTTAATCATTGAACTGTCTTGCAAAGGTGGCAGCCCTATTCTACTTTGTATCATATACAGAAGACCTAAGTCCCCTCTCCTCACTGACTTTTCTCTGGATTTTGATCGTCTCTATCACGCCTACGAAAACGTTATCCTAACCGGTGACTTCAACTGTAATATGATGGTGCCTAACCATGAGACCAACCACCTGACCGACTTCATCTTTTCCAATTCTCTTCACCTTGTTCCTTCTTCACCCACTTTTCACACTCCTCATTCTGATTCCTGGTTGGATCTTTTCATCATTGACAACTCCAGTAAAATCATAAGCTATCATAAGTCTGATACCCCTTTTATTGGAGGCCATGACTTGATCACTCTTTCCTATTCAGTCACATTTCCAACCAAATCCTCAGTTTCCTTTAGTTATCGAGACTACCGTCATTTCAACCCTCCTGCCTTTCGCTCCTCGCTAACATCATCTCTTCTCTGCATTTCTCCTTGTCCTATACCTAATGATCCTTGTTCTCTAGTGCTGTCCTTTAATTATCATCTTACTTCATCTCTCAATCACTTTGCTCCAACACGTTATGTCAGAAAGGCAAATCGTCGTCCCTCATGGTTGAGTGCTGATCTGCGAAGCAGAATCAGAAGAAAGAACTCCTTGTACAAGTCTGCCAAGCGATCAAATTCAGCCTCAAAGTGGTCTCTCTATAGAACGTTCAGAGATCTATTGTGTAAAGACATTAAATCAGCTAAGGCCTCAGTCCTTAGTGCTGAACTTACTTCCACACGCTCGCCCTCTGAACTATGGCGTCGCCTTGGCAGACTTGGACTCATTCGACACTCTAATGCCTCTCCACTTCGATATTTCGCAGCTTCTGCACTCAACGTTCACTTTGCTTCAGTTTGCAATAGCTCACCTCCTTGTTCATCTGAAGAACTTGACCAAATTTGCACACTGACTGACTCGTCTCCCACTTCTTTTTCTTTTTCCCTTAGCACTATCAGCGTTGATGATGTCTCGATCGCTTTACAATCATTCAACTCCAAATCACCAGCACGTGGTCCAGACTTACTTTCGATGCATGAACTCCGACTTTCTACACCTGAATCTCTTCCGTTCATTGCTAATATATTCAACCAATCTCTCTCAACTTCTACCTTTCCTGACATTTGGAAATTAGCTTTCATTCGTGCCCTCAACAAAATCAAAAAGCCTGAGTCTCCATCTGATACTCGTCCGATTGCATTGCTTTGTGCCTTATCAAAGGTTCTCGAAAAGATTGTCCATGGTCAGGTCTCAAGCTACCTTTTAAACCAGAATCTACTGGACCCAATGCAATCGGGCTTCCGCAGTGGTTTCAGTACCCAATCCGCTCTTCTCAGGCTTTCTGATGACATCAGACGGGGCATCGATGAAGAGAAAGTCACCATCCTGATCCTATTCGACTTCTCCAAAGCATTCGACACCGTTCCTCATTCCAATCTGCTGTGGAAACTAGCCAAGATGGGCTTCTGTCCACAAGCCATCCGCTGGTTCCACTCTTATTTATCCGGAAGGCGTCAGGCTGTTTTGGACGAAAACGGTGATCACTCGGGGTGGACTGAGATCACGTCTGGAGTTCCTCAGGGATCTGTTCTAGGTCCTCTCCTCTTCTCCATATATATTAATGATCTGCCACGTGTGATCACCTATTCCCGACACATTATTTTTGCTGATGACACCCAGATTTACATTACTTGTCACCCAGGTGAACTTCAGTCGGCGCTTGCACACCTTGCTTCCGACGCTCGAGCTGTCGCCTGTTGGGCCAAATCCAATTCCTTGCGACTCAATCCCACCAAGACTAAGGCCATAATCTTTGGCAGCTCGAGTCAGGTTGCTAGGGTTAGGCTCAGTTATGACTCCATCCCCAAGATTGTTCTAGATGGAGTATCCATTCCCTGGGTCGATGAGGTGCGAAATCTGGGTGTCATCTTCTCTCGTACTCTCTCGTGGAAAGCACATGTCCGACTTGTCTGCAACAGAGTCAATTCCGTTCTTTATAGGCTTAAATACCGACGCAACGTCCTGTCCTGTGCCCTCCGGGCTAAACTTGTGAGGACCTTAGTATTCCCGCTTCTTGATTACTGCTGCTTAGTCTACAGCAGTATACCAGACATCCTGGACCTCAAGTTGCAAAGGGTGATAAACTCCTGCGTCAGGTTTGTGTTCGACCTTCGTAGGGACGAACACATTACTCCTTACCGGTTACATCGACTCGGTTGGCTCTCTGTTGCAAATAGAAGATCTTACTTCCTGGGCTGCTTCCTTTTTCAGCTCCTCCTAACAGGCAATCCACCTTACCTGGCAAACCGCTTTTCCACTTTTGATGATCGGATCAGGCATTCCCAGAGGTTGACTCCTGAAGGCTTAAATCTGGTGATTCCTCATTGTCGGACGGAATCTTACCGCAATTCTTTTCTTATATCCGGAGCCTATCTCTGGGATTCTCTTCCAGCTGAGGTGCGCTCTGCCACCTCGATTGAAATTTTCCGAGCTAAATTCCACTCCTATTTAATTAATAAGGAGTTGACAGAGAGTCCTTATTCTCAATCCTCAACGCAGTAAAGCTTAAGTTTCATCCTCACTTACTGTTATAAATGCTTACATAAGCTAAAGCAAGCTAATTCTGGCTTTTCTTTATCATGCGTTCCATTTTTTTTTCTCTTTTATCGATTATAATTATTACTTTTATTTCTTTATGCTTTTCTGTACCATTAGTATTATATTTTTATTTTATATGTATTTTCATTATGTATATCATACTATGTTCCTAGCACTATGTTATCATCTCTTGCCCCATGGCAACAAGGGCATATACTTTAATAAATAGAAATAGAAATAGAAATGACTTGTCCAACCCCATTTTGGAATCTTTAATTTTTACCCCATTTTTGGGGGAAGGGGTAGGCGTGCCCAAAAAATTCGACTTTTGGAAACTTTTTTTTGGAACTTCGGGAGACCCATATTCGATGTATTTTTTTCCGAGGAATCCAATTCTGCTAATTAAATTCTCGAAATCCCACGGGAAATACGATTTTTCCTCGAAAAACCTACTTTTTTCCAACTTCCGCTGGGATTTCATTAAATTTGACCTTGGGAATCGATTCTACGGGAAAAATTACCCCTAGAAATGACTTGTCCAACCCCGTTTTTGAAACTTTAATTTTTACCCCATTTTTGGGGGAAGAACAATCCGCGGTATTTTAACATTTTTAGCTGAAATTTGGATAAATCGGAGACTCTCGGAGACACTCGATGATATTCTACAGCCCCTTGAAGGACATAAAAATTGTAAAATAAAACATTGATAAAAGAAACTGGTGAGAAGATGAAGAAGAAGAAGAGGAGGCTTGAATAGAAAATATACTGACAAGAAAGGAGGAAAAAAAATGAAAGGGAAGAGTCCGGAAGACGAGGAAAAAAAAATAAGTTTTTCGCAAAAGTTTTCCATAAGCTTTCAAAAAGTTTGAAAAGTCAGGTAAAAAGGGTGTGATTTCTGCGAATTGATTCAAAGCGTTGAATGAAATGGCTTTGGCCGGGAGACGAAGAAAGGAGAAAACGAGTGACTTTCTGAAAAGAAGGCGACCTAAAGTTTTTTAGATAAAGAAAATATAATAAAAAAAAGAAAAAAAGGAGGAAGAACCCGACTTATTTTTTTCTTCTCGTCTCCCTTCTTATTATGAATTCGCGTATACCGCTGAAGTTTCCAACGGTACAAGGAGCAGCTGACAGCCTGAAATTGAAATCTCCGGATTCGTTGGGTACAATAACGAATTAGCTCGCGTCCGTTTCGTCGATTAACATTTTTCTTTTGGTCTTTTCTCAATTCGCGCCCGAACGAGGCTGAAAATTGTTCGGAAAAATTCGGGAGAGGCTCTTTCAAAAATTTTCACATTTCGTTTCGATTTTTTCTAAAAATGGCGAAAAATCGAAAAAAAAAAAAAAAAATTGAACGAACGGCAGATGTTCGGTGGGAGAAGGGAGGCCTCGGGGCGGAAGAGGGGCGGAGAGGAGAGTTATTTAGATTTATTTGACAGAATGAACCGGCGATATTTCGCAGGGCTTGCAAAGTGCCAATACCAATAGCCAAAGCGGTTAATACCAAACTGCTTTGGCATCCATCTATACTACTTGATAGTCAGCTCTCATTCTGCGGTAAACTTCTTAGATGGCAAAAGAGGCGCGAGAGAGAGAGAGAGAGAGAGGGAGAGGGAGGGTGGTTTGGGGGTAGTAGAGTCAGCCTCGCACGGCTGACTTCTACACCACTTTTACTACTGCTTCATCCCTTTTTCCCTGTTTCTAATTTTATTTTTTATTCCCAGACATTCCCTAACAAATCGACCGCACATTTTTACCCCGGATATTGTTTTCGAGGCAAAGGGATCCACGATTTATCGACCTACACCCCCTCCTCCCTCTCCCCATACCAACCCTTTTTATTATAAAGTATTTTTTAAGAAGGAATTTTTCTCACTATTTTAATATTATTATTATTATTATTACTATTATTACTATTACTACTGCTATTATTATTATTATTATTATTATTATTATTAAAATAATAGGCGTAGTAGTGGTAGTGGTAGTATTTGCTCTCGAAGTTGCTAGTCTCGGAAATACCAACGGGGGTGGAAACCGGTGAGTCAATAACATCCGAGAGGGTGGTTCTTCGAGTTTCCCGGAAAATATATATATATATATATATATGCGTGTGGGAATGATACAGATTTCGAGTACCTATTTCTCAGTTGTTTTAAGGCCTCCATTGTTCGGAAAGTTGCGAAACTCTTCGGCAACCCTTCGCGTTCGGTTCCTTTCAACGGCGGAGTGGATCTTTTCTTCCCTCACTCGCGCGAGGATTCAACGCGTTACGTAATTTTACAATGATTCTTCTACCGCCTCGTTTGCATAAAACGAATGCGCATCGTTCCCGGAAACGTTCATTCCCTCGATAACTCATTCCCGGCATAAATAAATCCTTGCCGGGGGGGGGGGGGGGGGTAGGCGCGTCTGTTAGGCGAGTCGGAAGTCGACCGTTCGCTTCGCTCACAATTAGCTTTGGCTAATTGTGAGTGTCCTCCTTTGGCCAAAAATGTTTTTCTTCAAACTTCGTTCACGCTAGAGGGCGCTTTTTTTCGGTACAAAAATACTCCCTCGGGGGTGGATCCCGAGTGTGTACACCCTCGGCGTCTAATGGTTTAATACCACGAGCGCATAATTACCCTTTCCTCCCCTATAATAATAATAATAATAATAATAAAATCTAGTATAATCCGAGTTCTATTTTTTTTCGCTCCCCGTACAATGAGAGACTCCTAAAAAAAAAACGCGTCTAAAGCAAGAAGGTGGATTCTATCGGAGCTGGAGTTTTCCTCCACGAAAATTCCAAGCCAATTCGAAAGTTTGGTTAGTAGGATGTAACGAAGCTTGAACATTACGAAAATTAGATTTTGGAATAGTGCGAAGATATCTACTTTCTTTCCTCTCCGATTCCCTCCTTTTCCATTATTCCTCCCTCTCTCCTCCCTCTCTCTTTTTTTCTCTTTTATTTTTATTTTCGTAGTTGTAAAAGAGAAGTAGGTTTCGAGGAAAGGTAAAGGAAGGAAATGAAAGAATGAGTGGTAGTTGCAGCAACGCCTGGGTGTATACCACCGCGCACACAGTCCACTATTAGCCAGTAGTGGAAACAGAAGCACTGCAAGTGGAAACAGTAGCTCGTAGGTGCGGCAGGCGAACGTTCTCAGTCGCGCAGAAGTCTTTCTCGCAGTTTGCCACCTTCCTTCCTACCTTCCCATCCTTTCCATTCTCCTTTCTCCCGCTTCTTTCCTTCCCGGGAAGAGAAACACTTGGCCCCGTTCTTCGCCCCCAACTTCAGCCCGAGTTGAGTTTCCCCTTGTATATTCCAACGGTTCGAGGATACCTACTCGGACGCGAATTTTGTTTATCGCCTTTCCAGGCTTCTTCTCCGGGACTCCGGGGCTTTGGCGAAAAAGGCGTTTTCCGAAATCGCCGCAATTGCAAGACCCTCGGACGCGACGAACGGCAGCGTTTTCCCTCCCTCCGCCGACACATCGGAGACGTTACGCGATTTCGTTCACGAGGGATATCCTTTTCCATGAATTTTTATGAGCACTGGCAAGGGGCGGAGAGGGGAGGGGGGTGAAAGAGAGATGTATGCGGACGCACATATGTGTATGTATGAGACGAACCCCGTAATTTTTCACTACATGCAAGTTTAATGAGAGCCCCCTCGGGTTGAAACTCGAGGTTCAAAGAAATTAATAACGTCCCGGGTAATGGGAGTTTTTTTTTAATATCTTACAAAATTGCAGTTCCACGGAAACCAGAGAGGGGGGGGGGGGGAGGGAGGGGAATTTCCTGCTCTGGACTCGAACCCTTTGACGTTTCCGCTCTTTTTCTGGGGAATTTCCAGCGGGTACGGAAAAATTTACAGGCGCGACGTAAAGGGAGTCGAGGGGAAGCGAATTTTTTTTTTTTGTGGGCAATGGAAATTACTAGAATATAGTAAAAATCACTATCCATGTAGGAAAAGTTACCATTCACCAAATTACTGAATAATTCCGGGAAAAGTACTATAGGATACGTAGTTGCATGGTAAAATTTCCAACTGTACAATAAATTTTCCGAAAAAAAAAAATGGGAGCGAGAAAAACAATGCCAAAAACCACTTCCTGGAGAGTCCAAAGTCGAAAAAAAACCGTTTTCATCCCTTCGCAGTCTCCTTATCGTCCTTTTCATCCCTCCTCTTTCGGGTTTTCGGGGTAGCTTAACCGGGGGAATGACGCGCGAAAGTGTTACAGGACGACGCGACGGTGAAGAGAAACGAACCGTCTCATCTTTTTCTTTTAAGTTAAGGATTATCCGTAGAAGTGAGAGATGCTTTCAACGGCAGATAATTTATTTAAAAGTCAACTTCGGTCCTCTCTTGCTTCGTTGCTGCTTTCTTGCAGGAGTAAATTCCGTATTTTTCAGGGCGAATCAAACGTAAATGTTTAACAACTATACGATTTACGCTTTTTTTTTTTGTTATCCCAATTAATAATAACAATTGCAAAATTAACAGCCGCAATAATAATAATAATAATAATAATAATAATAATAATAATAATAATAATAATAGTAATAATAATAATAATAATATTACACAGATGTATTATTATTTTGCGATTATTATTATTATTATTATTATTATTATTTCCACCGTGAAAGAAAAATAAAAAAAAACCCCAAGACGTATTCCTTTGATTTTCAAAATCCTATTTTTCATGTTCACATTTTTTAATCTTCTTCCACTCGTTTTTTTTTTCTTTTCTTTTCCTTCTCCTCCCTGAAAACTCGAAAATAGGAACTGCCGGTAACGCGGGGGATTCTTTGTTTCTCTTCGTTTTGTTACTTCAGGTACACGTTAGAATACACATTTATTTGCAAAGATAAATGGAAAGAAAGGTGAGACATTCAAGGGAGGATTTCATCTCGGAATACTTACCGGTATTCTTATTCCTTCGAGTTCATCCCTCTCTCTCTCTCTCTCTCACTCTCGCTCCTGCCAGACAAGTACGTCTCTCTTATCCTCTCTTCCGCGCTGTGCGAGGAAAAGAAGATCGAATTTGTGAAATGGTGGAGTACGAGGGTTGAATCACTGACGAGATAATTCACAGGGTCTTAGTGTGAAAGGGAGTATCTTTTGTAGCGTATCCTCGGCCCGTTATTTTACCGGCGGGTTACTTTTGAGGGGAGCTAATGGCACTTTGTTTCTTCATTATCGGTGCGCTTATTTTTCTAGGGACTCTTGGTTCTTTGGAAGTTTTTTGGAACAAATGTGTTGAGAAGCCAATGAGTTTTTTGGCGAATCGCGGGATTTTTTTAATTTTTCAAATTTAATGCTGCAATTTAGAAATCGCAGAATTTTGACACTATTTTTTATCAAAAGTGTCAAAAGACAGCTTTTGGAATTTCGATTTAAAAATTTCGATCTAAAAATTAATTTAAAAAAAAATGATACAATTTTGTGATTTGAAGTTCCTTTCAATTATTATTTTTCGTCATTTTCTGGAATTTAATTTTTTTTTTTTCGTTTATAGTAAAATAGGTAACTCTGAAAATAAGCATACATTTTATTATAATTGAAAATGAGAAATTTACAATTGCGTTGAAACTCCTTGCAATAAAATTCGCGCGAATTACGGTAAAAACAATGCATTCTTAAATGTTTAAAAAAAGGAAGATAAATTTATAAACATCGGAGGCAAGTGGAAAAATTACCCTCCAATACATTTCATAAGTACACATTTCATTATCGTTACCATTTTCGATTGGTCAACCGGTAAAAGCTAAAACAATTTTTGGAGACTTCTCTTTTTTTTTTCTACGTCACGGTGTCTCTCGCCTATTCGCGTACAGGAATACCTCAGTCCAAATCCGGGAGGCCAGTGACTACCGGAAAGTCTTTCTGGGACAAATCGAAATGACTCTCGAATGTGTCTTTGGTCGGCAATCGATTCTCGATCAAAGACAGGAACTCCGTGGGACTGCAAGGCTGTGAAAAAAAAACAGAAAAAGAAAAATTAGAGAAATGCCAGAAAAGTCATTTTTAATTGCAACTTTTATTTGCCAATTTTGATAATTAGGAATTTTCGAAAATTCTAAAAAAAAATGAAATTGAAATTTTTAATTTTCGAAGACACTAAAAAAGAACAAATTGAAATTTGTATTTTCGCGAATACTAAAAAAAATCTAATTGAAATTTTTAATTTTCGAAAATTCTAAAAAATGCAAATTAAATTTTTAATTCTTGAAAATTAAGGGATAAATTAATGAGCATTTTTTTACTTGTATCAGAAAACTATCGGAACTTCCACTCGACTGTTTCGACAGAATAGGAGATTCTTGTAGTTTCAATTTCTCTTCATTGTTGCACAAAAGTTCCTGAGAAACGAATTTTTAGGATTCAATGAAATTTATCATTTATAACGAATATTTGGTCACCAATAAATGATACTATTTTTTTTCTCAACTAAATGGAACCGTTTTTACTTTTAATGAATTTTCCAAGAATTCGCGAAAAGGTAGAAAATAATTAAAATACAAATTTATTACAGAAAAAACAGTATAATTTCCAATTTCGAAATTTTCCATCATCAAATTTCGAAATTTATTTACAATTTACCTCGCGAATAAAAATAAATTATGAAATTTTCCAAAAACTCACCAACTTCTTATCGTCCAGAATCTGAAGGATCTTCCCATCGTCGTTGGGACAAAAATCACCGCCACCCTTTTTCTTGCCGAGAAAATTATTATTATCATAAATCGACGAAAACTGGGCCTGGTTCTTCAGGAACTGCTCGTACTGCTCCAGAATCTTCATATCCTGGTAATGCGAGGACAGAGTGGAGTCCTGAACCGACGCTTTTTTCGACCCCAGGATTTTTATGTCCTGAAAAGACCCTAAACCGTTCATGAAATCCACGCTCTTGTTCTCGACGAAGGTCCTCGTGTCACCCGACGTGGAATAATTCGGCAGAATATCGGAATTCTTGGGCCCCAGAATTTTCACGTTCTCGATATTCGAGGACAAAACTTTCCTCTTCTCGTTCGCCAGTAACCTGTTGCCGTGGTTGGTCCCCTTGGATCCGAGCAATTTCAGGTCGGACTGGAACGGCAGCAGGGAATTCTCGGTGTCCTCGTCGCCCATGAATCCGTCGTTCAGGCGCATCTTTAGCCCAAAATCGCCGGAATTCGGGGTCATGGTCGCGGTGTTTTCGAAGAAACTCGACAAGTCTTCGTTCAGAATTTGACTTTGCTTGAGACACGTGAAATTGGAGTCGTTCAGTAACGACGAGAGCGACGATTGGGACTTCAGCAATGACGACATCGACGTCGGGTTGATGGCCAAGGGCGTCAATTCGTTCCGATGATTCAGGAAACTCGATATTTCGTCGCCGTTCATCGAAGTACCTTTATTGCAAATTGGACGAGAATGTAAGAAGAATCAAGGGACTTTGCGAGCGAGACGAAGACACCCACGGGTGGACAATTGTACGGGAGGTCTAATACAAGAGCACCAGTAGTTGACTCGTTAATTAAACATTTTTTGATCCTTTGGCTAATCCTGTGCTTTGGTGGGGGGGGGGGGGCAATTTTTTTATTCGAGTGCCTACAAAAATTGTGTTTATTTTTGCGTTACATAATTTGGCCGTGCCCGGTAAATTTCGAAAAATCGAAATTCCAAAAATGGGACTGAAAGACTCTTTCGTCATTTTCATAAAATCATAATTAAAAAGGGAAGGAGGTTGAACGAAAAAAAAAAAAATATATGAATCTAATTTTACCAAATTACTCATTAAAAAAAGGCAACCCTCCCGGAACTCACCCTGTTCGACATCGACAAAAGCATCGTGGCCGTCCATCCCCAAGGGCTTGGCCGTCAAGATCAAGTCGCTGATCTTCGGAGGCTGCGACAGGAACGCGATGTTATCGATGAACCGGTCATCCAGGCTCTTGGGCTCCAGAATCCGGATGTCCTTGTCCTGGAAGATCCTGAACTCGTCCTCCATGGACATCATCTCGTGATCGTTACCGTGATCGATCGCGGAGACGATCTTGTTGCCCTGACCAAGGGAATCGCTGGGAATCGGTTCGGTGCCGTCCAGCATCAGGATCTTGTCGTCCATCAGGACGCTACTATCGTTATTATGATCGGGCCGATAACCGATACCGCCACTGACGGCGTTGCCATTATTCATGGCACCGGTATCGACATCCGGGTGGGCGTTGGTACCGGTATTGGTGCCGATCGCGGTACCGGCACCGAAATTACCGCAAATATCGGCACCGCTCCCGGTACCGTTTCGTAAATTGATGACGTTGATGGCTTCGGCCTCTTCCTCGTCGAGGATGGTGACGTCATGCGAGTTTTGGGCCATCAGGTCCCGAGCTTCGCTGCTGCTCATCACCTCGTACCGGCCGTCCTCGGTGGCTCGGACGAATTGGATCCCACCTTGAGCCGCTAATTCCAGGAGCTCGTTGCAGTCGTCGGGTGTGTCGATCACTTTACCCGGTCTTTCGGTGCCATTGTTGCTATTGTTGTTGTTGTTGTTGTTGTTGGAATTGCTATTATTGTTGTTGTTATTATTGTTAAAAATGGCACTGGAATTGTGAGTATCGGTATCATTCCCCAGGGGCTCCTCGGGCTCGGGTATGCTGTAGTTCAGGTCCTCCTCGAAGGGTGCCAGCAAATTCTCTGCAAGATTCACGCATTTTTGCGTTTATCAAAATTGTAGAAAAATTCAAGGTACCGACAAAAAAAAAATTAAAAATATGTTCATTAAAATCCGCGAACCTTCGTCCTGTTCGGAACCGGGTGGTTCGATGATGAAACTGAACTTCCCGTCGGTGTCCATTTTTTGGGAAATCGTGGCGACCACGGGGACCTTCACTTGAACGGCCTTGGTACCGTCGATTTCGGAATTGACCGTCGAGTTCAACGACATCTTCCCGTTGGAGCGTAAATCCTCGGCAGTTGCGGGGGTCAAGGTCTTGAATGAACAATAATTTTTTTTTTTTTTTCAACAAAGTAATTTTACAATTGCAATATTAATTTATGGAATTTCTCGCAAAATGTAACACAGCGAAATTTTTTTTTTTTGAGCAGAGCAAAGAATTCGTCACTTATGGTATTAATAAAAAAAAAAATCGACATTCGTGGTCTCTTGGAATCGCAAAGGATCGTTAAAATTACATCAGGAGGAAAAAATTGCGGCACGAAATCAATCGTTTCGTCCGATAAGGACAGTTTTAGCACCTTACGAGGAATTTAATATAGAATGGAAATTACATGTTTGTCTCCTTCGGTAGTCGGTGTGACTTTAACGAGCACGGGAACACCCTTACAAGGTTTAAACAGGGCAAATGGGGTCTGTTCTTGCAAAATGGCATTTTCTAGCTCTTTCGTGTTTATCTTATCAATTACTATACTTTCCATGAACTCTCCCTTGATAGAAAGAAGACAAATTCATGAGATCCATTAATTTGCTGTATTTTTTGTAATTGTATGATTAATGTGATTATTTTTTAAATAATAAAACCCTTTTTCTTTTTCTTAAACAATGTTAATACAAACCGAAGGAATAACGTCCCTTTCCCGAATTTCCGCCGGTGATGTAACATTTTCCTCGTTAGAAATATGAACAATTCGTACATTTTTACTAAAAAAAGAAAGAGAAAAATAAAAAAAGGGTGAACACAGGGAATATTAGAAATTTTGAAGAAAAAAATATTCGATTTTATCTTGAATTACAATGAAAAATTTTAATGAAATTTTCAAAATTCGTGAAATTGCATAAACAATTTTCACGGTCAATAAAAATCGAGGAGATAATTTTTGGTAATAAATTTTTAAAAAAAGGATTGCAAGGAGGATAGAACGAATTGAATAAAAAATTAATAATAATAGAGAAAATATATGAATACTTTTTTAAAATGGTTGTTGATTCTGACTGGTTTTTACTACGATTGTTATTGTGATGATTATTGGAGTGGCGATATTTAATTCCATGTTTGTACTCTTCGTGCGATCTCAAGGAAAATCTACGTGGAAATTCCTTGCCACAAATGCCACAAACATATTTCATCTTTTCATCGTGGGCGTGGGATTTGACTTTGTGACACACCAAATTGGACATTTGATTGAACCCCTTGCCGCAGTGATCGCATTTGTATGGTCTCTCATTAGTGTGTGTAAAAACGTGGTTTCTCAAGTTCCCTATGAAATTAATAAGAAATTTCATTTATATGTAAATTATGTAATTTATGCAAATTACATAATTTATATTATTTATGATAATTACATAATTTATAATTATTATAAATTAATATAAATTATAATAATTATAATTTATATAATTTATGCAAATTACATAATTCATATAATTCTTTAGTTTGCGAAGATTCGATCAAATTATAATTTTAAAAAATTCGACAAACGATTAATTTCCTCTGGAAAATATCTATTTTTCCATACCATTACCTTTTTGATGGAACCCTTTGCCACAAAGATGGCACTTATGGGGTTTATGCTCGGAGTGTGTTTTTCGGTGAGAAATTAGAGTGGAAACTCTGAAAGAACGAACAAAATTCCATTTACTTATTATCTATATATAAACAATTTCAAAAAAAATGCAACGAAAAAGAAATTCTTGGTAAATTTTTCCGAATAATAATAATTATTATTATTATTTCAACTACCCATTACCATGCCTTGTAATTACCGAGAAAGCCTCCACTTCAATTACTTCAATTAGTTAAGTAACTCAACCTTTTTGATTTTCCGTATAATTAATTATGGCGAATTAATTAAAGCTCGATCCAACAATCAATTAACGGACGATCGATTAACCAACGACTGACTAAAATCGGTCACCGGCTCGTCGGCGACTAATTAATCGCTCTACCGGTGAAACGGTTTATTAATTAGCTTTATCAATTAAAATTGCATTTACCTGTTGAACGTTTTCTTGCAAAATTCGCAGACGTACGGCCTGGCGTCGCTGTGAATGGCCCTGTGTTGGCTCAAAGTCGACAACTGCCGAAAAGCTTTGCCGCAAGCTTCGCATTTGAAGTTCCTCTCGTCCGTGTGCGTCGGCAGGTGTCTCATGAGAGTGTATTGGTGCCGGAATTCCTTGCAACCTGTTTTCAATTGTTTTTGGGTTGGAAAAATCGCAGTGAAATAAAATGATCTCGCTCGATCGCGGATTAACCTGGGGGACCGGACACCGAACTTTCCATTCAAGCCGCGCCGATTGTGACAAGTGCAATGGCGCATACCATTGCGACCCACGCGGCGTGAATGTGGAGTCATATAAATTCGTCGCAGAGATCGACGCGAAATACTCACAAATACCGCATTCCCAGATTTTTATGGTTTTTCCCTCGCGTTTCAGGTATTTCACAAAATGTAACCTCGATCTCGGATCGTCCTTATCGATCAATCGAGCCGTTGTCGAGGATGACGATGATGACGTTTCTGATACCGAATGCGGATACATCATCACTTTATCCTCCGCGATGTTCACGTTTTGCTCCAAAATCTGTTGAAAATTTATTTTTATTATTATTATTATTATCATTGCAGCACCAATGGCAATAATATTAATAATTATTGGGTTGGTGTATAATTAATAATGCCACTAATAATAATAATAATAATAATAATAATATGAAGAAAAAACAATTTTAAAAGAAATTTGGAATAGAATTGTAATTGAAAAAAAAAAAGAAAAAAAGGTATTCAAGATAAATTGAAGAAAAAAAAATGAAACGTCACCAAATCACCTTGTACTTCAACCCCTCCTTCGCGAGCAATTTGGACACGGTGCTGTCGGCGTTTATTATTTCGGAATCCATCACAACGTCCAAATCCAGGTCATTCTAAGAACATACCATATATATATATATGAGTGAAATTCAAATTTAACACCGGGAAAATGACCCATTAACACCGAACATCAAAATTTAATACAATTTAATTGGTCGCGAATCCGTAGAATTCGTTTCAACACCGAACACCAATAATTCGGTGTTACGATAACACCGAAGTTTGCTCGTTGACCAAAACGGTGTTATTTTTAACACGGCAACCGTGTAAATTGAAATACGTGCATAAAAATTGCTACTTAGCGGGTTTTCTCTCCCGTACCTAGACCGTCCCGTTTCGTGTAACACCCCCGTGATTGATGAGAGTAATAAAAAAAAAACAGCTGTTATTAAAATCCGCAACCATTAATATTTATTAAAGTATAAATGTATTATCCAACATTTTACCTCAATTAAATTTTCGTTATTATTAGAGGGAATACCGGAAACTACAGAAATCTCACTCCTTCCTTCCTCCCCGGAGGTATCTTCTTTCACGTAAACTTCATAAATACTTTCAAAAGAAAAAAGGTCATTGATTTTTTTTTATTGTTTCGTATTGAAGCTGCTTTGAAAAATTCTTTTTTTTTTAATGAATTTTATTTATTCCAGGAAACGAACTCGGGCTCCACTGTCATAATTTTTTTTGTTTTCCAAAAAAACGATCGTCGCGCAAAACGGTCCTGGGTTCGTTTCCTGGAAATTGGATTACATTCTTATCAGTAAGTGGAAGGAATGTTTGTTTTTTGGAATAAAAGTCAAAATTTCTTTTCAGGGAAAGTTCTCTAAAAAAAAAAAAATAATTAGGACTCGATTAAAAAAAATTCCCAAAAAAGAAACAAATTGTTGTGACTCAAATGAAATTTTGAAAAACATGAAAAATATACGAGCAGGCGTTTTCAAAATTCTCAAAAAAATGAAATCTTTTTTTACCTAATTACCTCATCTTCAATCGAACGGGTGAATTGCAAATCTTCTGGTTCTTCTTCTGGAGTTTCCCCTTGAGCGTGTGAACAAAGAAAAATTGTTTATTAAAAAAAAAAACGTCTTTTTGCATAATTAAAATTATTTTTATACTGAGTTTTATTTTTTTGGGGGGGGACTTTAATTGTTCCAAAAATCCACTTTCCCTCGAAATCCCAAGAATACCAATTTTTGAAATTTCTTGAAAGTCCAAAAATCACATTTTCCCACAAAATTGACAAACATAAAAAAAAAATTATTTTTTACTAATTTGAAATAAATTACGTATTTAAATCAGTTTCCATATTTTCTCGAAATTCTCCAAAAATTCGGATTTTCTCTAATTGCTCTCGTAAAAAGGGGAGAAAAAAATATAAAAAAAATTCTACACATTTAAAGAACCAAATCTGACATTTTCCTTTGCCCGAATTTAAAAATTCCGATTTTCCAATCGCCGGTATTTGAAAAACACAAGTATTTCCTTCGTTCATTTTTTCTGCAGGCGAAAAAAAAAAGAAAAAGTAAAAACGAAAGACCCTCGAATTTTACTTTCCTTTTTTTTAATCATCGTTCCATCAAATTAGCAGATAAAGGAAAACCGCCATTATCACGGTTCACTTTTCGCAGCGGGCATTTTTTTTTTCTCGTGACACGTCGGTGCTCCGACAAAAAAATGTTTTCTCGCGGAAAAAAAGGCTCCCGGTGGCGACGAAACGTTTTCGTGTGTGTTAAAAAAAAAACGAGTGTTGCGGAAAATCGAAATTCGCGAAGAAAAGGGAAGGAAAACTTACAGTCGTAGCCCGAAAGCAAATTATTCTGGGACATTCTCCTTCCACACCAGCAATTTCCTGTCTTTTCGCAAAGGAATCCGTAGCTCGATTCACATGAAACGCCAGAAACACGGAGGAGGTGACACGAAGATGATCGATTTGGGATTTGATCCAGTTTTGACAACCAGCGACACCTTGAAATGGGCGTGAGTCTTCATAACTGCGGCTGTGATTTTTTTCGTAGCAAAAAAAAATAATAGGAGTGAAAGTGACTTTTTTTTGGAACCAGCGGAATTTCAAGAAAAAAATTATTGGAAAAACGATATTTTTTTTATTCGGTAATTTTTTAAATTAAATGTACATTAATTTTCAATTTATTAATTAAGTTAACTAATTAATATTCAATTTATTGTGAACATTTTGAAGGAAAAAAAAATTAAGAAAGTAAAAACTTACAAAAAATCCATTTCCAGTCTGCAAATAATTTTTTTTTCACCCGTCACATTTTTTAATAAACTTTGCAAAAAAAATATATATATAATAAATCAAATCCTCGAAAACTTCCACAATTTTTTCCAAACCTTGGCACACCGGCTTGGAGAGAAGACGTCCAAGTTCGAGCGGAATTCGTAGACTAACTTGGTACGAAGAAGTCCATACATTGTTGCAGCGTCTAAGAAATTCCATGTTTCGAAAATGCCACTGCTCGACGTTGGAACATTTTTGTCTATTTTTTTTTTAACGTTAATAATATTTGTCTGCATTTTTCTCTTCCAAATTTGACGAGAAATATTGTGCCCGAAGGGAGGAAATTTCCCAAAATCTAGATTTTGAGGAAGAAAAATAAAAAATGACCGAGAAAATGCAAAATAATTGTAATTTTGAAAAAAGGGTCTCCCGAATAAAAAATTGAAAATTCCTACCCTTCGGGGCTACTAAAAAAAAGAAAAATAAAAAATACGATAAGGGCAGCGGGGGTAAGACCGAGCAGGAAGCGCCCTTTATTTACATTTCGCAGTTTTTCTGTCTAGTAAAGCATAAATTTCGTTCCACGGCCATTAATATAAATAAAGAAAGTTTTCAAAGCAGGGTCGCGTTTTCAAAGGAAAATAAAACAAGGTTTTCATGGCTTTCAAACTCTTAGCAGTAAAGCGTTGCTTCTAAATCAAACTAACTGGCAACTACCGCCTTTTGGTAGTACACCCTCTATACATATATATGTAAGGTAAAGGGTCAAAAAGAGATGTGAGAAAATGTTCGACGTAACCCCTCGCTTCTTATTCTCAATTTTCTTTATACGACTACAAAAAGGGAGCAAACTAAGAACATACATAAACCCAACGTTTATGTTTTGACCTAACGAATATTTCTTCCTCTTTTTCAATCACACCATTTTTCCCGACCTTTTTACATCCCACGATTTTTTACACGGGGTCACTTTTCTCGTAAACGTTGGGAAATTCCGCGACATTTTATTTTTCATTTTCCGGCATTTTCGGGACACCCTATAAATTATCAATCTTACCGGGTACCTAAGCGTAACTCATTTTTCTTTATTACACTTTTTAATATTACAAATTGTGTTAATTGAATTTCCGGAAATTCTTAAAAACCCTAATTTCCCTAAAATCTCGGAAAAAAAATAATATCGTGGAAAAAGTACCAATTTCGCTTATCAAATTTGTAAATGAAATTTTCGGAAATTCTTAAAAACCCTAGCTTTCCCCAAAATCTCAGGAAAAAAAAATTCTAACTTTCCTGGAAATCGCAAAAAAAAAATATCATGGAAAAAGTACCAATTTCGCTTACCAAATTTGTAAGTGGAATTTTCGGAATTTCTTAAAAATTCTTGCTTTTCTTAAAATCTCAAAAATTAATAATACCATGGAAAAAGTACCTATTTTGAAAATAGAATTTCCGGAAATTCTTGAAAATTCTTGCCTTCCCGAAAATTCCAAAAATTACAATTCAGTCGATAAAAAATATAATTTAAATAAATAGACAAAAGAAAATAATCTCCAGGAGTGAAAAAATGAAACGACGAAATAGTGGGAATACTCAAAAAATGTTGTACTCGTCCCTTGAATTTCGCAATTTTTTTTTCGCAATTTTTCCAGCCTCGCTTTTTGCATCCCTTTTTCGGTAACCGCACGGAACATTATTTAACTACGTTTTAACAGTCTCGTGGGACGAGTCGATCAATGTCGACTGGAATTTTATTCAATGTGCCAGAATACACTTTGCTTTCGAGAGCCGATTCCGCGCTGGATCGCGTGTATATATGAGCGCGTATGTAAAAGTGATACATATTGAAAACAAAATATATGAATAGACACTGCAATCTCGTCATCTCGTCGACAATGAAAAGAGGACTACAGGAAATTTGATTTTGAATATTATTGAAAGGACCAGAAATGCCAAAAAAAAAAGGAATAATGATCATAAACTCGATGTTGTCGTCAATCGAAATAAATTGATAAAAAAAAAGAATTGATGTCCCGTAAAGGCAGATCCCGTCTCGCAAAGGAATCGAATGTTACACGTAACCGCAATTGCATTCAATTGAAGTACCGAGAGAAGCGAAATATTTGAAACGAGATCATTCGCTCCAAATTTCCGAATTCTTTAAATAAAATTGTGCGTTGCAAAAATCATCGAATTCGTAGAAATTACTTTCCAAAAAAGTTCCAGCGTCTCGTAATTGTTTGAATTCGCGAGAAATCCCTCGCGGGAACCTCAGAGGGCGCTGCCTCGGTCGTGGCCGCGCGAAATTCAAATCTTCCCCGACTTTCTTCCTTTCCTAAACTCCAAGAAATTGTTTATTTTTCAAATTACACCTTAAATTTCTGAATATAATAAATAATAAATATTTTTTTAAAGAATCAAGTACAATTATTATACAATTAAAAATATAAAAATGATAAAATAATATCTTACGACCTACCCTTGCATTTATTTTATTGTTCCACGCACTTCGAGTATACAATAAATGCTATTGATAAGGAAAATGATAAAAAAAAAAATACGGCTATGGACAATTTGAGCGCGAAATTTTTACGATCGGATCGGAAACAGGCAACTTTCGTGATGTCTCTGAAAGAGGCACTTCCTGCGAGACATCTTTTCTTTGATAGAAAATAAAAGTTATGTTGAAAAGGCGCCTATAACGAAAGAAATGATGGCAATGGATAAGAACGAAGGGGGTGGAAAGCGGCAGGGAAAAGATTGTAACCTTCGACGTGCCGGAAAAGTGGTGCCGGGGGTAATAAATAAATAAAGGGGCAACTTTGCTGTAAACGTCCAAGGTAAAGTGATTTAGCCACTTCATTGGCTCATAGAGAGTTAAGTGCAGACGCGGACTACATAAACATCAGGTGAAACTCGACGTCGAAACTTAACCACCCCGTGCCCGGCTCTTCTCTTCCCTTGTAAAAGAAAGGGCTGTACAAGGGGGTGGTAATACCGTTACTTTATGTCGGATTTAACAGTGTAGCCTATCAAACACGGCTTTGTTATGGCGACACATCTTACGTTCTATGGCTGTATTACTTTCCTTCCTCGCTTTCTCTTACCCCTCTTCACCCTTGTTTTTCAAGGGCCGGGAAATTGAGAACAAAAGGATTGACTTTTTCCGGGGTTTAGCGTCTAAGGGAAGTCGAAGGATTCCTCGGCGCCTTGTTGCTGGGGAGCTGCCTCCTCTCGGGTACCCCAGGGGGCGCTGCCTCGGAGGAACCGCCGCGAATTACAAAATTCTTTATATATTTTTATGCGAAATTTAATTTTCTCGAAATCGTAATTTGAATTTAGGGGTTGGAAATATAATTCTCTTGGATTTTGATAGAATTATTTTTCGATTTCTTTATTTTCCAGGAAAGGGTATTTTTTGAAAATTGTAATTTTGAAAATTGCCGCAAAACAAAATTTTTTTTAATTCTTTTGCGAAATTTAATTTTCTCGAATTCGCAATTTAATTTAAGGGTTGGAAATATAATTCTCTGGGATTTCGATACACTTTTTTTTTAAATTTCCCTGTTTCCCAGGAAAGGGAAATTTATTTTGATTCGAAGAATAAACAAAATTGAAAATTCTCCTCAAGTGGAATCCACCTTTTTTTTTTAAATCCCAGTTCCCTGCGATTCAAAAAAAGTAGAATAACGGAATAAAACGCAAAAATATATGATTTTTCGAAATTCCACGACTTCAAGGGAAAAGGGAGAACAAGGAGGGTGGATGAAAATATGTGCTTATATAGTGCAGGTTTTGTGCAGTATAAAAAGTTAGAATCTATAGCAAATAAATAACAGAAAGAAGTCATGGAGGGTTGAATTGAGCAAAAAAAAAAAGGAAGAAGGAGGAACCGAAGAAGAAGTCGAAGGAAGAAAAAGGGAAGAAATGGATGGAGGGTAGAAATCGTTTGAAATCACAGAGGCGGTCTTACTTCCTTCTTCCGTCGATACACATATATACGTGTACCGAAAAATACCAAATGTACACACAAATGTGCACACGTGTGCGTTATATTCGATTTTTCACAGGTGTTATTTCAAAATTGACTTCACCTTTGTACCCTTTCTTGTCGACACGTGTCTTTTTAGGATGAAAAATTGCCCTTTTGATTTCAAACTTTTTCCGCGGTAGGTATATCATTTTCGTGTTTCAATTTCGGCAGCATTATTGCGGTTAATACGTTTTTCATATTCCTTTTCCCTCGGTAGCGAAAAAAAAAAATCGCATTTTTTTCCACTGTCTTTATTAACTGGGTGAAAAAAAAATTTATTTGTATATTTTTAAACGGGAAAAAATCGGAAAAATAATGAAAGGTGAAATAAAGAAGCGAAATTAAATAATAAAACAAAAAACAAAAAACCTGATATTGTTAAAAAAAAGAGCAATTTTTATTTTTCAGTAATTTTTTTTTTTTTTTTCGATTTTTATTATTTTTCCATGTAATTTTATTACACATCGTACATATATCATACACACACACACACACACATACAACGAAAGACTACAAAATACGCAGTTACACACCAACGAATGGATCCTAGAGAGAATATTCGCCAATTTCCTGGGTCTCTCTCGCTCTCTCACCCTCTCTCACCCTCTCCCACCCTCTCTCGGTGCAGGTACATGAGCGGAATCCTGAAATCGAGAGCATATAACAGAGACTATATAAATACAATACAGCGAGAGAGCGAGGAACGAACAATTTCTTGACTCAACAAGCTAAAAGACGATTGGCTTTCCTTTTTTTCTGCGAATCCATCGATATCCCTCGCCGGGAATCAAACGGTGTCACGTTTTTCACTTTCCCGTGGACGGGATTTGAATTAGATTTGAATTAGGGGCTGCTTCGGCATCGGGCCGATTAGTGCCTGCATCCGAGGTCCAGGGCTGAGGCACGGGTGGCGTTTTAACGGCGGATACCGTATCACAAATTCCGTCCATGGAACGCCGAGAAAGGGGAGTGGAATAAAAGTTTCATTCTTTTCAATTTTCATCATTCGGCGCCCGAGTCTTGTATTTTTACAATCTACGTAGGAAAAATACATCCCCCTTTTTATGTCTTTCGATTTCCACGCTGGAATAGGATCTTTCATGGGTAATCGCGCCGGTAAATTCCCTCGAAATATTAAGCATACATATGGGGTATTTTTCTCGATGTATCGAGAATTTTTATGGGAAACGAGTACAATTTCGCTGGATCTCGGGTTGGGATATTTGGTTGAGGTTTTTTGGAGGAAAAATATGAGTCTCCCGAAGTTCCAAAAAAAAGTTTCCAAAAGTCGAGTTTTTTGGGCATACCCTACCCCTTCCCCCAAAAATGGGGTAAATACTAAAATTTCAAAAATGGGGTTCGACAAGTCAGAGGGAAGAATATTTAAAAATATTTTTCCCTAAAAAAACAAAATTGAAAATGGACAATTTCCTGAAGGCCCATAAAACATCCGAAATTTTCGACGGTCCGGTATTGGTTCGGGGTATTTTGGCCCGATCCAGTACCGGACAATTTTCGCGAAAAATCAGGAAACTCGGATGCATCAGAAAATAATTGCAACTCATCAAAAATGTACTTTCCGTTGCATGGAAATTTTTCTACGACGTGGCGATATTTGCGTTGCACGTTGTGAAAGGGCTTGCAGCACGGTTGAAATTGATTTCCCTGCAGCGCGTAACAGAAATAACAGCGAGCCTTGCAGAGCCAGAGAATCGAAGTTCCGCGTAAGACGCAGAAATCCATTATCGGGAGCTTAAATTTTCACATGTAGGTACTCGAAGGTACATCTATTTGACAGCCAGTAGCATTTAGCAATTCTTAGCAAGATTGGAAGGTCTCTTGAATTCAAGTGGCGAAAACTGGAAAACTCAAGTACCTTCGCTTCCTTCGGATAGAATTTTGAGTACTCCCGGCTTCGTTGATGGCGTCAGCTGCTGTGCAGTGCTGTATTGTGGACAATCTCTTTACCCATTTGAATCATTTTCTCTTCCCTCGGTCCCCCTGTTTCTTATTTCTCTTTCCATAAAAAACACCATTTTATTTCTTTCCTTTTTTATTAAAAAATATTCTCCATATTTATTCCACCTCCTAATTTCCGAATTTTCCCTTTCTCGATATTTAAAATCCTCGAGTGGACGATTTCAAATTGAGGAAATATAATATTTGTCTGTAAAAAAAATATATATACACGCATTTAAATATTTAAAAAAAAATTACGGGATAGTTGGAGGAAAAAAAAGGGACACCATTGACGCTAAAAAAAAAAAGATCGCTATCAAATTGGTTGACAATTATTTTGGTACGTTTGAACGATGCTCTAATATTCCATCAATTGAGTTAATCCGAATGGCGTTCATCAACGTTCGAAAATCGGTTTGAATAATTGCTTTTGCTTACGGAGTGAATATATACGTGTCCGACGGATAGGGAGTGTGTGCTGCTTTCCTATCTAATCGATACGTAAATATTCATTCACGGCAATCCTCAAAAAAAAAAAGAAAAAACGAAAAAAATTCTATATTACGGATTTTCATATACTGCCTCGACAAATTTGTTTATTCATCTCCCCCGTGTCTCGATAAATCAATATTTATTTATTCATTTTTATGGTTTTCGACTGAATTTCAGGGTTCGTTGGATTCGAGGCGAGTCCCTTGTAATTTTCGCTTCGGTGCATCCAAGGATCGGGCGGAGCGAGACAAAAGCGACGCGGGAAGGATTTCGAAATTCGCGCGGTCGCGTCACCGACAGCGCCCTCTGCCGCTCCCTAAGAAAAGCGAGACGCTCTCCTCGAGATACCCTCGCCGAGACCCCAAAGATCATGGATGGGACGAATTTGCATGATCCGAGACGCCAGACGATTTATTCGATATTATTTTTTATGAATTCGCGGTGGAAATATACCCAAGGAGGACCTTTCCGATTTATATAGATCGCGTCGCGTATAAAACTTGACGTACACTCGCCGTCGACCCGTTTATGTCCGCCATACATTTTCTATATACCGCCATAATAATGTACATAGGGTACTACATGGGTGTATATGGCTACGAGGAGGTCCTATCTTTTTCTATAAAGCCAACAGTGGTATTACGTGCCACCGGGAAGTCGTTACCGATAAGAACCGGACCGGCAAACTTCGGGGGAAGAGCGCGTGCGCGTCGAATCAGGGGCTCTCGCGCCACGCATCGGGAGCGATCCGGCGGGAATCCCTGCCACGACTCGCCGCGGTTGAGATGCACTGGCCGTGGGTTAATGGCGGCCGCGGGAATTTCAAACCAGTTTCGCGAAATCGATTTTTAAAGTAATTATTCACTGTTTCATCGATTATTGGCTCTTACTTCCTTCGTCCACAACCCGCGGCGTAGGAACCGACATTTTTTGTCCTCCTCCCCCTCCGTGTTCGTAGATGCCGAGATTCGCCAACGCTCTGGAGATTGAATTTGCTCCGAAATCATATTTGTCTCCCGAAACGGAAGAATCATCGGGAAGAGAAGTGGATAAATATTGCAGAAAGAGAAACAGGGCGAGAACGGGGTGGTAAGGAAATATTTGAGTGCAAGCAACCCATAACGCGGCGGGAGCGTAACGGCCTGGAAGCAACCGGCAGCGACGGTAGTCACGGGGATGGTAACTCGCAGCAGCGCGAACCGAAGATGAGGCTTGAAAACAAAAGCGTAACTCGATAAAGACGTCATATCTTGTACGTACGTCGGAAAGTACGGTTGACGAGACGCCCGTGTGCCATATCGTTATCTCTTTTCTCCTTCGAAAGCGTCACTTTCTCCGCTGGCGTCCCTTCCGCTACGTCTCATCGTGCGTCCTCCGTCCCTGTTTCTTCGACTCGAGGAACTTGTCAATTCTTGGCCCTCTCTTTCCCGCTAAACTGTCCAACTGTCCAACTCCGTGGTATACGAAGAGTCCATTTTCGTGCCGGTTACCACGACTTTTCCCATCTCGAACAATATCGTATGTACGAGGATACCAAAGTCAACCAAGCAACCAACCAACCAGCCAACCAACCAACCAACCAACGATCACGTCGACTCTCTGACAAATACCTTCGCCTCGTACTTTTCGAGTTTGCCTTTCCAGTACGTGACTCGCATACGCCCGGGCACTAACAGCGACTCTTCACACAACTCTGCCCGTGAATAAGGATTGTTCGGCTTCTGTATTATGAAAATCATGCCAATTTCGAAATATCATCGTCCTTTGATCCCTCTGTCTTTTTCACCCGGACAGCTTCCCGCACCTTGCGAAAAATCTCCCTGGGGGTGGGGTACCGCCAGTGCATCCCGGGTAAATTCGACCGAAATCGGACGTTATCGATTTTTCCACCGTCAGTTGCAATCGAATCGTACGTTCTTCTCCAGTCGCGCTTGGAACAATTCCTGGTGGACGTTTTTGGAACTAAAAAAATTCGTAATTCCTGGAGAATTTTTGCGGGACCGTAAATGACGACAAGGGGACCTTTTTTGGGACGATTTCGTATTAATTCCAAGAAAATCCATACCCAGGTCGTGCATTTCACCACAGGGTTGGCTCAACTTTGAGGAACAAGCGGAGCGAAGTCGGGAAAGATGATGAGCCCATCACGTAAGACGTTCGCAGCTGCTTTCCGTCTGTCTATTAAGGTACCATCTAACGCCAATCATCGCGTACCTTGGCGTACATGAAGCCGTCAAAAAGCTGCAACGCGAAATATCGCAAAGTAGAGCATGCGCCGTTATCGGTTCCTCGAACTTCTTATTTTTAGTGATTCTTCGTTCTTCGCGTTCCCGACCTCTCCCCATTTTCTGACCCCGTCGTCGTCTTCCGTTCGGTCCTTCAACCGCAATTGGGGCCATAACTCGACCCGGAACGAAATGTACGTGCATTTCCACCACTCGCTGGAATCACGTCTGCTCTGGGCACACCTAATCCATGGCACTGACCACTAAATGGAGACGCTCCTGTATGCGTAGTCGGGGATTTGATATTCTCGATCTGCGATATAACAAAAATTATACGTGTATTGATAAATAATAAATATCTATTATAAATGATTGTTACTGTTTTATTATTATTATACCAAACTTTCTTAAATTTGTAATATATTGTAGGTTTTTTGAGGAAAAATCCCCTTCCCCCAAAAATGGGGTAAAAATTAAAGTTTCAAAAACGGGGTTGGACAAGTCATTTTTAGGGGTAATTTTTCCCGTAGAATCGATTGCCAAGGTCAAATTTAATGAAATCCCAGCGGAAGTTGGAAAAAAGTAGGTTTTTTTGGGAAAAATCCTATTTCCCGATGGATTTTGGAAATTTTGACAAAGAAAATGGATTCCTCGGAAAAAAATACATCGAATATGGGTCTCCCGAAGTTCCAAAAAAAAGTTTCCAAAATCCCAATATATGTATATATATGTATACATAAAATTGAAATGATTCCAGTGCGATTCCTGGAACCGCAATATTTTTCGTGCGGAAGTCGCTGGAGAAAAAATCTACACGTTCTTATTAAAAAAGTTTTTAATTTTAAAAGGGATATAAATACGAATTTTTTTTTCTCTTTTTCGATGTTATATAGTAGCTTTAAGAATAGTAATAACAGGAGGAAAATCTCTACAGGCGGAAAAAAAAAGGAGGGAGTGAGAACCGGAGAGTCGCGAAGGGACTGGAGGACGTCTAAGCTCTCCTTCGAAGCTTTATATGAAGTCTTCTTAAAGCCGTAAAATTCAAGGGAGTAAAGGAGGAAGACGTGCCGCGCCGTTCGATCGAAAAAGTATTTCTCATTTGGCCTTTCGACTTCGTCTCACGGATTAGCAACAGTGTTATCCCGAGCTTTTTCTCCCCCCTCCCCTTCACCCCATTCCTTCCATCGAATCTTCGTTTTATGCGTGCCGACGCTCCCAGAACATTTGTTTAAAAATCCAAATTTCAATTTTTTCATATTTTCAATCTTTTTTTTTAATTGTACGATTCTTTTTATTCATTTAAAAATTTTTTTTAAGCAAAAATAAAAATTTAACAGACGAAAATTTGGGGTTATTCGTGTCCCGGATGCCTTCTAGTGGTTATGAAAGGAACTAAAAGGGACCCGGGTTCGAATCCCGGATACGGCAGTTGAAAAATTTGTGGCTTTTATTCTACAGGTGTCTTCCTGTATTTTATAAGGAGGCGTAACGAGTGTAATTAAAAATTTAATTAATTAAGAAAAGCCACCCCCGCCCCTCGGGTCTCGGAAACGAACGAAGTTAATTCAATAAACGTGGAGTATATTAGGTAAATAATTCGTCTAAGTAATCCAAATGATAAAATCTCTGGAATAGAAATTACTTCCAGACACGCTTCTTCTTCTTCTCCTTCTTCTTCGTTTTCTCTTCATCTGTGATTTTCGAAAATAGACCAGTCTCGCAGCGGAACCAATAAAAGCGTATTTTAATAAACCAAAATTATAACAAAAAATTACCATTTTTTGAATTAAAATTTGGTTTCACAATTTTTATTAGAACCTGCCTGAGTATATTTTTTTTCTTCATTAATTTCTAACATCGCTTAGGTAAATGAAATTTCCAAAAATTCTATGAAATTCCGCCAAGGGTCTTGAAATTTACCGGAACACCATGAAAATTCGGCAAAATTCTATTGGAATTTTGAATAAAGGCCAAAGGTAGCGGCGAGAGTCGAAAATTTGCGCTCACTTTTGGTGGAAATTCCATGAGAAGCTGTGCCATAATTGCTTTCCAATAAAGATGCAGCGAAAGGCGAAGTTCTCGAGGGTAAAATATTAATAATCAATGGAGGCACAATTTTGTTATTGAAACTTTCCTCGCGGAATAATAGCGAAGACGAAAAGGAAATACGAAGAAGGATGAATAAAAAATATACAGTATATGTACATTAGGGGGAAGACGGGTCGATTTTCGAATAGCATGAAACTGCAATTTGGCTCGATGGAGAAAGGCGGGGGTGGCTTTCGCTTCTTTACTTACTCGGGTTCTCTTACAACTGTAGCTTTCTTATCCCTTTTTTACTTGTATTTATACAAGATAGTATCATAGTTGAAGATTCTTTCTTTATATATATACATATAGTATATATATATCTATATATATCACGTCGGATAGGAAAAAAGTAATCAAGTGCGATTTTTCTAAATCCCTTTATGTGAAACAAGCTTAATTTCAGAACAAACCCTCGGAACTCTCCGCATTTTCTGTACGGAAAATCTTCATCTTATCTTGATAAAGCTTCTTTTTTTTTTCTTCGGGTTTCTACTGATATAAGAGGAACCAAAAAAAAAAGAATAACTTTCTTCTGTTTCCTGTACTTTGTTGAGGTTTTCGATTCGAGAGATACGATAACAAAAATTACTACCCACATTCTCCAGTGTCTCGGAAAAAAAAAAACGATAATTTTAACCCCTGTCACTTTTTTTACTCGAATCGTGTCACCCGTGAGGTGACATTTTTTCTGTGACTACTTTCACCCAAAAATCAAATCAAAACCTACAACTTTTTTATTTGAAGAAGAGAAAAATTATTGACGTACCCGAATTTAATTATAATAATGTTTAAGGAACCTCGTAATCGTTCGAAATTTTCATGAAATTTATTGATACGTTCCTTATTAAGTGAGATACTAATTTTAATTATTAAAAAAATGAAAAAGCGATTTTTTGAGATTCTCGATATTCGACAACCCCTAGGGGCAACTTCTGCTTGGGAATTTCCAGCGTATTAATTTTTTTTTTTTTTTCAAATAAAATCCTCGGTTGGTAAAAGAAATTTACAAAAATAGCGGAAAGTTCCTTGAATGTTGGAATCTATAATTTTGTCCCACCCCACCGTTGGAAACCCTCTGTTATCACCTGCAGTGCAACGGATACGTCGGAGCAGATATAAACGACAAGCAAAAGAAAAAGGGTAAAGGGTAGAAAATGATATAAAAATACACGGTATCGTATTTTCAAGGGAAATTGGTAAGAGCATTATCGACTCAAAGAATTTTCATGGTTGTTACCGCATGATCGCTAACATTTTCCAAAGGGGGTGAGTCTGGAAGGGGTAGAAACGACAAGTTTGGAGCCTCTAATAGTATCGTGAACATGAAACTCCGAAAGGGTGGATGTATGTATAGATAGGGGTGTACATACCTAGAAAAGGGATGCAGGAGAAGGGGATGAAATATACTCCAGCATATGTACAGGGTGACAATTATAAAGCGAACGTTTTCGTTGAAATCTGCAAAGGAAATTAGGGGATTCTTAATTTCCGTTCATTACCAGCTTTGAAATTGAAAAAAAAACGGAAACGGATGGTTTTTATTTTTTATTTATTTCTTTTAGTAACTATGTATCTCATTATTGTAATTAAAAATTCGTAAGTTGGGAATAAAAAATTATAGAGATCTCGGGGAAAATTTATTTGAAAGCTAGGGATTTCCACTAAATTTCCTGTAATTTTCGAGTTGCCAGAAAATTTGTCCTGAAAGTTGGGAATTTTCAAAAATTTTTTAAAAATTATTATTCCCGGTAATAAAGGTCCAAAAAAAATGAGATGGAAAAAAAAGCGATAGAAGATGATGGCCCTCATAATAATTGTCACCCCATATACGGTAAAACGTACCTACCACTTACTGCTAAAGCGTATAGTGGAAAATGAAAGGGGAATCATAGAACTAGTAGTAATACCCTAAATGCGGTCAGCCATAAGTCCAGGTTCCCCTTACCTAAAACTCTACCCTCGTGAAAGCTACATAAGCTAATATGTGTTCTCCGTCTAGCTTATACATACTTAACATTTCAACGATACATAATATACACGTACACATACATACACCCAACACTATTCCATTATCACACCCACGCCTCGGCGCCGATTATTATTGAAAATAATCGATTTTCAAAAAAAAAAGAAAATTTCAAAAGAATGAACAATTTGCAAACTTTTTCCTTCTTTACCGTTTTTCGTTAAATCCAAGCGTTTCGAAGTTACGCGGAGTTCCGGGTAGAATTTAACGCTAGCGCCTCTACCGGAGGCGTCGGTGACTCGACGCAGCGAGATCTTCCGTGGACGATATCTCGGGACCTAGAAGAGCTAGAAAAAAAGTTGTTGGACAAAAAATGCTTGGATTTCAAAAACCTGTCCATCGCCACTCGCAAAATTGTAAAATTCCGTCGAGCCTTTTTTTTTTAATTAAAAGCGAGCGTTAATTAAGCTACGGGATATTGTGAACGAAATGACGTAAGACCGGCGAACTCGTTCCGGGAACTCGTAACAATGAAATTGCAGGAGCTTAAGTGAATGAAAAACGGAGGGTCTGAAAAAGAAGGCGAATAATTAAATAAGCTTTTAATGGTTTAGTTTAGGTAAATGTAGGTACATGATAGATGATAAATGCTAAATGATAAATTACCGCGCTAAGTAGCGAGATAATTTTGTAAACGTGCAAAACTCGCGTAGAATAAACCCGCTCCTCCCTTCCTTCCGCCTAACTGAAATAGGATATTAAGGTCATTATGGCAATCTCTTAATTTGCGAAAAAAAAAAACGAAAAAAAAAAACATTGTTTCCTAAATGGTGCGGTTACGTGAGAGTTTACTTCGGCCGGTAAAATAAAACAATAAACCTTCCAGTTTATGTAGAAATACAGTTTATACCACAATTTCAGCTGCAAGATTTACCGACGTTGTTGTAGCCAGAATTTTTTATTTCCCTCCAAATGGGAAAAAAAGTAGGAACTCATTACGGCGAAACAGCGAACGCGCGCGGCTGTGGTAAGTTTTACTATGTGCGGTAATTTCCATCACACGGGAAACTAATGTTCTTAAATAGTCAAGTGGGCTTCAAAAGGGCCAACCTTGCTCACCCTTGTACCCGAATTCACTCAGAATTGCTAATCCTGGTGGACTTTTTCTCCCAAATAGGGACGTTTTGTCATTTTCTCCCCAGAATTTTGAGCCTTCACAGCTGATATGGGTAAAAATTCTGGGCCTTCTCCACAATTGGGCCCAAATTTATTCAAAACTCCCAGTTCTGGGTGTTGCTGTGTCCAAAATTCAAGTTTTGGGCCCTACCGACGATTGGACCCAGACTGACTTGGTTTGTCCGAACCGCGAAAATATATTTTTCAAAATTGAAGCCTCCCATAATTTTATTCTTAATATTTTCGTTTTCTAAAACCAATAAAATTGAGTCTTACCGCATCTGGAACCGAAACTGACTCGATGGCCAGCGATCCTGGAAAACATTGCTTCCAGGATTGGCGCGACTGAGGCTGGATGATATTCTTGACGGTAAAATTGATTGCGGGGAAGTCTTGTAAAAGCCGTAGGTACTTTTGTCTCTAATGGAGTTAATACGTGTATTTTTTTTTCTTCTAGAGTACGTATGGATATAAAGAGGAGAAAAATAAATTGCAACATAAAATAGTTCTTAACGTTGCAGTAGTCGTACACAAGGTAGCAAGGGAAGATTAATCGTTTTAATTTCCCGGACATGATTAATCATAATTAACAGCTTTTCCTGTGTTTCAACGGGAAAGAAGGGAGATCATTTGCAGTTGAAATGGCGGAAAAGGGAGGAAAAAAAAAGAGAAAAGGATCGTAAGTACCTCGAGTAAATCTAAAGACCTTATTTTATTTTTTTTACATTTTTTTCCCCTCGTCTTCGTCATTTTGGAAAATGAAAAACGAAAATTAATACGCGTGTCAAGGGTCCATTCAGAGCAAGCAAATTTATTGCGCTGAAAAATCTTTGGAGCGAATTAATTTTCACCCGTAGAATTTTAATATTCATTATTTTATAACAAATTATTTTGGTAATATTTATTCTACAACAAATACATTATAAAAAAAAATGGCAACCCTAAATTTTCTATCGGAGATGCCTTTTTCGTAAAAACGGAAAATATAGGTTAAAATTTAACTAAAAAAAAAACAATAATTCCTAATGGAAAAAAAATAGCTAAGATTTCCATAACAAGGAAAATCCACTCTTCGCTCTCCTTATGGAAACAATTGCTGCAAAACGCGTGTGTACAAATACATACCGGCTGCATTCGCAATTAAATGTAGATTTTCCCCAATTAGTTGACTCTGAAGAGTTTCGAGGAAGGCAGGCAACAGCTTCAATTTCCTAATACGGCTTTCCGTGGGATCTCCTTATGAGCGTAACTCACTTTGAAATTCGATCTTGACAATTCCGCTGATAACAACAACAACGAAACAAGCGTTCCCGGAATACAGATAAATCCGGCCTTTCTTCCTGCCGGTTTCATTAAAGCCTTCAATTTTCTTCGTTTGCAACAGATTACACTGCCGGGAATTGGACCGAGCCGATTGACGCCTTTCGGGGTTGTAACTCTTCCGGAAGAATGTGTCGCGAGGCAGAGGGTAGGTACGGGAGGGAAAAGAACTGAAAATAATTCCTCCTCCCCCGTTTGCACCCTTGCTTTGGCAATCTTGCGCCAACCATGGACATCTTCGGGTTCCCTAACGGCGGGATCCTCCGCGACTACTACGGCGTAAATTGTTAAGGCCATGCCTCGACTAGTTATAAATTAAGAAAAAGGCAATCTTCCAAGCTTTCCCTTCTATCTCGGTTCCTTAGCTTTTCCGTCTTTCATTGCGGGTCTCGGTACTTTCTATTGTATATATACCGCGTCTACTTGGAACAGTAGGTTTAACACTGTAGCCCATAAAAAAGGAGAGCGGTAGGAAGAGGAAATGGTAACTGTACGGGATCTAAAAGAATCTTGCCGAGATTACCAGCTTCCTCTGCCGAAAAAAAAGACAATCAGGATTTAGGTGTCTTATAGTTATGTAATGAACGGACGGAGGAAGATCTTGCCCTATTTTTGCTATTGGGGGGATGTATTTAATTCCCCAATTAAGCGGGACGAGGAAATAGAATTCTTCCCGACCCGTCTCCAGATGTCTCCCATACTTCCGAGAGACTTCCGGAATTTTTTTTTGTAGCTGCACATATTTTTTTGCCAAAAGGTAATTTTTGGTAGGCCCAGAACTGGATTATTAAAAATCAGGAGTCCTTCCAATACCATCCAATGCTTGGTCCCTAATACTGACTCTGGGTCTCCTTCCATCTTGGTTCCATTCCGAGTCCAAGAAATCTTACCATTCTCCAATGTCTTCCTCCAATGACTCCATTTTTGATCCGGTTCAAAGGCGAAAGCCGAGCGAGAGTCGTTCGTCTCCATGATACCCACGCTTTTCAGGTAAACCCATTATATTCAATGCGAACCGGGAATCCTGCCGCGATTTATTTATAAATGACAATTTACAAATCAAAAAGATTTGGATAAACAAACACGCACTCGTATTTATATACATGAAAGAGGAGCTTTTATGTAGGCTTTAAGGGGTAAACGATAAAACCACTGTATATACTAGCAGCGAAAGAGAGGGATTCCATGGTATTGGCGATCAATTCTAATGAAATAGAAACGTTTCAGAGCTTGCGAAAGGGTATAACGGGCTATGCCGAAGAGCCGCCTCCTCTCTGGCTGTATCTATTCCCTTTTTCTTTTTTCCTTTTTTTACGTTTTCGAATTTTTACAGCTCTACATTTCAGCGTTCTTTTTTTCTTTTCCATCACTTTCACGGAAGCTATACCCGTTTTTGCTCGGCGGTGTACTAGTAGCTTTATCCTTTGCAGCCAGAGCCTTTTTTTCTGTGTTCACTACTAACCTACATGTAATCCCCCAGGGACAGGAAGGTACACTCATAGGCAGGTTTTCCCAAATTGATCATCGTCGCGCGAAGCACGCGAGCAAATGAATTTTTGCCCACACCTACGGGACCCCCTGCCCCGCCAAATTTAACCCTTTGACCCTTTTCGTGGCACTTTTGTAGATTTAGGGCATTATTGCAATCTCAGAAATTCAGCAAAACCTGGGAAAAAGCTGTCAACGTCTAATGTCTGGCAGCAGGATTACCCACCTTGTGGGTCAGCAAAGCGAAACAGACGTATTGGATTTCAAACCGGGGGAAAAAGTACGTTAAGTGATACCTGTGCCTTAAAGACTATGGGCTATCGAATTTCAATACCCACCCTCGCCGACCCCGCGGTTGGCAAAGAGTACAAGTCGCTCTGGGTTTACTTTAGCTTCTTCTCTTACGGAACGGTCTTTTTAATATCTCTAATATTTCCACTCAATATCCCCCATTTATCTACGATCCATCATTTGCTTGACACGTAACAGGAAGCTTTTCCTTCTGCCCAACCCTTATGTATCGCAATAAGCTAAAACTCGCCGGCAAGTACCGGGTGACCTTGGATCCTCGTGACTCATACGTATGAAGAGAAATGATGGGTAAAACGTGGAATGAATTACAACCGAGGAACTTTCGCGGGAACTCTGGAATTCGTTTCACCCTTTCAAGCGATAATCACACTCGGGGGAGAATGCACTCCAGAAGTTGCTGCCTCGCCCGCAGGCATGGGGCCACCCCCTGTAGGATTTCGCGTCCGTCCACTGCTGGTCCAACGCTTTGCCGGCTCGATCCTGGCACCGATTGTTGCTCGGGATAAGAGAAACTTCGGAAGGAAGCGAGAGTCGGTTTCTTCGTTAATTGATTTCCTGGGATTTTTGATCCTTAATCCTTTTTCACGGAAACTCCCCTTTATTGATTCCGTCCTTTACACGACTCTATTGAAAATCAGCGCCTTCATCGACTGCGCCCTTAACGTGCCCTCCCTATTAAGGATCGACATCTTAATTATGGCTCTATCTCCTAAAGTTCCTCCTTCATTGAAGATCAGTTTCTTTATTAGCCATTTTGCCCCATTTATTAAAGGCCCGGGTCTTTTATTCCCCAAGATTCTTCCCATTTTCGTTGGTTTTATCCAACCCTCGCGTTATTTTGTCTTTAGTTCCAGTACCCGGATAGTTCTTAAACTATTAACGATCCGAGTTGTAATTTTTCCTGTACGTTTAAGGACCCTCCTCTATTAAAGGACCTTTTCATTCGTTTCGCCTTTGATGTGACTCCTTCGCTTCGTCTTCAAGGATCCTCTCTATTCAGGATGACATCCTAATTATGGCTACGTATCCTTAAACTTTCTTCTTCATTGAAAATCGGATTCTACTTTCAATATTTTAATAAGATTTCTGATTTATTGAGGACTCGGGTCTCCATAAATCCTCGATTCTCTGAATTATTAAAATTCCGAAATATTTTTCGTTAATTGTCCATGTAAAATTCGTTCTCCGGTTCCTTTTTCCAACATTTGTCAATTACACGTCCTTTCTTTTCTTCGATTTCATATTTCATTTAATTTCTTCGTATCCTTCGATTCTTCCATTCTCGTAATTTTCTTGCTGATTTAGGACCCTCCGCCATTTTCGTTCACTTTCGACGGTTCCTTTTCAATCAAAAATCTCGAATTTTCGATCCATCGATAATTATATCACTTCGCTGGGGAATTTTTCTATTGGGTATGTATATAACAGAATTTTCAGAGAATACCCTTTATTGAATGAAGAAAATACGTACGTCCAATCAATTTTCAACGTTTGACGATTTTACAGACCGAAATTTCCTGTCGAAGCATTTCCGGTGATAAAACGATGGAAAAAGCAGAGAGAAAGAATCAAGGGAGCCCGAAATCAGGAAACTGAGACTCTCACAGTGGTTACGCCCAGAACTGGTCGTCCTTATACCGACATACCAGCCAGTGGATTCGGCTCGATTAGGGTCAGTTGGGATCAAAACGTACCTTTGGAATATCCACTTCGATTCTAAAAAGGGGCACTTGGTATGTCGGCGCTTGTTCCCAGAATTCTCTTCTCTTACGATCGGGTCTCCATTTTGATTTTAAAATTTCCTGAGCGAATTACCTCGGGAACGAGTGATCCAGAAGATTTTGCGAAAGAAAGAATTGCAAAATCTATTCTACAAACCTCCTATTCAAGAATTATATGTTCGCGTGAAAGCAGAATACTAGTTGTCCGTTGAAAGAGACTTGCAAGATACTAACAGAATTATAAAAAGTATGGTTCTGGCAACAGATGGTCACTAGGGCCCGTAAAAGTCAACGTACCACAAGTTACAGCCTCGGGAATTGCTGCCATCTAGGCGGGAAACCAGAGGTACTGCGCATCGATGACTGCTCGCTCCCTTACACGGACGCGGATATTGCAGGAATCTGCCGAATACCGACGGTTCCCTTCGCTTGGAGAAGCAGGGGTCTACCGACTGCGACCAAACGCGTAGTTGAACTATGTTTACAATCGACATGGCGATACACTAGCCTCCAAATTATAGCGTTCCTCTGTTTTTCTTATTCCTCTTGAATTATCAGTGTAAAAGAAAAAATAATAAAATCGATTTGATAAGTTTGAGATCAATTTCTCACCATGTATAATCCTCTTTCATATGAAATTCGATTTTGGACATCACGTGGGATCTTTTAGCTCACTTGTGTGTAGCTGTCTGAAGATCTGCTGACTAATAAGGTGCCGGCTGAGGGTGATATCGACGGCGGCCACGAGATAATGCTGTATATTAGACGTGATCCAATTTTGTGAATAATACAAAGTTCAAGCAACGGCTACTGCATCGTTATTGGGAAATTTCATCTATCAGAGTTCATAGGATAAAAGCGCGAATGTAGTCCTTTGTTTTGTCTGCGAATGCGAGATTAACGTTGCGCTTAATCGTTCTAGACAAAGTATGATTTCCAATGCCTCTCTCCCATCTCACGATCAGCGAGATCGACCGTGTCAACCCCATTTTGACATTGCTTGCGGTGCAATTTTGGTATCAGCAAAACAAATGCTTTTTCGAAGCAAAACAAGTTTTGTAAAAATACCGGGGGAGCACCGAGTATCCCGTTTCACCCGACCTTTCCGTGTTGACCAACAACCTCGTGTATTTCCAACACGTGCATCTGCAGTTTACGGTTCACTCACCCTGCTCCCAACACCGAGTACAATACTTGAATAGCCCAGGAAATGACTGACATCGGACAGGGTCTCGCCGATAACCTCAAACTTCAGTTACAATGTATCGTACGATAAGAAGATAGCGACCGATGTAAGATCGCGTCTTGTTGATAACCTTGAGCTTGAAATGGAGCACTGGTATCGGCCCGAGAGACCTCAACCTGAAAGAATCTCGAGCGGTGGTGGTTCGGAAGGTGCGCAATGGTCCGATAAGAACCTTAAGAGCTGTCGCGGCCCAACTTCCGGTGGAAGGGGAAGAGGAAAGTTTCGAAGTGGGGGCCATTGTAGCGAAATGCCGACCCAAGACTCCATCTTCTACCGCTACTGTTACAAAATGGAGGTACAACAGTAAAATGGCGTTGTATGTCAACCTTCCTTCGTTCCATTGCCCCCCAACGGAAGATTTTTTGTAAAACGACACTTTGCTACCCCTCCTCTTACTCCCGTTGGTACCCTTGCTTCCACTGCGACCCAATGGACGCGAAAAAATTCGACTTCGATAGGATTCAAATAAACCTCTAACGGAGTTAGGTTGCCGTCGATGAAAAAACTTAAAAATAAATCGTCTATAAATAATTCGTCCATTCTCGAGTGTGTATACCCCCGGGTTCCATAGGTACCGGTACTCGTGTACGTAAACCGTATAATTATTGATCCTACGTAAAATTCAAGGCTGTCACAAACGTAAAAGCGTGGGAGAAATGATCGTGGTTGGAAGAAAGGGAAATCATGAAGAAGCGTATCGCGATTATTTTAGTCACGATAACGACTCGGCCAGTGTTATCCCCAATTTCGAGTACTCGTCGAGCCCCATATGCTCGAGCGAAATTTCGGTTGTCAAATTTTGATTTCGCTAACGATTGTGCAATTAAACGGTCGACCCGGTAGACCGACTGCGACGTTACATAAATCCAGCACGGTAATAAGAGTCAGTCGCCGTTAAAAAAGGTTAATTGGTATATCACTTTAAATCCTCATCATCGGTGACCGTTTTTTCCTCCTGGCTTTTTTTTGAGGATAATCGCGAATTTACTTATTAGTGTACACGCCATGTAAGGGAGCCTTGAAATAGTACAACAAAAACTGGAGATCGTCGACGGACATTTACGTGTGCAAATTGACGAGTTCAATCGTAGGGTCACGCACGCGTTAATATTCATAGGGACACGAAGCGCGATTCTTGCTGTCTAATCCCTTAATTCGGCTCAGCTTTATTGCAACTTTTGGGTACGTTGATGTTTAACTTTTTTCTAACTTTTTAATTTATAGTGTCTAAAGTGACTTTTCCCCTTTTTCCGGTACCACTGAGCCCAAAGAGTGACAGATTTTTAGGTTGTACAAAATTACCTAAAATCCTGTACACTTGGAACACCACCTAACGCCATTTCTTCCGTTAGGAATTAAAAGTATGCGTCTCCAGGGACTGCCCTAGACCTAAAAACCCACTCGTATGCGCAACAGCGTGAAAATAATTTGAGGCGTTACTTTGAAAAAACAGTTTCTATTAACCTACTCCTAAAAAACCTTCATCATCGTATGAGGCAATGTTTAACTTGACGATCGAGTGAAAGGTGAAAAAGGAAAAAAATTAGAATTGCATAATTTTCTATAGCCAGCCGGCAAGGATCGATCGCTCGTGTGAGTTACGCGTCTCTCGAACGGAAGCTCGGACACGAGTCGATCGAAAATGTTGAACTCTGTTTATGGATGAGATAAAGTTTAGCTGAGTCAAGCAGGTACTCCGACCGATTCTCACATGTTGCGTGCACATACGGACGACGAACGCGTTTGGTATTCGCGTGGGTTAATGTTTCGCTGGGAGAGTCATTATTTAAGTTGTTTTCGCTCGTATTTATGCATCATCAAAATTCAGTGGACATAAAGAACCCACAGAAATAGAATCTATCGTTACGGTGAAGATATGGCTTATTCGGAACCGCTTTGACATAAACAGGAATGTTTGTGTGTTTACTGCCGCAAATGTGGGATCTCAAAAGTTTTCGTGACAATTCCGAGCGAACGATCCAATGCGGAAGTTATGGCTGCAGCGGAATCCGAATTGTCATCAGTCTTTATACGCACTTCCTTCCGGCAACTTGCAGGATTAGGGAAAAAATATGGTAACACCCGAATACCTTAAAAACTCGGATAGAAAATCTAACCGTGACCTTGACCCCGATGTCGCGGTTGAATTTGTGGGTCGTCTCAAGGTTATTGTGAAATTTCTAAATAAAAATTTGTATTTGTGTAAGTACATTTTTTTATTAAAAATAGTTTTTATAATCACGTTACATCATTTTTGCGCCATACAATTTTTTGTATAAAATAAATATACCATAGACACCATGTTGGTAAATCTGTGATCTGCATTATCGAAGTTCCCAAGGGTGACCATTATCCGGGCCAGCAATTAGCCACTCTCGTTGAATTGCCCTTCCGTTAATTTTTCACGTTCAAGTTTCCATTCTTTAGGCATTTCTAGATCCATGTACCTTTTATGGGAAAAAACGTTACCTCATACTTTGAAGGGAATGAGCCTCAATCTTATTTGCATGGTTGTTACACAACCAGGGAGCAGATCATGAATGGAAATTCTATAAGGAAACTGAGTACATTGGAAACGAAATCATTAATATCGTTTACTCGTCGAAATAAAAATTATAAACTGTAATAACTAAATAACCGCGTGATAATTTTTACGTGTGACAGGTAGTAATTGCGTTCCTATTATCTTCGATAACTGGTGTAGACGCTCCTCATCGATTTTCTCGTCTATTACGTTTTCTTATCAGGATCCGCTTGACGTGTGTGACAAGATGCTACGACCTTTTTTGTTCCATCTGCAGCAGTTCGTTCTTGTGCAGAATTATTCGTAGAAGAAATATTTACCGTACGTGACGCGAATAATATGCCAATATTTTTGCTAATTTCGTTGAAAAATGTCGCATTATTTATATATTCGAATAGCTTTTTCGGCTTGTACCAACATCGCAAAGGACACTTTGGCGCTGCATCGGGAATAATTGCCGTCGCAGAGACAAAATAATTTATTGTTTACCGTTTACGTTCACTTTATCGTCCTCATTATTTATACTCTTCTTTTTTATTTAATCGTTTTTTCCTCTTCGTCATTCGCAACAATCGTACAGAGTCTGGTCCGTCACTATTGCCACCGTCCGTTCGAAGATTGTGGAAATATTTTGTACGCGGGCAGTTTCTCAGATTTAGCTTCTTGTTGTTAGACGCGACACCATTAATTTGTTAAACACAAATAATACCAACCTATCTTCGAATCACCAATGTCTCGAAATTGACGTGTGACAAAAATCAACACTTGTGTTGTGTGCTCGTGTTATTGTCAATTACAATTCATCGAAATATGTTAACACGATTGTTAAATAGCTTATCAGCTACTCGTTTGCTTATGCAAACATATTGATCTCGTTCGGATGCAAATGCAAGAATTCGATTCTTGTTGTTGCTTACTTCCCGAAAGGAGCTCAATTTCGAGTATGGCCGTTAGACGCTACCGGTAGCCGGTACCGGGAGGTTGCTTGAAATACGGTCACGTGATGAGGTTCCCGCTTATTCTTTGGGTATTCAAATATTTGGATCCTCTAATTCCAGTACCTAAAATATTATTATTATTATTATTATTAGTTTTATTATTTTTGTTACTGTTGTTGTTGTTGTTGTTGTTGATGCTGTTGCTATTGCATTGTAATATTCCCATAAGAGTCAGTACAAATAAAAACAAATATTTACGACCAATCAAAATTCTTGTTAGAAATCATAATAATTCTCAGCGTTACGTAAACGTGCGTGCGTGTGTGTGTGTGTGTGTTCGTGGTGAAGTATGTACGTACACGTATTAGTAGCGCGTGCACCAACGTACTCTCGTTTTCTCCGCGGGAAGACCTTAACATTGACTTTTTATGAAACGGGAGATACGGAACGCGAGCGAAGGACAGGTCGGCCTTTAAAATTTAGCTTCTATCCGTCACGAGAGGTCGTATATCATCGTCGTATATGCAGCTGCGATTATTTACACTTCCACATATCACCGAATAAAAGTCACCGGGGGAAAATGTGGCGTACGTGTACATATATGCATATGTAAATGCGTGTGTGCGTGTACAGTTCCTTAATTGCGGGGTTTTGAAATTAATTCCTCGGCGCGCATATCGATGAAATGACTCTTAATCAACCGATAAATCTTTTTTTCTAAATGACGATTATAAATTTTAATTGCACAACTGTTTTTTTTTTATTCGCCCAGACAACTTCGAGAGAGTTTCTTCTTTGAATAAACATTCATTTTCGGCTTACCAAAAAATGACAATTTTTTCTTTTTTATCACAATCATTTTTGACAACTCGAGGATATTGATTTTAATTATTGTTTCAGCAAATAATACCGATAATAATTCGAGCGCCCGTAATAAGAAGGAATTATCAGCAATTAATTAACAATTTTATCTTGACAATTTTATCGTTACAAAATAAAACAATAAAAAATGCTCTACTACGTGATAAGAATTTTTTTTTCAATTTGGGGAAAATAATTCTGCATCCTACATTTTTTAATGATTTTTGTTTTTATTTTTTCAATTTTTATTCCAAAGGACTACAAATCGCGGGTATTGTTAAAAATAATTATTAACGAGTAGCAATATTGTTATTAACGAAATTGGGACAGTTAAAATTGATTAAGTCACGAATTTTTAATTACTGATAAATAATTTTGTTTTCTTTTAGTGAATCATTTGCCGATTCACTGCAGAAAAATGTTAGGTTCCGTGTACATGCATGCAACTCCAACGCGTACCGTCGTTTCTCGTTACAATCACCTACATTGCGGCATAAATGCGTTGATAAAAAATCAACATGTGTCCCGATTTGTCGACAGCAACCGCCGTTGTTCGCGTGTCGTTTCTTATGCAAAACAATGAATTTCGCAACTCTCGTCACAACCGACGTCGTACTGGTACCTGCGCTTTACTTTGGGTGCCACTCCGCTCTTCGCAGACCGAATCTGGTCGATTCCGAGCAGATTTTTCGAAAATCGTCACACCAACCAACCCCCCGAATGCGGGTGACGTGTTTATACGTTCCTTGCATTTTTTTTTCTTTTAATCATTTTTTCATTTCCCGATTTTCGAGCGCCAGAAATAATTACGGTGTCGCTTTTTCTCGTCGCGATTGTATAAAAAAGAAAAAAAATTGTCGCCGTGCGATCGGATGCACCGTGGGGAAATGGAAAATTGCCGGAAAAAAAAAACGGACGAAGAAATAAATAATCTGAAAAATAAAGGAAAAAACGTGACGTAACGTTTATTCGAATGAATAAAATATCAGCTTCAATCATAATATTGATCAACGATTATAGGCATTTCCATTCTTACTAGCACGGCGGAATCAACATTTCAGTTGCTAATGTTTACCCGCTGAATCGAGTCCTTGTTACGATACATATGTCAGCTTGCAAATTGGAGCGAGAATAAAGCAGGAGAAAAAAGACATTCCCAGATGTTGCTTAATCAACACCGAGCCACGTATGAATTTCATTTCCCGTATCAACGATCGTAGATAAGAAATCAAAGCGTCATGGATGCACTCCCGTGACCTGCCGGTGCAATAAACGATTTTTCGGCTTTTACTTTATAAAAAAGTGTCCGAAAAAAAAAAAATTCGACTTTTGAAAACTTTTTTTTGGAACTTCGGGAGACCCATATTCGATGTATTTTTTTCCGAGGAATCCATTTTCTTTGTCAAAATTTCAAAAATCCAACGGGAAATAGGATTTTTCCTCAAAAAACCTACTTTTTTCCAACTTCCGCTGGGATTTCATTAAATTTGACCTTGGGAATCGATTCTACGGGAAAAATTACCCCTAGAAATGACTTGTCCAACCCCATTTTTGAATCTTTAATTTTTACCCCATTTTTAGGGGAAGGGTTATGCCCAATAAATTCGACTTTTGGAAACTTTTTTTTGGAACTTCGGGAGACCCATATTCGATGTATTTTTTTCCGAGGAATCCATTTTCTTTGTCAAAATTTTCAAAATCCAACAAGAAATAGGACTATTTATTTATGTACGTATAATTATTTATTTATACAATTATTTATGTACATATATGCATTTGTATTACATATTATTACACATTTTTATTACTTTCTTCACGTATTATTATATATTATTTACGTACTCGTCAACATCTGCATCTATTTATTGCATCCTGACGCACGAAGCAAGTTTTACAATCTGGTGTTAAGGCTATACATGACTTAATTGTCACTCTTTCGGATGGGTCTGAAGTACGATTGTTTTTCCGTCGTGGAAAACAATGAGAAGTATTTTTCTGCGTTTTCCCTCGCGATGCATAAAAACTCACTCCTATGAAGTATAACAACCAACTGAGTCACTGAAATCATAATTAATACCAAAGAAGGTCGCTCTTCCTTTGGAGAATAATTAATGCATTATTTTCAAACATATCAAACGATTAAGGAATTTTTCACTTTATCAACAAACAATCCCGGTAGCAAATTTTTTTCGATAATCGCAATTTTTGGGGAACGCGATTGAAGGATGCAATTCGCTCCTAAAGGTAAAAATTCCAAAAAATAAAAAAAATTCCTTTAAAAATTCCTTCAAGATACTTTCGGAAAAAGGAAAAAAACACGAAACCTGCGGGATGATGCAAGCTCGAAACTCGTTTCGTCGAGGATTTATTTTGTCTCGACACGGTCGAGATTCGGGTGGAAAATTTCAATTTCTCGGAGCTTTTGAATCCAACAAAAAAAAAATGGAAACTTTGAAATCCAAAATTTCTTCCTAGATCCCCACTTTTTTGAACAAAGAGCCACTCGCACCAGCGTTCGTGCTTTTCCTTTTGTAAGGAAGTACGCAAATGCACCGTTGACGTGAGCGATGCTACCGATAAAAGAAAATGATAAAAAGAAGAAGAAAAAAACAAGGAAATTGTTTTTCCTTCGAATCCTGCAGCGTGGGGTTTTGCAAGTGCGTGGCATTCGAAGCGAGAACCAGCCATTTACCTCGAATGGAAGGAAGGAGCATTCCAGAAACTGGTTTCCTGGAGCTTCTTTTCTTCGGCTGCCCTTGACGGAGACGCACGGAAAAATGAACTGCAGTGGCCGGTTGCAGCCATTACCCACCCAGACGTGCATCTAATGACCCTGATGTTTGCTCTCGCAGCAATTTCCAGACAACCACCACCCGCAGGATGGGCTGGGGCTGGGGCTGGGGCTGTCTCGAAACTTTGCCGATCCTTCCATCGTGCTTTGGTTTAGTGTGGTCCTCGATACTCGTCCTACTCGGATCGGGAGCCGATAAGTCGTAATTCTCGTTCGAGCATCGATCCGCTAACGAAATTACGAAGTTATCTGTCGAGTAGATGACGTAACGATCGTTCTTTCGAATATTCGTGATAAATTGATTCTCGTGAAAATTTAAGACCGTTCCTGATAAGCCCCAGTGTCGGTTGATAAGCGCCCAAGTGTCACGAAAGGGAGGCTTTAGCTGAAGTTCGAAGGTACATGGAGATTTTTTTATTTCGCCTATTTGTTTTATTTTTTCAATTACTGTATTTTTATTTTTACAATTACCCTATGATTGTTTGAAAAGTTGACGGAAATATTGGAAAATTTGGAAATTGGAAAATTTGGAAATTTCTTTTATATTTCCTATTTTTGTATTTATTTTTACAATTCCACTATTATTGTTTGAAAAGTTGACAGAAATATTGGAATTTGGAATTTCGAATATTTGAAAATTTTTTATTTCCTGTTATTAATTTTATTATTACGATTTTTGTTTTCTTTTTTACAATTCCACTATTATTTATGTTATTACTGTTATTCTGTCCATTATAATTATTTAAAAAATCGACAGAATAATTGGTAACGAAATTTTTGCATTTCCCGTTAATTCCCTCAGTCTTCCCTCCACTTTAAAAATTCATACCTTCGGGTAGAAAAATCGCAGCGACCTCTACAGTGGCTCATTTTCAATCAAAAATCGTCTTCTTTGATCCCTGAAAATTTCAGGCTTCTGAAAAATTTCCTTCCGAAGTTATTCATTTCCAAGGAGAAAAATTCAAGAATTTTACATACATTTGACAAAAAATCGCTTTTCGAAGATTTTTTTCAAATTTTGGTCTCCTAGAAAATTCGTTTTTTTCAGCAAAGAAAAAAATGGGAATAAAAATAGGAGCCTATTTTCGCCACAAAAATATTGCGAGGCAAGCCAAGACTACGTTGATGCTCCGAAAGCTCCGAAGCTCAGGCTAAAAACCACTACAATCGCATTCTCTGCCTTTTTTCGGTACCGAATCCTCTTTCAGTGGTTCCACCGGCCATTGTCCTTGACTGGGCCAAGTTTTCTTTTTTTTTTTCTTTTTTTTATCCCGAGCTCGTTTCGCGACGGAAAAGCATATCGTTTACTCTCGAATCATCCAGAAGAGGCTCCGTCGAAATGCGCCTATCCTCGACGGTGTGAAAAAAAAACTCGTTCTGCCGGTCGGCGATTAAAAATTCCTGTGGAGAAAAAAAAATATTGTAAATAAAAGCAAACAAAAGGGAATTGGAAGGAAACGAGCATCATCGAATTCCTGCGGTCACGGAGGATGGACGCGACTGTAAAAAATCGGCTGGTTTCCGACCCAGGGGTACCGAACCTTGACGATCGGCTAAGATCCCGGCAGGTAAACAAACCTGTTGAAGGTCGATCGGGTCAGTCGGTGGGTAGGTTTTTGAATAAATTACCGCCGGAACAGGAACAGGGAGTCCTGCGATGCGTCATTAAAAAGTTATTGATGGTAAACGTACGGTGACAAGGCCGTTGCGTTTTTGTAGAACGGATGCATGGCATGGATGCAATTTTTTTTTTTTGCGATCTATATTTGCATCTGCTAATTATACCAAGGTCCCTGGAGACGCCGAGAGAAAAAACGCGTCGGTCGAGAAGAATTGCATTGGTCGTTCCACCTACCACGGGCTTTGGATGGTAGATTTTACTAAAATGTTCCGACCGCAGGTAGCGGGCTGTCATTTGTGGTGACAATGATTTTAAAAGACTGAAATAATAATAATAATAATAATAATAGTAATAATTGAGGGTCCTGTTGGAGTTTACATATTTTTGGGACCCCAAAAGTGAAGAAGAGACGGTATGAAATTCTGGTTTCAACTAATTCCCCAATAAAATCGGCCGATTTATGGAAATGTCAGCCACTTTTTGCGAGTCAAATTACCATTTTCTGCCGTGTCCTGTCACACTCAGGGACGTCCCACCTGACAATGAGCTGTCGCCTCTCCGGAATCGTTTTTTTGGCTTTATCATCCCGAAACATCGCGTTTCAGTGTCGTTATTTACCTTTATGGCCCGTGATTCACCCTGTTACGCAACCGTTACATTTGCGACTGTTTATCCTCGTATATTCGAATTGCCTAATTGAATAATAAATTCCCGACTAATCCTCGAACATGAAATTTCTCTCCCAAGCCTTTGCTTTGAAATTATACGGGAATCGAAGAAACAATGTCTCTTTGTTGATTAATTCATTTATTTTCATTATTCTCTTCCACGTTTGCTAAATTTTTTTTGTTATATTTATTTTTTTATTTATAAACTAAATTATTTCAATTTTACTCAATTTTTTTTTCTGCTTTATTGTGCCTTGGAATCCATGGGGCAATGTAAAAATACACAATAAAGCAAAACAGTAGTAGTGAGTAGCAGATAAGTACGCAGAATTAAAATTTGAATGGTTGATAAGCAGCGGATAATGAATAGTTGAAATTACGACCGAGAATAACGATCGAAATGACGCAGTATTTTCTTTGATGTAGTTTTAATGCTACGGAAATTTAATGAAATGTCCGTTCTCGTGTCACGGCTATCGCCTAATCAAATCAAACGGAAGGTTCAAAGCCTTTCCTTTCCAATGACCTTTTCGGAGATTTCTTTGGATTCAAGTTTCTCAAAGGTATGAATTTTTCCATTACCCTTGAAATTCTGTTTTTCTTTTTTCAATATTTTTAATCCGGACTTTCACTACTTGCTTGTAACAAAGAAAATTCCTAACCTTGTTTGCGTTCCAATAGGAAATTTATTTACAAATAGTCGAAATCCTTTAAATATATCCCTTTGGAATTAAATTACGAAAAAAATTGGAATTTTTAAGAGTTTTTACCAATTGTCTCCCTCAAAGTATTTTCATTCAATTTTGAAAATTCGTAATTCCCTTGTTGCGAAAGATAAAAATGTAGAAAAAAATTAATGACACGGATCAAGGTCCATGATAGATTTTTATAGATTTCTTTAAAACGAAGACTCTTGATGTTGTGAATTTTTAATGAAACCTTGAAAATTTAAATTAGTTTCCTCTGATTTTATCGTCCTCCAAAAACCTTGAAAATTCGTAATTTTGCCTCTGCAATTTTAATGGTAGCAGTCTTGGCAAAATGTTGCGGTATCATTGAAATATTAGCCTGTAGAAAAAATTTATGCAAAATTATGCATCCCAATGTAATGTAATAAAATCTTTAAAAACCTACCTTTCAAATATTTCTCTAGCGTTAGTTTTCCAAAAGTTAGGAATTTTTTCTGAATTTTCAAATTAGAATTTTAATAATTTCATAATTCAATATAATAATCTAGAAGCTTTACAATTACTTATTAAAAAATACCAAAATTTGAAAATAATCAATTTTCAACGAATTCGTGTAATTCCAAATTAAATGAGAGTAATTATTAGAACAATAAAATTATTCGTCGCGGATCCAATGCGTGTGACCATATTTACATTTACCTTGCACTGTTTCACGACACATAATAATTTCATACAATACCTAGAAGGACGATGTATAATTTCAATCTGCTACACGTATAATCTTGTTGTCGCATCGTAAATGCTCGAAATCACGCGACAGTTCTAGGTCCCACATGCACCTCTTCAATCCGTTCATTATTATTACATGCTCTCATCTTCGAACACTATACTCGCCTGTTTCTTATTACGAAAGAGTGTCATTTCTTATGGAAATCATGCGTATAAACTATCACAATTACAGACCAAAAAACGCTAGATTTAAATTATGCAATTTTTTTTTGCATCAACAATGTTTCTCAGTATCAAGTGCAAAAAACGATACTTGACACAATCTCATATTTTCTAATAAACCTTTCTTTCTCTTCGAGTCTCAGCTTTTTGCAATTCAACCCCCCCCCCCCCCCTCCCATTCAAATAAATAACCTCAATCCCCAAAAAACCACTTCGATTCCGATTTTTTGAAAATCCAACCCACTGGAACTCCTGTTTCGTGGCCCCTCCAAAGATCAGCAGCTTCCCCTCCGTTTAGTCTCCACCCTTTCTCCCTCTACTCTCCCGAACTGGGGCTCCTCGCCCCCACAATCCGCGATTTCCCCCTCCACCGAGTGCCTTCCCCTACTTTAGTACCCCTTCTCTGCCTCCCAGACACCGTAGTGGGGATCGTATGCACGCGGTACCAGTGGCAGCGCCCAAAGTGGCGCGTGCGCCTCCCCCCACCACTTGTACCACCCCTTCGGTCACGAATTCAAATCTACTGCGATGATCAGCGACCCGTAGGTTCTACTGTACCGTCAAACTCGAGCTCTGCATTAGTTCGTTGGTAGATTCGGTGAACACAAGACCGAAGGCCCGAAGATCAAACGAATTGGAACTCGTCCGATCGGTCCGAAAATCGTCGATTCGCTGGACACTCTCCTCGTTTGTTCCGGTAAACCGACCAGAAGAGGGAGTCGAGGGGCAGCGGGAAAGAGAAGAAGCGTTTAATGATACTCGGCTTGATTCATAATTCACGAGGAACATAGAAAGCCATTAAAAGTTAATATATTCCATTTCGAGGAATTACCATAAACCGGCGAAGGTCACCGAAAAACGAAATTTTCTATCAGTGTCGAATGCTGCGGGACACTTGCTCGTGAGTCCGCGCTGACGATAGCGTCCAGTGAGACACGTTTCGTGGCTACGCGCTGATTCCTGCCGGGCCGAGGAATATAAGCACGGATTGACGGGCGCTCCCGACAGATCCGCAATACTCTCTGCTGCAGCAGGTGGCAAGCGCTCATTGGACTCGTAGAGGATCGTCACGTATCCCGATTGTCCCTGTCAATTGCTTTGCCGCGCATCCTTAAGCGACAGTCGAGTGACCCGGCCATTGAGGTGCCATTTAACGGCAGAAGTGCTGGATCCGATCCATTCGACGAGTTAATAATCGAGTCAGCGCTGGGACTCCGGAAGTCGATAAATAACAAGGGATGGAATGATACGGGTGGTGATTCTAGGAGAAAAACGGCAAGACATCGGATCGATTATGCACAGAGTGATATAATCGTAATCAGTCGCCAGAAGTGATAGAAAACAGTTCCAGTGTTCAAGGTATGATGGTGGAAAAACTTGTTGTTTGTTTGCAGAAATAAATAGGATCCGTTAAGTGGCAGACAAGAACGCGAGTCTCGATCAAACGGCTGCGTAGCTAACGAAAAGACTGACAAGCTTGAATATGAGAGGGCTTTTTTGTGGGAGACAAGAATGAAAGAGAAAACTGTCCGATAAGCGCTCGGTGTCTTTCTCTGACGCTCGCGAGTCCGCGTTCCCTTCTTTTTTTCGCCGCTAAGTGATAACTTGAGGAGTGAGAACATTAATAACATCTTATTAGGTCAGTGGAAGACGTCGGAGGTTGAAATTTCTTCATGCGGTCATTTAGTTTTCAGATAAGGCTTAACCCTAGTAGCGGTTTGACCTTAAGTCATCCTCTTGCAAAAGATTTTTTTTTTCCACGATTTCGTTACCGATCGGAGGGCCACGGCCTTTAATTACAAATGTCATCGATTGTCCACGTTACCGCGTTTCTCGTATGCACGTAAAATTGTTACATGCCACGTCTAACGAATTCCACTGACCCATATATTTTTCTTTTTTCATTCCAGGGCCAAGGATCAATCCTGGACAGATTCGACTGGAAGTGCAAACTGCAAGTTCCGTCGAAGGATCGATTCCGATAAACACCAAATGCTGATACCCGATCGAGATCAATCGTGACTGAAGAACACACTCGGGGATATTTAATAAAAAATTTCGTAAACAAGCCAGCCCGTCAAAATGTATCAACGAGCAGTGTTACTGAGTCTCCCGAAATCCCAGACGATAGACATCGAGTTCACGAACCTGCGATACACCACGAAAGGTGGCTACAAGGAAGGCGAAAAGACTATATTGGGTGGCCTCAGTGGAATGTTCAAATCCGGTGAGCTCACGGCCATCATGGGACCCTCCGGAGCGGGGAAATCGTCGCTGCTGAACATCCTGACGGGACTTCAGAAGGTCAACGTCAAGGGCAAGATCAGTTACTTGGGAATCAACGAGGGTGTCAAGAAAGAGGGAAACACTCGCGAATACCGCAAGGAGTCCTGTTACATCCAGCAGGACGATCAACTGCATCCGCTGTTCAACGTGAACGAAATCATGACGATCGCGGCGGACCTGAAGCTGGGCAACAACCTGAACCGCAAGGCCAAGCAGATGGTGATCGACGATTTACTGGATTCTCTGGACCTGTCGAGGACGAAGGAGACGAAATGCGACCGGTTGAGCGGCGGTCAAAGGAAACGGCTGAGCGTGGCTCTGGAGCTGATCGACAACCCCCCGGTGATGTTCCTGGACGAGCCCACCACCGGTCTGGACTCGCTGTCGACGTATCAATGCGTGTCGATGCTGCAAACGCTGGCCAAAGGCGGCCGGACGATCGTCTGCACGATTCACCAGCCCAGCGCTGCCATCTACGAGATGTTCGACCACGTGTATCTCCTGGCCGAGGGCAAATGCGTGTACCAAGGAGCGCCCTGCAACACCGTGGACTACTTCAACTACGTGGGGCTCCACTGCCCGAAGTACCACAACCCCGCGGATTTCATGATCGAAGTCGTCAACAAGGAATACGGGAACTTCAACGACCAGTTGGTGGCCACAGCGGCTAGCGACCAGAGCTGGAGAATGGCGTCCTCGATCAAGCCGCCGATCGCGATCGGCAAACACGTCGCCGCGCGGGACATCAACGAAGGCAAGACGACGGTCCTGATAACGCCGCCTTCGGAGTTCACGAGGTTCTGGATCCTCCTGCACCGCTGCTTCGTTCAGATGTTCCGCGACTGGATGATGACGCACCTGAAGATCGTCGTGCACTTCCTCGTAGGGGTCCTCCTGGGCCTGTTGTTCGACGACTCGGGTATCAACGGCGCCAAGACCCTCAGCAACGCCAGCTTCTTGCTCGTCAGCGCGGTGTACCTCTCGTACACGAGCCTGCTGCCGGCAGTCCTGAGGTTCCCCAGCGAGATCCCGATTCTACGGAAGGAGCGGTTCAACAACTGGTACCGTCTGAAGACCTACTACCTGGCGTTCCTGGTCTCGAACATACCGATCCAGGTGCTCTTCGCCATCGTCTTTTCGTCGGTCGCGTACTTCATCAGCAACCAGCCGCTGGAGTGGTTCCGGTTCTTCATGTACCTCGGCTCGGGGATACTGATGGCGCTCACGGCGGAGTCCATGGGTCTGGTCTTCGGCACCACGGTGAACCCCGTGAACGGGACGTTCCTCGGTGCCATTATAACTGCCGCGATGTTGCTGTTCAGCGGGTTCCTCATTTTTTTCAAAGACATGCCGATTTACATGTACTACATCAGTCACTTGAGCTACCTCAGGTACGGCTTCGAGGGCATGGTTCAGGCCGTGTACGGATTCAATCGCGAGAAGCTCCACTGTCCCGATGACATCAACTACTGTCACTACCGGTCTCCCGAAGCCATTCTGATGGACTTGTCCATGACCGATTGCAAGTATTGGGTGAACATTTTGATCCTGTTCGGAAACTTCGTAACTCTGAGGTTCGTCACCTACGTCACGCTCAAGAGGAAACTGTCGTCCCTTTAAGACCCGGACAGAGTAGTCAATGTTGAGCCAGAGACGAATGCTTTTCGTGATACTTCGCGTTCACCGGCTGGTGTCCGCCCGTATCCGGCTGACAGAGGTCTTCTGCAAAACTGGTCAGGATACGAGGGCGATCTGGCACTGGCACGCAGTTCCTACCTTGGATGACTAGCCACTGGGTCGACAAGTAACTCGAACTTCTCCAAACGAGTCGGACTTCTGGGAGATTCCTAACGTTAAGTGTCCCGTGAACGACGAAATCGCCGATTCTCGAAATTCCTTTGTCGGTTACTTTGTAGCTCGCGGTCTCGGGATTGCAAAAATTTAGTGAGGCGCAAAATTGTACAGAAAAATTTCCTTGCCAAAAAGTTGCCAATCTTCTGGAGCAATTATTTAGGACTTTCGAAGATCCTAAGCAGGATCGAACATTATTTATTATTAATTATAGTGGTTAGGTAGTTTTAATTTAAATGTTAGCTGATAAATTGAAACAGCCTTTGGGATCCCACGAAGGATCTGAAGGATCTGTTTTTTTGAATTGGAAGGCCCAATCGAATCTCGATTTTGACGGTTTCGCTCTGGACGACGACGGATCAATTGCGCAAACGAATACGCGGTTACTACGATAAGTTGACACTGACGGTAAACCAATGAAACCTCTTCGTGATCGGTAAATGCACCGTAGGCTTGCGATGAGACCACGAGTAACTATTGTGATGGTAATGAGGCCTAACTGTAATTTCTTCTGAGTGATTTTTTGATACCTTGCCTTTGCGTGGCAGCGATAAAAAAAATGTGCTATCGGTACAAAAATGCGAAAAATGGGTATAATGAAAGAATGGATTTTGTATGACGAGAGTATGCGTATTATGTAAATACGGAAACGACTAAATGTAAATGTCCAACGGAATAATAAATTTTGTAGTTAATCGAAAACACGCCTTTCTTTTCAGACGATCCTTCGCATAAAAATTAATTAATATATAAGGTTAATTGATTTCGAAAATTTTATTTTAAAATGTGAATTCTTATGTAATGAATTTCTAGAGGCCGTTCCACGGGTAACTCACGTCGCATTAGTTTACAAAAAAGTGACATTTTATTATCTGGCGAAAGGCCCAACTCGAGCGCGCAAAATGTTATCTCTCGTAGCGGCTGTCACGAATTGAAGCCGCGGACGTTAAAACAAAGCCAGATAAAAAAGAAATGCCTTGTTCGTACGAAATTCCGCGATACACGGTTTAGCCTAAATTTAAGAAAAGCAGTGCCAGTGAGTAATCGCATATTTGAGAGACTCGCGTGTTTATTTGGATCACGGTGTCCTTGGCGCACAATTTAGCGAAAGATAAGGGACCTACGCAATCAAAAATAAAGACGACCCTAGTCGTTATCTCGGCAGAGAGAAAAAGATAGCGCGAGTACACGCATACACGCGTACACTTATCGAATTAATTATCGCGTCACCTTGCATTTCATTCACGGACGTGCTTAACCTCTTTAAAGAGGACTCTTGAGAAATGTGACCTACTATTTTATCTATTCGCATTCAGACCCGCGCATTTTGTTTATGTTTACGCGTCCCCTCGGAACTACAGTACAGTCGGTCACATTGCTCGCGAGTGCATATTTCCTATTGCGCGGGTGCGAACGTCACCTATGTATCACCTTTCTGATATTTCGCGTTTCCCTTTCCCTCACGTTGCGCTGGAGTTGGAGTGGGAGTGGGAGAGACGCCCGGGCACATGCCATTCTCCGACTCGGGACTCAATCTATGGCATACCGGAGTCGACGAATGGCGCGAGTCAAGGTCAGAGTCGCCGAATGGCGGCCTGTTGATTTTTTTTTCCCACTCTCTTCGTCGCGAGAGAGACGGGAACGCGTCTCGCGCTCTCGTACGGACGCTAGTCAGTCGGTTTTTGGTAGAGGAATAACGCCGACTGCACTTGCAGTGGCTTCTATCGAACGAAAGATACGCATGGAGCTGCTCCAAGACTTCACAAGCTTTAGAAGATGAAAGATCCTTAGAAGATGTATCCTTATTTGCGCGGCAATGTAAATATTTACAGAAAGTCTGGGTGTCTTTTGATTGAATCTCCATTTGACCTTGGGTAACCCGAGATTCTTGCTGGAGATCTGTTTGTTTTTTAGCTCATTAATTTATATTCATACTATTATTTTGTTTAGACACGAATTAGCATTTAATAATAAAACGTGGAACTTGACATCCATTAAAGTGTCCTTCAAATGAGGAAGCCATTCAACGGCAAAGAACGGGCATCTGAAACGTATGCAAACAGAATTGACGTCCTCCGAAATGCCTTTGCGTGAATTTTGGAAGATGAATCGTATGCCCATCCTTAACGTTATCGAATCACCGAATTCCTACACGTGCCCATCCTTTCCACTTATCGCAAATCCCGTTACGGTCGAAACGTAAAATAAAAATCTATTTTTTAGCATATTCTCCCACTTCACCTTCGCGAAATTGCCTTCGATCTCGTCGGACTCTTGCGTTTCCACTCTCCTGGAGGACAATCTCGAGTAAACGATTTACCAACACCAGCAGCCAATTTCTATGTGATGGGAACTCGCGAATGGTATCAGGAGCATACGAGGACGGAGATGGTATCCTATTTCGTGGTTCAGGAACTCAATTCTTTCGCTGATATTTGCGGTTCGTCTCGAATACCTCTTTCAGGTTCATGCGATCCTGGCACGATTCTTGTCAGTTCTCGAGTACTTAATAATCATACGTAGGATGAAATACGAATCCTAATTCTTTGTCAAATTAAAACTCAATAAAATGTCGAATACCTCCTTTACCTTCCTGTTATCCTGATACAAATTTGTCAATTCTCGAGTACTCAATAATCATACACACGATGAAATATGGCAAGTACGTGTTCCAAGGGGGTAAATCAATAAAGTGGATTTCGAATACCTCTTTCGGCTTCATGTAACCCTGATACGATTCTTGTCAATTCTCGAATACTTGATAATTATGCGTATGACAAAGTAAACATTCTGATAAAGTGAAATACCTCTTTTATGTTCATGTAACCCTGGTACGAGTGTCGTAATTCTCAAGCACTTACGGATCATAAAAATCGACGATATACTAATTTAATAAATTTGGAATACCTCTTCTATCATTATACAACCCTGTTACGATTCTTGTAAATTCTCGAATACTTGATATTTATGCGTATGATGAAGTACAGATATATATAGGACGTCCCCTTCGACATAGGCAATTTTTATCGTTTATATTTATTACATTTCAAAGACCTCTTTTATGTTCATGTAACCCTGGTACGAGTGTCGTAATTCTCAAGCACTTACGAATCATAAAAATGACGATATACTAATTTAATAAATTTGGAATACCTCTTCTATCATTATACAACCCTGATCCGATTCTTGTCAAATCACGACCGCAACCGATAAATAATCTTTCTAGAGAGGGTGTTTCGATCTACAGGGTGTCTCATTTGATGTATGCTAATTCTTTCGCTGATACTCTCTGCATTTCAAATACCTCTTTCTCCTTTCTGCTATCCTGATACAATTGTTGTCGAATGTGGACTACTTAACAATCACGTTGGACGAAATACGTAATCTTTCAATTTATCGAATTCGTTCGAATTTTCATTACCAAGGTAATATCGGAAACGCTTACCGATTTTCTTGCAAAGGAGGGGAATAGGAAAATAATAGAAATTAACAAAATTACAGTTCATTTGTTTATTCTTTTCAAAAAATGTCCAGTTACATCGAAAATAGCGCGGGATAAACATTTTCTTCTTAAATTGCAATTTCGTAGGACAAAAAAGCTGTAAAAAGTAACAGGAGCATATGAAGTCGCGAGAGGTGTTCCGTCTCCCGATACACGCGACGCGTGTCTTCTCTCCGTCGCCAGTCGCGTTCCATGGACTACCTCCTGCTGTGTCATGTAACCCTGGTACCTGCCTCTCTCTCGCTCCTCGCGGATGTCGTCAGATTCGAGAGCTACCTCTCGTGAGCCGCTGCTCTCCTGGTGCGAAAATTCAAAAAGAGACGCCAAAAAGTCAGAATCCGGGCATACCGCGATCGATCATCTCGAAATATTGCGCAAGACTTGCAGTTTCGTGCAAGTCTTGCGCAAGACTCGGAAAATCGGCGTCACTGCCCATCGATCATCGACGGTGAGAGAGCCCATCGTCGTGCCAGGGCGATGATAGAAGGGCGCTCGCTGGCCCTTTGTCGTGTCGAAAGCTCCGGTGTCATCTTCAGGGTATCGCTGCACCCATTCTCGACTGGTCGGGTTCAAAGGACCCTTCGCTACATTAGGGGAAATAACAGACCTGCGAAGAGTTATGGAAAAATGGCACATTTATTATGTTAATTAGTGATAATAGTATTACTAGTGGTAATTAGACACTTTTCTTCTTCATTTTCCAACTTTATCGTGAACCTTTGTGTTTATCTCCGCTGGATTTTCCATCCCTCTCTTGCATTCACACGATCGGCAATGATTTAATCGTATTTCAATATCTCTGTGCTCGCATATAAAGAAATTAAACTGCAACCTTTAGCTTTAATTTCTTTATATTGATATATTCATTTATTTATAATATTTCACAAACATACACGGCTTCCTCCAACCTCGTTTGCCCGTCGCACGAGTCTCGCAACAGCTCCCAGGCATACCATCGTCGTACAGCGGTTAATAATATTGTCCTCAGTATAATAATAATAGTTTAATCGCATCTCGATATGGCAATGAGAGGTCGAGGAGGTGGCAAAGGTGAATGCAACCAAGTGTTAATCAAAGTGTTAATCTCTCTCGAACGCTCGACAAGGATCCAGAAAGAACGAAAAATCATGTCCTTACAATTGTATACGTATAAATGGAAATTAAAAAAATATAGAAAATCGTGTACATGCGTTTAACCACCCGCGGGGTCGATACGATAGTTTTAACCACCCGTAGAAGCCAAACGATCGAAACGGTCGATCGATTCGGTCAATTTCGAAAGAATTTTTGAAACGTAACGGGTCCGAGTGTTAAAAACTATCGTTTTAACCACCTTCAGGGTCGATACGATAGTTTTAACCACCCGTAGAAGCCAAACGATCGAAACGGTCCGTCGATTCGGTCGATTTCGAAAAAATTTTTGGAACGTAACAGGCCCGAGTGTTAAAAACTATCGTTTTAACCACCTTCAGGGTCGGTACGATAGTTTTAACCACTGTAATGATCTTCGCAGTGACCATTTTTGTGGGTATCACTGGTGTTATGGGTTCGTATAAAAATATTGTATCTCCGCTTATGAACGCAAAACGGTACCCACATCGTGGTGTTATTTGTCAGCATCAACTTTTGGAAACCAAATTATTTATTGCAAAACGTTTTTTTTTTTTTTCGGAAAAAAAAATAATCTTAGCGATGATTAATTATAATTTTGAGATTTCTGCGTTTTTACATTTATTGCTACGGGGTGAGAAATTCGGAATTTTTAAATATCCAATAAATTGGATAATGCGGAAAATTGAAGAAAATCGATTTAAAAAAAAGCAGTAAAAAATGATTTTGAAAGGGAACCAGCTATTTTTTTGCAAAATGCAGAAATCCATTTGAAAAATAATCAAGAGAATCGAAAATGAGTCTCAACCAAGAATAATTTTCGACCAAATGCACTCTTTTGCAATCCTCCCATTGATTTGTGTTTGTTTAACTATCTAGAAACTATCGACAGGTTTTCGTCTAGCTTAGACTGTGTGTCTTACATCCTATTTATAGTCGTTATTATTTTACATGATTACCTTCGCAAATTTTTTTTTCTTCTTTTCTCAAATGTACAATTTTCTTTAATTCCTATTTTTTGCCTTTCTTCTTATAATATATATTTATTTCGAATCTTCGACATTCTTTATTGATATTTTGTATCAAAAAAAAAAAGAAAGAAACGAATATCGAAAAACATACTTCTTAATATATTTAAAAAAAAATAGATAAAATCAATACCTCCATCCTAGAATTTATCTTCACGACTTGTATCAAATTGGAAATTATTTCAATAAATTTCAATATTTCAACAAAATTAGGGGGTTGCATTTTCCTGCGATTTTCACGGTCGCTTTTTCAAAATTTCGAATGTTTCCCCAATTGCATGTTATTGTTGCAGAAAAAATTTCCGAAAAATCAAATATTTTCGTATCAACTAAAAACGAGCAAATCAAAAGAAGAACGATTAACCGAATCTTTAATTACCCACTTATGTTATCCCGCAAAACTATTTCTTCTCGTGGAGGGCTTCGCAAGAGACAATATCATTCATTTTAATTCGCATTCGCAATTACAGGGAGTATTATCATTTCCTGCTGGATTCAACAAGAAAAAACCAGGGAATTAACAATGCTCTGGGTTTTTGCGACACACAATAAATTTTCCAGATCGGATCGAACATTTCTGCCACACGGAGAATAACGTGCACAGTGCTTATTATTGTACAAAGATCATTTTTTGCAATTTTTTTTTTTTTTTTCACCACCTTATCTTTATCCCATGCAATTATTGTCTCTCGAACGCATTATCTCGCGAAGTCCATTGTTTATAAAGTTTCCCTTTTCAAAACTATCAGTTTCGTTACGAGAATGCCAATATTCTTTTTTTTTTTGTTTAAATATTATATATATGTATATATACATATATATATATAAAAATTACTAGAAACGCGTTTTTTTTTAACTCCAATAAAATTTACAACGAAAGCAAATTCTGTTTCGAAATGTTATTGTCTATCGCAAGTCGCTCATAATTTATAACAATACTGCAAAAAACCCGTCTTGGCGGTTTCCCATTTCCTGGTTTTATTGCGTGCATATATTTTTGTATGACAATGCACTTGTTTTATCACGCAATTTCCTTGGAAATGATTATGATCGCTTGGATTGCAAATGTTCGATAACTGTTACGGATTTTTCAGTAAAAAAAACCACATTGCGAAGACGAATATTTATAAAAAAGAAAAATTGAATATACAAACTTAATATTTTAATTTCCAATTAACACGTTCCGTGCCACGGCAATTTTTTTTGAGGCCGCGTGGGGCGTATACGACCCACACCTCAAAGATTTAAAAAAAGCTGCTGCCCGAACGGAAAGTGCAGCGGGGGTCGTATAAGACCCCCACGCGGCACGGAACGCGTTTAAATTCATCATTTCGGTCATGAAGATTTTTTTTTTCTAGGATGCGAGAGAATATTCAAACGAAAAAGAAGAATTCGAAATTATTGAGGGTTCCGCTTTCTATCAATATCGTAAAAATTTACAAAAGTCTAAACGTTCTTGAAGAAAAATATAGCTTGAGACTGAGAGAAAGAGAAGAAGGTACTGAATTTTGTTTTTCTTTTTTGAAAAATAATAGTTGTAAAAAAAAAGGCGCCTCCACGGAATTTTCATTTATATTGGCATCCTTCTTTGATAAAAAGAACGAAAAAAATTTGGTAATAATTTTTGGCCATTCTCTCTTCGCCGAAGGAAAACAGTGGCCGACGCATTTCGAGTGAAATGAGAAAAAGCGGTAGAAAGAAAGAAAGTTTGAAGAAAAAAGAAAAAAACGTGACGTCCGAGGACGAGGAACTTGTTTTCAATAAAATTTATTTACGAACCTAAATAAATTAAAATACATGGCAACTGGGGTACACATTTGTTTTTGCATCATTTCTTTGTTTCCTTGTTTCTTTTTCACCTTGAGCTATATTTTTTTCCAAAAACAAAATTTCTCTAAATATTCATTTACCATTAAATTATTTCTTTCTCTCTTTCTCTCCCTTTCTTGTTCCTCTCCCCTATTTTTTTCTGGCAATGGCATATTTTTTCATGTTTTTCTTTTTTTTTAACCAAATATGATCATCTCGCGAATGGACGTACCTAAATATTACAATTGTTTTTTTTTATTTTTATTTTTATTCCTCTGCAAAAATCGATATCATTTGCTTTTCTTCTTCTTTTCTATCTCTTTCTCTTTTTTAAGTCACAATATCATTTTCGTTTTCCTTTTCTTTTTAATCCTTTCCACCGTTTTTCCTTCCACGCGACAACGATGACGACGACGACGACAATTGTAATCGTAAATTAATTAATTAATTAAATTCATAATAATAATAATAATAATAATAATAATAATAATAATAATAATAATAATAATAAATCATGATAATTAATAATAATTAATAATTAATAATCATAATATTCGTGAGAAAAGAAAATAATAATAATAATAATAATAATAATAATAATCATTCTATTGTTTTCTTTTGCTTCCTCCTCCATTTTCCTCTTTTTCCTTTCAATTTCCTCGGCATTCTTTATATTTTTCAATCGTGATCCATCCACTTTTTTGATAAACGAAAAATCATGATAACGATGACAATAACAATAATAATAATATTAATCATCGCGTTAGAAACGTTCATTCGTTTCGAATTCTTGCTTTTCGTTTCCTTTATTTTCACGGAGACGTCGTCGAAGTAACGCAAAAACCCGGGAAATATCGGGAAAGTCAAGATTCGGGATTTTTCAAAGAAAAAAAGAATCCAAAATAGAAAAATACCCGGTACCCGGAAAAATTCTATTTTTCGGAATTTTTTTCCCTCGATACACGGAATTTCGAAACAAATTTGCGAAATTCAACGGAATTCGCAAATTCGGGATTTCCAGGAAAAATAATATATTCGAGTTTTTCTTTCCTCCTTCTTATAAATCACACGCGTCAATTTATAAAAATTCCAAATATCGTTTCGCGCGTCAGGGATTAACGTTAATGCATTTTATTTTTTTTTTGTATTTTTATATTTCAAAAAAATTGAAAGTTGTTCATTAAAGCGGCAACGAAATAAAATGTGGTTTAATCTTTTTCCAAATATATCTACGTTGGGTAGATACGAAAAAAATGCGACACCTTTTGGCGAAAACGTGTGATTATGATAAAAACTCTATCCGTTCGGAATTAAAGGACATATAAAAAATAAAGAAACATTATTCTTTTACGCTCTTCTTAAACATTCATTCGAAGGAGTATAAAAATAAGAAACAATCGAAAAGGATCAAGAAAATATCATCTACATGCGAAAGAAAACAATTATAAAAAGAATGGAAAGAGAAACATTCATAAATTATCGCGAGAGAATATTATTGCAATAAATTATGCGGTATTTGTTTTCCTTTAAGGAAAAAAACGCGTTGTCGAATGGGGAACACCCAAAATAGTGGATGTGCAAGTTTGTTGACAAAAAAATATATACATATATTTTTTTTCATTGTTACCAGTAACGAGATTTCGCAAATAAATTTTCTTGAATTTTTCAAATATGTAAAATTGAATAAATAAAAAAATAAATAGAAAAAAGATTCTTCTCTAAAGTCTACGTTTTTATTTATCGAAAATGGAAAGAGAAAGATTTCCATGGTCTTGGGTTTCCTCGATTTTTTGCGTTACTTCGGACTCGTTTTTTTTTTTTAACAGATAATTAAATTATACGCAAGTGTTTTCAATAAATAAAAAAAAATGAGTTTTTGCCGTGAAACAATTTTCTAAACGTATCTCGTTTCTTTCGTTCTTTTTTTTTTCTATAAAGTCGTCACCATTTTCCTACTATTTAACCTTTAATTATTTTTTCTTCCCTTTTGTCGTTAATATTCATTAGCGTTTAAGTTATTATCTTTATATAAATGACTCTGTCAAGGAAGGAATTCCTTTTTTTTAATTTATAAATCGTCTTTGTTTGATTATTGATTCGGTTTATTTTGGAATTCTTACTCAATTTTGAAATTCGCGAGGGTCTTTCTTAAACAAAATAATAATAATAATAAAAATAATGAGTTCTCCCACTACACATTCGCAATTAAAAAAAGACCCTTTTTTTAATTTTTCAATTTTTTTTTTATTCGAACAAGAGATATAGACAAAAAATAGGAATAGGAATGTTCATTCGAACGGAATTCAACTAAAAAAAATTAAACAATTTGAAAAATCTCTTTTAACTAAAAAAAATTGGCTGATCTATTTTTAATTAGGAACGTGTAACTTTTGTTGTCTCTCCTTAGGGGTCTCGCGATTGAACGTAATGCAAAGAAATTTTTTGTTTCTCGTCTCTTTCTATTTACAATTTTTTGGATTTCTGGAAAAGTGAAATATTCACGACGAATATTCTCGTCTTTGAACGCAAGTTGGCAGTTTCTTTGTGGTACTATATGTATAAAAACAATGAAAATGAAAATTTATATACAGATCCAGAAAAAAATCCAAAAGTTCGGGGACGTTTTATAATCGGCTGAAAAAAAAATTTCGAGAAAATGAGTTACGTGAAAATGATTAAAAGCAAACATTTTCCTGTAATTCAATAAAATCGGTATAAAAAGATTAGAGCTATATGTAGCATGTAACATATAGCCTATGTTTACATATATACATATAAGCTGTACAAAGTTCAGACTATACGTGTATAAAAACTGTCAGGAGTATCACGCAAATATTTCAATACTTGCTTATTTATTTATCCCTCTTTTGTTGCTTTCGTTAATGCAATCGTGAACGCTTCGTTAAAAAAAAAAGACTGATTAAAGTTTTTCCATTTAGTTTTGGCGTACATGAACGGAGCCGATAAGCACGGTCAATTAGAACTTCGTAATATTCCGTTTTTCTTAAAAATGATAACGATATTAGAACTTGTAGCGTTTCATAAAAAATTCCACGAAATCTGGGAAACTGTTATCGCTTAAAAAACATTTCGGGAATAATCAATTTGATATATTTCTTTGTACGAAAAAAAAAAATCGAACTAAGCAACAAATTTCATTACATTTTTTTTTACTTCAAAGCAACGAAAATTCTTGAATTTTGAAAAATTTGCGTTAAACCTCCAAGTTGGAAAGATTAAAAACTCAATCTAAGTCCGAAAACGAGACATTCAGTGTCGTTTTAACACTCAGAGACATGGAACAATTTTTTGTTGTTTTCACACACATATAAAATCAACTGTTATTGTCATTTTTGTAATAAACCATTTTCTCCAAAATTTTCCATGACAGTTAAAAAAAAACACATCCTTCTTGGCTCGAAAAATTTTGGTAAAAAAAATTCCCTAAAATTTCTTCGTTATTACGGATTTCCAATGATTTTCGCGTAATCGTTGAACGCAATTAAGAAGATTCTAAAACTTTTTACAAAAAAAAAAGGACATTTAAAAGATTTTTTTCTGTATCGTTTTCTATCGAAAATTCGTATATGTAATGTTTTTAAAAATGCGAGATAGTTTTGTACTCTTTGCGTCAACTCGTGACTTTCAATTAAATACATCCCTTTAAAAAAAAAAAATTCATTACGGTTTGATTGAAATTTACACCCGGGATATTTTTTTTCTATTTCAGCATTTCAAGGAGATTGAATCTCAAATATAAAAATTTTTGTAAACTAGGTTTCACTCGAATTTCAATTTTGGAGATCGACTCTTGGTTTTTCATCGAATTGGAAGAAAAGAAAATCGTTCCTTCACACTCGAAAATTACATTTCTAGAAAAATGTGATGTTTCTCTTCCGAATTTATAAAGAAAAACACCCCCGGATGTTGGACTAAAAAATTTCTTTGCACCAAACAAAGTGTTTAAAAAATGCACGAAGATCATGAACCTTTTTCCCTTTCTCTCTTTCTCTCTCTCTCTCTCTCTCTTTTGATATCTTTTTTTATGTACATCACTTAAAAAGTGTAACACCGTAAAAGGGACAAATGTGTAAACCACTCATATACAAACACGACCCTTTTTTTAAAATTGATGTTACAAATGGCAAAAAATTTCATTTGTTTCTTTTCTTTCTCAATCTAATTTTCTTCGTCTTTCTTTCATTTTTTTTAATCAATTTCTCATTTATATATAATATTTATATCAATTATAGTTTTCCTCTTTTTCAAATTAACTTCTTTCTCACTCACGTATTCCTACCCAGGCATTCTTCCTCACAAGTTTCATTAATTTTTCCTCTTCACTCACACAGTCAAATTCCTCACAGTCACTTCCATTCACTCGCTCGACTTTTCATTCTTCCTTATCATTTTTATCAGTTTATAAGGCTTTGATATATTTGTTCCCTTTCATAGGGAAATATCGTAACCTTCGTGTTTTTCCTCCTCCTTCTCCTCCTCCTCCTCCTTCTCCTCTTCCTTCTTCTTCTACTTCTTCAAATTCACATTCATTCTTTTTCTTATACGTTTCGAAAAGAATATTTAATTTTTTTGTACAAGCTATTATTTTTTTCCCTCCTCTCTCGGATACCTGACATACGCGTACTTGTGTGTACGAGTAATTCTTTAATTCCTTCCCTCCCTTTCCTCTCCCAAATCTCTTTCTTCGATATTCTTCGATATTCCTTATAGATTCTCTTCTTTACATTCATCTTCATTTAATTCCATTTTCTTTTTCCTTCCCTCTTTACTCGAATTTGTTTAACACAGAATTATACTGCCGCTTAGCCGCTGCTACTGCGGTTGCGGTGGATTATGCTGTAAGGAAGGAGGTGGACCCTGAAACAGAGGATGAGAAAAACATTTATTATTATCATCACTAATTTCAATTAAATTAATAAGATATTCTAGGGGAGAAGGTATTGGGTTGTCCGGAAAGTTCGTGCCGATTTTGAAGGAAAATTCATATCGAAAATCAACCAAAAAAATCTACCTTTTATTTTGGGTTGTTCGTGTCAATTTTCGGTATCAATTTTCCTTCAAAATCGGCACGAACTTTCCGGACAACCCAATACTATTATAATCATTCGAAATAATTTCAAAGGTTCATTTTTATCTAATTATTTATTCGTTTTGATGAATTACTCACAGGCATCGCTGGAAAAGGTGGCTGTGTATGCGCGTGCGGATGAGGATGTGGATGAGCTATGTGTGCTGCGAGGTGTCCCGGTAATTTTGGACCATCCTCCGCCTTCTCCTCTTCCCTTCGTTTCAAACATGCTGCCTTTGGATTTAAATTACGTTCTGAAATTACAACAAAACAATAAATTATGACAATTATTTATTTTCCGCTCCGTCAAAAACCACTGTAACTGTATATGATTTTTTTCCATTTCTGTGTCAAACAAGTCCCTGTAAAATTCCTTTTAAATGAATTATGTTTTTGTTTACGTTCGACGGCGTATTCGAATTTTCATCAAAAATCAATTTCTGGTTCCCAATTAATCGAAATTACAGGTTTCAGTTATTTTTTTTTTAAATCGAAAACCGGTTTGCCTTGCAACTAAAAATCGAAAAACATAGTTACATACCTCTGACTTGCTGCTCAAGAGTCATGATAACTTCAACAGCCATATTGAGAATCCCCAGCTTCGTTTGCGGTTTATCTGTTTTAAGATGCGTCATGCACATCCTTCCGAGTTCTTTGAGAGCCTCGTTGATGTCTCTGATACGTATCCTATTAAAATTCAAGGAAAAACATGAACACCATAATTCCTGTCAATTCTTCCGTCTTTCATAGAACTTGTAAATTGTCAATTTCATTTGAAAGCAAATTTCGAAATTTTCAGTGCCAAAATTTTATTTGTACATAGAATACGGGCCATATTAGATATATTTGCATTTTATTTTGAAGTAAAGGTACATCGTAATTTTTTTTTTTAAAAAAAAGGAAGAATTCCCATTTTTTGCTATTTTTGTCCCAAAAAAGAGTCCCCGTCCCTTACCTTTCCCTTGCATTGTTAGCCTGCCGCCTTTCTTTTTCCCTTTGGGCCTTCACATCAGGATCGTCATCCTCATCCTCGGCGCTCGAACAACAGTTGCGCAATAACAATACTCGATTAATCACCTGACTACTTTTACTTTTATCCACTTATTAACTCATTTGCCACCCCATTAAGGCGAAGGGATGGCACCCAATGACAACAAAATTCCTATTTCGGTTTATCCCTGGATCCTAGGACTTTAATTTCTCCCTTTCATCAGAATTTCCATAAAATATAATTTAATTTGTTCCAATTTTTCAATTTAAGTACCAAAAAGAGGGAGTTGTAATGCTAATTTACAATTTTTAGATCACACGTTTCTTTAAAACCGAAACAGGAATTCGAAATTTACTGTATTTTAAAAATCCGAATATTCTTATCTTGGAAAATTTCGTTACAAATTAATTAGTATTTAAAAAAAACAACTTAATATTAAAAATCTGCAATCCTTCAAAGCCGAATGTCATTTGTTGGATTTTTTTTTGTTTTCATTAAAAACTTCCTACTTTTCAAAACACGATTTTGAAAATTACACGATTATCAAGATTTTGAAAATAATTGAATAAATTAAATTTCAAATTTTGTAAATTATTTAACAAAACCAGAAACCACGTTTTCAATTATTAATAACATTAATTGATTGTCTCGTAAGAGAAAAATAAAATTGCATTTGATCAATTTCGTGGCGAATCTTATAATTAATTCATAAATTCTATTGATTTCTCTTTCCACGATAAAAATCCTACAAAATCGCAAAAGGTACCTTTCGGGGTCATTAAAATGCATCATTTCAATTGTAAAGTAGGCAGGTACTGTCTTCCAACATACATTGTTCGAGCGGTTTCCTCCCTTTTATCCCAAATTATTTTTTTTTCTTCTTTTTTTTTACAGCTACAATATTTTCATATTTTTTTCATCAGCGAAGAAAAGGGCGATTAAATCGGATCATTTCAAGGGTTTGATTTTTGCATTTTTATGAAAGCAAAAATTATTTATAATTTTTTCATGCAAATTAAATCCGTACCGGCTATCGAAGCGTTAGGAAATCCTTATTAAAACCTTCATAAAAATGGCGTTGATGAATTTTCTTACGTATCAAATTAATTAATTAATTAAATTTACCCTATTTTGCGCTTGAGAAAATCTCCTTTTAATTTTTTCGATAAAAATGAAAGTTTCGGTGGCAAAAATGTGAAATGCAATTCGTGAATTAAATGAAATTACAATTCTTCGTTTCTGAGTGTGAGATGTTATCAGTCAATGAGATGATTCTGATTGTTAACGAACACACGCAGAACTTTGCAACAATGCAAGAGTCGTTCCGATTTTTTTTGCTTTTTTATTGTTTTTTTTTTGTGGTACTGGACAGAGTTTGTTCTTTGCTTTGTCTCGTTTCGTCTATTTACAACTGGCCTGTATTCTTTGCACATTTCTTTCTCTTCATTTTTATTTCTCGGTACATATATCATTCATTCACAATTTTTTGTAATTGTCGTTTTCCGCTATTTAAAATTCTTAAAAATAGTATACAAATATCATATCAGAGAAGAAGAAAAAAAAGGTTCGAAAGATGCAAACGAAAATGTATGTAAAAGAAAAAAAAAGAAGACAGAAACGGAGGAATCGTGCAAAAATTTTCTACCGTCGAAATTTAATTGAAAAAAATAAATAAATATATAAATTAATTAAATAAAATGGAAAATTCTATAAAAACGCAAACGTATTTCTCCGCTTCTGGATCTCCTTTCTAAATAAAAATATAAAAGAAAGAAAATCCGAAAAATCAGGATCCGTGTGTCCCTCTTTCCTTTTTCGATTTTTCGAAAAATAAAAAAAGAATAGAGCAACGGTGTATAGTTAAAAAAATAGCATGCCTTCATAATAATAAAATGTAGAGTAGTTGCAATAAAGGAAAAAAATATATATATATAAACGACGACCTAATTAAAATGAAACTGATTTCGAAGGAACGCATGAGATAATATATATGTTAGTATATATGTTTTTTTTAATACTTTTTTCTTTTTATTTAAATCTTTTTTATGTGTGGTTTTTCTGTTTCTTTTTTTCAGCATTACCATCTTTTCCATTCTTTTTTTTTACTTCTCATTCTCTGTCCGTAACCAGCGACATTTTAATTGTTTCCTTTGGGTTCATTTTTCATTTAGATAATACATTTTTTTTTTGGACCAGGAAAAGCAGTTCAGGGAAAAGGATTTGGGATAAACCGACGAAAAAAAACTCGTCTTACTGAAAAACTGGAAATTTGAAAATTTAAGGAGAGTAAAAAATCATAATATTTCTCAAAACTTCTCATGAAACAATAATAAAAGTATGTTCATTCCCAAAAATTATTACCAAATTTCGAGATATTGAACCTGGCGAAATTTTGGGATTACGAAAGTTCCAAAAATGCAACATTCAACGGGGAAACGAAAATTAAAAGACTAAAATACGTGGACCAACATAAAATAAAAAAATAAAACGGTCAATTTTACCGGGAAATTACGGGAAAATTCTATCCAAAAAAAAAATCGTCCTAGGAGCTCATGGTGGTCCAGTACTGGCACGGGTTCTAGATATTTAATCCAGTACCGAACCGGTATAAATCAAAGGAATCCCGAAAGGAAATGAAATCCGGTCGGGGAAAAGCAGGAGTGGAAGTGGTTTTTTTTTTACCAAAATGCAACAAAGTGCAGTTACTGCGTGTGTTCACTAACCTTTCGCGAACGTTGTTAGCCTGTCGTCGTTCTTTTTCGCGCACCGCTTTGGTGCCAGGATCATCGCAGTCTTCGTCAGCGCTCGAACAACGGTTGTTCAAAGACACATCAAGTTAGTTTAATCATTTTTTTAAGAGACATCTTTAATTTTCAAAAAAAAAAAGAAAACATTTTTCCCATATTCTGTCTTGGCATTTTCCATTTGGTCGAAGAAAATAAAAATGGAGCGTTTACCGGCACCATAAAAAAATTAGGAACCGCTCCTTATTTTTATTCGACGCAAATTATAGAAATAAATATGAACAATTTGCTCCATTTTTTTTTCTTCAACCAAAATGCTCTTTTTTTTAAATTTAAAAATGTCTCAATCGAATTTCGGGATAAGTTAGAAAAAAAAAATATTGACTTATTGATCATCGTTTTTCTTGGTTTTTCTTTTGTTTAATTGCAGCTTAACGGGTCGAAAGAAATGGCGAAAGATGCAACTGGTGATAAAAAAAGATGATTCTGAATACTTACTATCTACGCGATCTCTTCGTCCCTTTTCCCTGAGATGTCGAGTTGACTGTCGCAGCACCGATGACACCAACCGCTGCTAATTCGCTGCTCGACGGTTTCGTTTCACCACCACTGCTGTCTGGAGGATCTTTCCTCTTTTCTAAAGAGATATATTCTATTCATTATTGATACTGTCAATAATATTGATAATATTGATAATTATTTGTCAGATAATTGTATTCTTAATCCATTTCAAGTATTGGAATTCGCAAAATTCGCAAAAAAAACTAAAAAACAATTTCACGATAATTTATTGATGGAAATGAAAAATAAAAAGTTCCATGAATTTCTTGGAAATTGAATTCATAAATTTTCCCAATAATATCAATAATTATTTGTCAAATAATTGTATTCTTAATCTATTTCAAATATTGGAATTCGCAAAATTTGCAAAAATAAAAAACTAGAAAACAATTTAATGATAATTTATTGATGGAAATGAAAATTAAAAAGTTCCACGAATTTCTTGGAAATTGAATTCATAAATTTTCCCAAAGGGAAATCCTCCAAATCGTAATTTTGGCGAAGACAAAGGTAAGCCTTGAGATTAACGATAGTTTGATGAAATTACTCAGAAAACCAGGGAAGTATCCTATTAAGTCTTGGAGGAAGCTCTTTAAAGATTATTCTTTCCCAAGTAATCCATATAAAGATGATTTCCATAAAAGTCAGTTCCCTCGTTATATTCATTCCCAACAAAAACAAAACGACAAAGGAAGCTTAGTTTTTCAATAGAAATTCCTTCGCCTTAATGAGAACTTTTACTACGAATCCTTGCGAGATTATTATCAAATCTGCTGGAGCTTGATTTCATCAAAGGAAAAAAAAATTGCTTCATCTTCGCTTTATCCCTTTTTTTTCCCTTATAATTCATTAAATCGATTTCTACGATATCTAATTATACAATTATTGCAATGGTCGTTTTCGAAGTCAAAGTAAAATATATATAAAGAAAGAAAAAAAAAACAGGCTTTAATAGCGAGTCTTAAAGTGTTGCATGACTTTCTGGATAAAATAAGAACGATGAAAGAACTTTTTTTCTCTTCGATATAAATTGAAAAGGACGAAGGACGGGAACCCCGAGTGATTTATTTAATATTTCCTTATCGGGAGTTCCATTTATGGAACACCTGAGAATCTTTTTATACGTAACCTTTTCTAGAAACAATTTTTCCCTCTCAACATACTTTTTAATGTTCTGTAACTGAAGTTAATGGGTTGTTAAACCGAGAAGGACAAATTATGGAGTCGATATAAACCGAGGAATTTGTATTTGGTCATTCCGAAAATATATTTTTTTTTTCTATTCTCGCTAAGCAACCTTCCCGTAGAAATTGAATCGCGCTTTTAATGCGAATGACATTAATTTGAATATTAGAGGGAAAATAAAAACGAGTATTTTTCGGTTGCTAAAAAGAAAATTCCAATCTTCCCCAGACCCTCCCTTTTTGAAAACCAAGGAGCTCAAACTTACTGGCATTCGTAACGGGTAGCCTTTCGATTTTGATGGAACCATCTGTGTCAGGGGTAGGTGCAAGGCCCGGATAAGAACCCTGTGGTTGCGACACTGTTACCGCGGGATGTGGACTCGTCTGAAAAAATCATTGGCAAAATATTAATCTATCGCAATTTCCAACGGAATCGAAAAACAAAATAAATAAATAAGAAAAAAAAATCTTTCTCACCAAATGGTCCAATTGCGGCGGCGACGTATGGGAATAAAGGGAACCGTGGGGTCCAACTGCACCGAGATGAATACCTAATTGGCTTTCCGCATGATTCCTTAAAACATTTATTGCATCGTCTAGTCGTTCCTCCATTCGCGTTCCCTGTACCAACAGAATACCAGAAAAATACGACTCGATTACACGTTAGTTCACTTTAAGGGCATTTCAGTCATTCATTCATTCATCCATCCATCCATCCATCCATCCATCCATCCATTCATTCATTCATTCCCCATTCATCCATTCATTCATTCATTCATTCATTCATTCATTCATTCATTCATTCTCAAGAAACGGTCAACGGATAATCTTAAGCTGGACGTAAAAATTTGTTTAATCAATTATTTCGAATAATTATATTCGCACAAAATGCAGCATCGACGGTTTCCAGGATTTCGGTCGAATTGTTTGAAAAAATAATTAACATAAATTTCATGTATGAGAAAATCACGAGTAAAAATGATTAATAATTAAAACATTACATACAACAATCAGGGAGAAATGAAAAATGAAAGTTTTGCAAAATCCTTGGACCTCGATAAAATTTAGTAACAGCAGCAAAGTATCGAAAAATGTGAAAATCCACTGTTATCGTCCCTGTCTGTGCCGAAAAATGCATGAAAAAAAAAGTGAAAGACAGTGAAACCTATTTTTTTTTTAAATTCTTTCTCGTCACCTGGAAGCATCCTTAGGAATAAATTGTCTCCGAATCCATATCTTTTTCCCACATATTCGATTAGGTTAGAAAAGGAAAGAGTTATAGGAAGAAGAGAGAGAGAGAAATGTAAAATGAGCGGAAAAGGCCTTAAAAAAATGTAATTTATGAAACAAAAAAAGGCGATCCTCACCTCGGCATGGTCACGAAGGAAGCCGATTGCATCGTCTAGCCTCTGTTGTTCGGGTGCCGGCTTCACACAAAACAACAAAACCAAAAAAAAAAGAGAGAAACAACCAAGTCAACACAACGTACACAACAAACAAAAAAATGGGAGGGGTGAAATAAAAATGACGATGACGGTGAAAAATGATGGAGCGATTCAAAAAAAAAAAAAGTCTCTCCGTTTGGCAAAATTCAAATTGATCCGTTTGAAATGATAATCCAAGGCAAAAAAAAAGGTATTGTTAATTCTCGAAAGGTGTGAAAATGTGCAATATTCTTCCATTCGTTCATGCTGCGTTTTTTCGTCGGTGCAGGAATTTCGTAGAAAAAAAAAAACAAAACTAGAGGGGGTCTATGAGTCGAAGGCGAGGAGGCTTCGCAAAATTCGGAGAATCGTCAGGGAAAACACTATCTCAAAACGGGCTGGGGTAACGTTAAAATGAATCAAAAAATCAGGAAAATTGAAAAATACCAACAAAGTAAAATAAACAATTGGAAGAGGTCGGCGTTGGCATTTTTTTATACACACCATATGAATCGTTCCACGATTGGGGTCCGCCGTGAAATGTGGAGAAACTGGAGCCGCACCGGGTGCCCATGCCGGTGCCGATCCCGTTAATGGCGGAGGCGAACTCACAGGTGTCGATGGATTACTGCTATAACTCGATACTGATTGGTCCGTTGGATAGATCTATTTGAAAAAAGAAAAAAAAATTGTTAGTTGGTTTGACAAATATTTTTCCAGTGAATCCCTGGGTTTTGGAATTTCCAAATCAAAGGAATTTTGAAGCACAAGGGACCTCTGGAATTACTCGTTCGAAATTTCCGCGGAAAATTAGAGACCATTTTTTTTTACAGAAGCCTGAAAATTTGTGTGAATTTGGAATTTCTAAAATGACTCACTTATTTAAAAAAAATGAGTAATAAAAAAAAGTGAGTCATTTTACAAATTCCAAACTTACACAAATTTTGAGGCTTCTCTAAAAAAAATGGTCTCTAATTTTCCGCGGAAATTTCGAATCTGTAATTTTCGGGATCCCTCTTGTGTCTCAAAATTCGTTTATCGATTCGACTTAAAATTAATAAATACAAGAGATACGTGTAGACACGTACTCGATTGCTTACTACGGATGCAAGGGTTTTTCCAAGACTGTCCCCCGTTGGAGCTTGATTACTACTTGGTGGGTTTGGCGGTGCGTTTGGCGTCGTTGTCGGAGCTCCCGGGCTATGGCTATACTGCAGAGACGCCGGCGAAGGTGCACCGGTTCCTGCATTCGCTGCAACGGCACCGCTTCCTCGGAAAGTCGACATCGGCGGTAAGGACGCCGCGCTTGTCACGGCCGATCCCAAAATCGGCGCCGCCGGTTCACCGTTCGGCGACATCGCGGAGTACGCCTGAAAAGTACCAGAACAAAGTCTCGGATTAGTCTGTCGCGTGTCTAAACTCGGTTTACCATGATTACTTTCACTTACAATTTATTTTCTAATTTTAATTTTTTTTTTTTAGTTTTTCAATTTTAATTCCAAGAGAATTTGAAAATAAGGAAAAAAAAAATAATTCTCTTGGAATTTCAAATCCTTCTTTTCTGGGGGAAATTCGAACTTTTCAAAATTAGTGTCTTTTTTGAAGTAGCTTCGAAATTTCAATAAAATAATATTTTGTCTCTGGTAAATTTCGAGAATTTATTTTTGAACCAAACAAAAATAATCCATGAATTTAATATATTTTATTTATTGACACGTTCCGTGACCGTGTGGGTCGTGTACGACCCCCGCTGCACTTTCCGTTCGGGCCACAACTTTTTGAAAATCTTTGGGGCGTGGGTCGTATACGCCCCACGCGGTCTGAATGGGGCGAAATCTTCAAAAATTGCCGTGGCACCGAACCGTGTTAAAAATGAGAATTATTGCGGTTGATTATTTTTGTTATTAAAAAATTTATGGTCCATTTGGTCCGATTCAAATTCGAAAACTTTATTTCAAATCCTTTAAAGGGGGAGAACCCGAGAAAGTGAAGAAATGAAAAGGAACGAAAAAAAATAAATAAATAAAAAAAAATAAAAATAGAAGATCCAGAAAGAAAATGCAAAGAAGAAGGTTTTAACGTTCAATAGTTACACGGTTCAAAAGGAATTCTCTACTAATATCTGAAGAAAGAGTCGGAAAGCACTCGTAAAATATCTAATTTTAAGTGTACCTCGAGGGCGAGATATATTTATCAACAAATTAGGGAACTCAAACATAAGCGTAACTTCTGCCGAGGCTTAACCGCGTTACACGTACGCGTATTTACTAGTTCGCTCTTTTACCCTGAGATGTGAATGAACGAGAGCCGCTCTTTACGCATTCTAACTTTATCCTACGATTTTCTCTCCCATCTTCCTCGCGGTAAAAACCTCCGGGCGATAGCAAATCCATTAAGGAATTTATAAATCACTATTTATTGAATGTTTCACGACGAAGAGAAGAGCCGAGAACTGCCAAACGGTGGATTTTATTATACCCGGCTAGCTTTTCTTCCCGTACAGCGGAAAATTTCTCGCAGCTGTGTGGTAGAAATGGCCATGGAATTGTGGAATTTCATTCCCGCACCGGATATTACGGAAAACTTGACCTGCAATTTTTCCAGATGTATCCGCAACTGAAACCTTCCGCTGAAATTTCGCAGCAATAATCTTCGAACCTTTCTTTTCTTGCCTTTCATTTTTTTGTCCCAAAAACAGATTCCAAGTTTTTGGGGGGAAAAATTTACTGTTTTTGTAGCACCGTAAAAATCAAAAGTTAGAATTTTTCTATGTTCTTCGAAATTCAGAAGTTTTCCCTTCGGCCCAAATTTATAATTTTTAAACAAAAATGAATTATTGGAATTATTAAAGACTCTTTCCACATTTTTGGGTTTTACAGTTTTTGTAGCAAAGTTGCGCAAAAATCAAATTTACAATTTTTCTATATTTTTCAGGATCCATAAATTTTCCCCTTTCCAGATTTTTTGGGGAAAAGAAATTTCCACAAATTCGAAAAATTGTAACATTTGCAGAAACTTAAATTTCTCAGTATCTACCCTAGCCTGGGTTTCGACAAGTGCCATTTCGACTCCGTTCGACTGGGATACGCAAAAAGTGCAATTTGCCAGCTTTGGAATGCCATTAAATGAAGATTTAAGAGGCCGAGTCCCGCAGAGAAGGACAAATAGTAGACGATGGAAGAGAATTCCTACTGCTTTTAAGAGAAATATTATGGGAGGACCTATATTAGAGCGTTATGGTTAAGGGAGCAGGAGAGAGAGAGAGAGAGAGAGAGAGAGAGAGAGAGAGAGAGAGATATCCAGCAACGGTGTAAATCAAGCGAAGGCTGCGCGTGCACTTGACTAGAAACACCGAGTAGTAGTGGTTTGGAATAGTAGTTCGGTAGTGCTATGTAGTATGTCCTAGTAGTTTGTAGCAGTAGTATGTAGTATGTAGCAAAGCAGCAACAGCAGCAACAGAGCAGCTCAGGAGGGCTCATATATGCTTCTATATATAGACACTAGTGAGTCATTTGACGTTAACACTGGATACTGAGTACTGTCAACAGTGTCTCTCAACTATCGAGTACTTTTGCTTCTCCTCTCTTGGTCTCTCCTATTACGTTCTTACGAACTCCTTTCGTAAAAAAAAAACTTGCAATAAAAAAAAATTGTCCCAACCCAGCTGCCATTCCACTCGCAATTAACCAACGCGAAAGTCAGTCACCGAACGCTCGACTCGCGTCTCAGCCGCCGTTTAAATGCCATTTTTCTTTGACCAAAACATGGATTTTTTGGTAAGAAAGTGTTCGGTGACTTATGGGGTTTTCCTTCCCTCCTTCCCTTTCTTTGGAAGATCCTTTGGATTTTTAGAAATTGAATTTTGCAGAAAATTGTCCAATAATCGAATATCGCAAATTTGAGAATATTTGCGTAAAAATAAATAAAAACCGATTATCCATAAGAAACGATAATTTTCCTACTCCCTCGAAACTCTTTTTCACCCTTACCATAGGATCGTGGGGTAGATGCATTGGATATGCCGGTTGTGCTAAATGTGGCGGCGCGTATCCACTGTAGGGTGGTTGCACACCTCCACCACCTCCTGTCCAAGGGTCACCAGGACCCGTACTCGCGGCATTTCCATCTGAAAGTTTAAAAAAAGTGGCATTAATATTTAAACAATTGCTGTAAAATTAAAAATGTCGCCTCAATGGTAGAATTTTAGCGAAAAAAAAACTGCATTTTCCAAAAAATAACCCAAAACTCGAAATTGACGTTGGTTCCCAACTCGGGCATCCGAAAATTCTTGCAAAATGGGGAGGAAAAAGCGAGATACGATTAATTTGGCCGGTGAAGTTGGAAAAAGGAGCATAAGGTGAAAATAAAAAAAAGGGACAAGATAGGCTATTATTTCAGTTGGAAACAACGGCAATAAGCTACACCGAGGGCGAGGCGGTGGTGTAAAAGGAGGGAAAAGCGTATATTTCTTGATACTTTGCTTGATGTAATTTCGTGTGAGCAAACTAAAAGTAAGCCAAACTGTACAACTATACTATTACTGCCACGAAGAAGAGAAGGAGGTAGAAGGAGACGTAAGGAACTTTGCCAGGCGAGTATTCTCGATGCTTGATAAAAACTTTTGCTTCACCCATCGGCTCTTCTTCTTTTTCCACATCAACTTTTATCTATGAAATAATATCTATCCTATACCGCGCAACAAACAATATCACGCTACCTAAGTGTGGCTGTCTTTCTTTTAATAAAAGAATATAAGCTTTCGATTTCCCTCGTTTCTTCCCTGCTTTATGATTTAATAAAATCGTCCAAATAATTGCAGCGCCTTTGCAACTCCAGTAATCGATCGACAATTTGCTGTATTTTTGGAAACCATTTTTTAAAAATTTCGTCTTCGATTTTTGCTCCAGTCATCGATCGACAATTTGCTGTATTTTTGGAAACCATTTTTTTTTAAATTTCGTTTTCGATTTTTCCTCCAGTCACCGATCGACAATTTGCTGTATTTTTGGAAACCATTTTTTTTTAAATTTCGTCTTCGATTTTTGCTCCAGTCACCGATCGACAATTTTCTATATTTGTAAATTAAAATAATAAAAAAGGAACTCTGGCTTTGAAAAAAAAATCCCAATATAGTAAAATAGAAATCCCAATTTTGCACCAGTTTCTAAAAATATTGAAAAACACATCTTACCTATATAATAAGGATCTGCGTAAAGGGCTGCTGCCTTTGGCGACGTGTACCTCGGCGAATCCTGGCCAAATTCGTCCGAGCCATACTGAAAAAAGAAAAAAAATATATACTGTTAGTCCTTGAATGAAATCACAGAAACTCTTGAAAAAAAATTAATTGAAAAAAAAATTTCTTTAAACCCTGAAAGGGGTAAAATTGAGTATTTCCACAATTTCGAAAACGAATCTATACTTCAGAGACTAAACTTGACCCTTCTGAAGAAACTTTTAAAGACAAAGTATCAAAAAATCACCAAAAAAAATTCTAGAATTTGCAAAAGTATCAAAAAATCACCAAAAAAAAATCTAAAATTTGGAGAAGTATCAAAAACCACCAAAAAAGTTCTAAAATTTACAAATGTAAGTACTCGTTTTCTCCTCCATAAAAAATTCCCTTCATTGCAAAAATGCGTAGGTCACTATTATTATTATCAATCCACCTCATATTCAAATTAATTATCATCCCAATTAATTACCATTTTGTAACTAGCATAATCCGTGGGAGAAGCGAACATATTGGACCTCCAATTTTTGCACGCGCTATCGGTGGCAACGTATCCGACAACAACAATTGGGGCAAATGATTGTTAAAAAATCGTAAGGGTTGGTGGGGGTGGGGGTTGGGGGTAACACCGTCCCAGTTTTCCAAGTAAATGATGTATGTTAAAATATTCCAAAGAAACTGCCACCTTCTTGAATATCCTATGAGTTTTGCAAGAAAAGAGGCGGCTCTCTCGCTCTCTCGCTCTTTCGCTACCCTTAGGAAGAGGAAACTACCCTAGTCGGTATATAAGGCAAGCGAGCAACCCTCCCTCGTCGTTTCCTTGCGAGAAACTTTCATCCCCCAACCCCGTCGACTTTGGGACGCGTAGAGAAGGTAAACTTTCCCCGCGTTTCTCCTCTTTTCCTCTTTTCCTCTCTTCCCTCCTCTCATCTATCTCCCGGATCTATCTTTCTCTCTTTTGCTCCAGCGAAAGCTCCCCTTTTGCCTTCTAACGCGAAGACGATGGCGGAGAAGCGAACGAACCCGAAAATTTAACGCCTTCCCGAGACCATGAAAGAATCGTCCAACTTGGGTGCTTCTTCAACTTCGCTCCGTCTCTCTCTCTCTCTCTCTCTCTCTCCTCCTTCTTTTGTCGCGTTTCAGACTTTTTTCTCTTTCTCTTTCCCTTTCGGTCTCACCCTTTGTCTCGCGTCCCTTAACGTACGTTACAACCACCGCTCGCTTTTTTCCGATCCTCCTCTCGCTTTACGCCCGGGCAATAAACTTCCGTCCGCTTCCACGAGGACTCCCGCAAGCTTCGTCAGCGACGATAAAATCGAAACGACGTTTTTGAGGCATTTCCAAAGAATCCTGCCACCGCTGCCATCATCTTCGCGGCGATTTTCGCTCCAATTTTTTTTCCCCACACTTTTACCACGAAAATCTTGCAAATTTCTGCTCGATGCAGTTCAAGACTCGGGTTTCGTCCAACGAAATTCCGAAAAATAGACGAAAAGCGTAACTCTTATATTTTGTAGAACTTGTTTTGATTTTTTTTTTTTTCGTTTGTTTATTTAAAGTCCCCTTTCGGACGAACCTTTTCCTTTCTTTCTCTCTTTCTTTCTTCCCGAAAGAAATATCTCTCTCTCTCTCTCTCTCTCTCTCTCTCTCTCTCTCTCTCTCTCGTCGACGAGAAAGGAAAACAAGAGTGGAATTTTTGGTTACTTCCGGTGCCGAAAAAAAAAATAATTCTAATTTGTTTCTTTTTGGTTCCTTGTTTTTGGAAATTCCTCCTGGATCTCGGGAAAATTTTCTTGGATTTCGTGATTTTGGAAATCCAAAAATTGTCTTTGGTCGAATGACGTCCACGCGAGAACGCGGTTTCCACTTTTTTTTTTAATCGATCCGAAAATAAATCACACAAATCGGTGTCAAATTAACGTTCCAATTGTAATCTAACTTTTAAGTCGCGCGATAACGTCGTAAGGCATTCGATCAATTAAAATCCTCCCTGTCGCGATCGAGTGTTCCATCAGATTTGCGTCTTTGGTACGATTATCTCGGAGACTCCAATAATAAATAAAAATGACGCTTGAGCCAATGAAGTCAATAAATAAAATTACGTCTCAATGTATTGTCAGTATTATTATTATAATTATTATTGCTATTATTATTATTATTATTATTGCTATTATTATTATTATGATTATTATTATTATTACAAGAACTTTGCAAAAAAAAACACACAAATCTACTGGATTGGATTCCAACGAAATTACAACCGAAAGCACCGCTTTTACTTTTTTTTATTTATTGTCGCTGGTAAACAAATCAACGAGGAAGGTAACTTCGAAGAAACGGGTAAAAATTAACGAGTGACGTTAACGCCATGAAAGACAGTGCAGAACTGAAGAGCGAAAAGGGAACTCGGTTGGAGGAGCCCTTCGTCCCTTTCTCGAAGTGCGTTTCCACGTAAAGAGGCTTGAAATAGGAGGAAAGGTATAAAGAGGAATGAAGTAAGGGAAAGGGGAGGAGGAGGAGGAGGAGGAGGAGAAGGGACGGACCGTTTCAGTTCGTACTGTAATTTCTCCTGCGACAAGAATTAATTAAACGAGGCATTAATGCCACTCGCATCCTTTATAAGACCGGTCGCTCGCTCGCTCGTCCGTTTGTTAAAAACCGGAAAAGGCCACTTTTTTTTTTATTTTTCCCCAGGGATCCAACTGGTAATTTATTGCAATTTATCATTTTTCCGCGGTAAACAATAAATTTATATTTAGAATCAATTTTTAAAAAAAATTTTTTTTCTATTCAAATTGATGGTCCTAAAAAAAAAAATAATAATGATAATAATGATAATGATCATAATAATGATCATAATAATAATCATAATAATAATAATAATAATAATAATAATAATAATAATAATAATAATAATATTGGAGATGCAAGTGCAAGTAATAAGATCTATTCAGTAACAAATAAATAGAGAGAGTGAGGGTGGCAAGTAAAATGAGAGAAGAGATAGACAAATTAATGATAAAGTTATCGACCCTCCCTTTAATATTCTTTGTTTATTCTTCTATTTGTTTTATTATTATTAGCTTTTTTTTCTCTTTGTCTCTTTTTCATGACGTTTGTATCCCAATAGAGAGCAATATATATGTATATACATTATACATATATATATATATTCTTCTCTCTCGGAAAGAATATTGATAAGGTACATTCCTCAACTAAGAAAAGCCGGTTGAATCGAGAGATAAGAGCATTCAACCTCTGGACCTTATTAATTCAAATGAATTGCTTCGACATTCTTTCTCCACCAAAACAAATCCTCTTCTGCCGATAAGAAAAAAAAAATAAACTATTCGTTTACGCAGAATTACTCCTTCTTCTTTTTTTTTTTAATAAGCTCCCTGCACCGAATCCTTAAATATCTGTGGCAAATTTTTTTTACCCCCACCCCCGAATTATTAGAACGCGAAATAAATACGGAATTCGAATTTCCAATAGTTGCATATTCCAAAAAAAAAATCCAAACCCTATAAAATTAAGTTTGAGGTTTTTTTTTCAATTCACTTTTGCATTTCATTCGTTACATTTATAAATCTCGACCTTGATCGTAATGGCAATATGAAAAAATTGTTTTATTTTGAATTTTTTTTCACAACTTTATCAAATTTGCAACTTTGTAGCCGGGCTCATTATCGGGGGGGCTCATTAGCGAATCATAATAATAATAATATTTCGGTCGATAAAATTAATGGATAACATTTGGCATCAATGTAGCATTATCATTATTTATTTATCACAGCGATTATATATTTAGTTTGTTTTTCCTTTTTAATTTTTTTGGGGGTACAAAGATTATAAGAAAATATTATTTCTAAAAAAATGGGTATTATTATCATTATTTCCAATTATTATTTCTATAAATAATAATAATAATAATAATAATTATTATTATTATTATTATTATTATTATTATTATATATCCCCAAATTTCAATTTCATCTCAGCCTCAAAGCTTCCGGAATAAGGAAACCTCTTGGTTTCTCTTCTCGCTCCGGACCACCGTCATCCCCTTTCTCTGTTTCACCCTTGGATAGAAATTTCGAAAATATCGACACGCATTCGGGGCGATATTTCATCCCTTTGCAGGGAGGAAATAAAAAATGGAGGGAAATACGACGTAGGAATGAATTCAAGATTTGACCACGTTGACGATATTTCAATTTTATACTTCCCAGCCGATGGAAAAGCCGGGGGTGGAAGCGAAGGGAAGAAGTGAAAGAAAAGGGGTGGTGGTGGTGGTGGCGGTGATGCTGCTGCTGCTGCTGCACGCGTGCAATAATAAAAATGTCCATCCGGTAGCAGCGGTAGTAGCTAGTACCGATCAGAAATCTTAATATGTCCCCAGTGTCCTGTGCGGCGAGGCGTCAGCAATTTCTGGCCAATATAAATGTCCTACATTGATTTACCTCCTCGTTGGAGGCGAAGGAAGAAGAACCGAATATCCCTTTGCTTTCTACACTTTCCTTTTCCACCCCCTCCCCATCGACTTTATCAACACACATACATACATCCGACCCAGCATCTCCTCCCCCTTCAATTTTTGCCTACTTTTTACGAGGAAATAGCCTCACTTTTTGTAGATTGAAATTTCGTACCCGAATGTCAACCCCCTTCGACCCCTAATTCACCTGAAAGAAAAAAAATCATCCCTCTGATTTTGGAATATTTATGGCGAAATTATTTGCTCCCACCCCCACAAAATAAATTGAAATTCAACCCCTTACCCCTTTTCCCAAAAATGGGGTAAAAATTAAAGTTTTAAAAACGGGGTTGGAGAAGTCATTTCTAGGGGTAATTTTTCCCGTAGAATCGATTCTCCAGGTCAAATTTAATGAAATCCCAGCGGAAGTTGGAAAAAAGCGATATTTTCCTATAAAAAAAATTCGAAAGACTCTTTTTAATAATAGAATGTAGAAAAGAAAAAATTTATAGAATCGAAAAATAGTAATTCTTACTATAAAGAAAACAAATTTTCCCATATGTTTCCTCTGTTTCTAAAATTAGATGGACACAAAAATAAGTTTGGAGGAAATCGGATGGTAATTTCTACCAAAAACAAAACAAAAATTTTTTTAACCGGTCTATTTCTTCTACAAGAAGAGGGAGAAAGAGCGAGATGGAACTCAACAGCGAGAGAGAGAGAGACAGAAAGAGAGAAAAAGGTAAAGCGTTCAAGTACTGTCGTTCGTTCATTGTCACCGATGAATGCACGTGGGCGGAAGTACGTTTAAGGATATACGTTGTCAGTACTACTACACGGAATAAGGTACGTAACTACATAACGTATTATACTAGAATTTACTTAAGAAGAAACAAGTAAAAGAGGCGAAACGAGGCGAAGAGCAGCACCAGAAGAAGAAGAAGAAAAAGAGGAATATAAGTGGAAGGGGGGATCTCCCTCTCTTATCCCCCTCCCCACCCCTCTCACCTCGGTATTGTATTTATAATGGATTGACGATTATTATACAGCTATTAATTACCAAAGGCGACTTTTACCTCTACAATATAATATTTTAGTCCTCTATATTTTATATTTACCAGGTGTGTTTTAAACTTGGAAGGTTATAATGACTCCCTTCTTCTTCTTCTTCTTCTTCTTCTTCTTCTTCTTCTCTTCCTCCACCGCCATATCTCGTCTTTTTCTGTTTCTTCTACTTACATACTTCGTGTATATACCACCGAAGCTATTCAAACTCACTTTTTTTTTTCATTCTCTTCTCCTCTTTTTTTTAATACTTTTTCTTTCCTCGTCGTACCGTGAGAATTTTCTAAGAGAGAGACTACGTTTTATTCCGCCTATTAAGATTATGAGAAATATCCTGACTCATTCATTAAATTTTACTCGAAATCTATATACGAGTATTATATACATATATATACTCTCATCTGCTTCTATTGAGAAATGCCTTTTCTTTTACAATTATTTTTTTTTTTTCAATAAATTAAATTTTTTATATTAGATTTTTAATATTAATTCTTTTTTTCTTTAATTTTAAATTTTTTATTTTTAAACACAATTTTTTCGGATATTGCATTTTTCTGTGGAATTTTTTATTTTCTGTATTTTTTAAATTCCAAGTGTAGAATAACTGATTTTTTTAGGTTAATTTTTTTACAACGAATTTTTGGATTTTAGATTCCAGAAATCTCGAAATTCGCAATTTTTTGTAAAATCAGCAAATTTTACAATTATTTTAGGAAATCGATTTTTTCATTTTTTACATTCAAATTATATTTTTTTTCTTATCCCCTTTTTTTCTTTTTTTTTTTCAATTTCTTCTACAGCAAATTTATCCCGAATCAAATTAAAAATTGCCTGAAACCCAAGTAGAGGCGAATGTAGGTAAGACGCATTTTATTCGAGGCTGAAACGAAGCGCATATAAAGAGAAGTCGCAAGTTTGAAGCAATGATTAAGCATAACAATAGATCCTATGACAGATAAAATAACGTTGACACTCTTCGAGAAATTTCAAATATAAATACTTGCATATTATAAATATCTATATTTATAACTGCAAGTTACGGTGTTTTATAAACGGATCATGTTTTGTCAAACTGTTTTGATGATGACATGTTATGCCTTTGGTAAAGCTAACGCTAACTAAGCTTTTCCAATGGACACCACTTTTGTTTTTTCTTTTTTCCTCAACTTTGTTTTACGAATTTTTTCTTTTTTTTTATGATAGAAACACTAAAAAATGCAATTTTTTAAGAAATTTCATTGAAGCGCGACTTTTAAGAAATGAGGGACGTTATATTGGAATTATTTATATTTATATATTCCAGGAGCACTCGTGTAAACCTTGTTTCTAAAAAAAAAATGGTACAACCGGAAATAGTAGAGTAGAAACATGGGTCTTCCATCTACGGGTATTTCCTTTATGGTTATTCTCCTTCCATGGGAAACCATCGGCCCTCATGATTACACGAGAAAATGAAATATCGTTGCACGTTACTACTGCATTTACATATTACGTCATTAATTTTATCGAACTCCGAGGAGTCATCAATTTTCGAATGAGACGATGATATAGGGATAATTGCGTGTAGGTGGAAATTTCCCTAGATATTGGGACGGAGAGAAATTCGAAATTGATCCGAGAGGTTCTTCGGCACTCCGGGAATTTTTTTCCCCAAAGTTGCAATCGTTAAAAATAAAAATAAGTAAAATTGAAAATTCCCCCTTCCCCCCCCCCCCCCCCCCAAATTTTTTTCTTTGCAGTCTCAGGTATTTTGGATATTTATTAGAAATATATTAGAAATTAGAAAATTAGAAATATTCTATTGAAACAAATTTTTAACCTCCTTTTTGGCCCAAATTATCTTGAGAGAAAAAAACTTTTATTACAAAGACGGGTGTTACAGAACTATTTCCACCAAAAATCCAAGCGGTGGAAAATGAAAAAAGGCAAAAAGACAAAAATGGCGAAAAACGCTAGATGCATCATCGTCCCCGGTCCATTCGACGCAGAAAGACAAAATCATGGATTATTCGAGTGACGCTTCACGCGAGAGAGTTGTCTGAGAGAGTTCTTCAAGAAAATACGGTTAACACACAACCGTCAAGATATTTTTACACTTTCTGACGTCACATCCCCCTTTCACGACTTTTGCACATTGTGCCTCAACGTTGCTCTGCTACTGACGCTTCTCCCTGCCTGCTACATTTTGCTCTTATTAAAAATCATTATGATCACAATCATAATAATAATAATAACAATACTAAAAATAATTATAACCATAACCATAATAATAATAATAATAATAATAATAATAATAATTTTTATGCGAATATTTCAGGAATTGCAATACCGAAAAATTTCAGTTGCAAGGAAATTTTCGTTGCAATTTTCCAATGTTATTTGAAACCGAAAAAAAAAATAAAAAATGAAAAATTAATCCTAAGTTTAATTTGTAATTCAATCCTCAGAGGTCAATGCAATTTTCCCTTTTCCACGCTCTGCGCTCGTAAAGCAACGCGCTCTTATGGTATCAAGGCGCAGCGGTATACGTATCTCGGTGTCATTGAAGTGAAAGGAAGAACGGAGCAATGAGCAAAATTTCATAAATAATAATTATAATAATAATAATAATAACAACAACGACAATAATGAAATTCAAGAAAAAAGAAACGAGAAAGAAGAAAACAATTAATTCGTGTTTCTTCTTTTTTTTTTCTCTACACACAACCCGCATGGATACTTTACGAATGTTATACGTATACACATTTTTACGGTACGTTTCCAACACCTGTCCTGGTTTCACCCCTCGAACTTGCTTATCCGACGGTTAAATCAGTATCGAATGGTTTTAAAAAAAAATAGGAGGGGGGGGAGGATTCCAATTAGAAAATTTTTTTTCCTCTCGAGTATCGATGCAACAGAATAATAATAATAATAATAATAACTCATCGTTGGTAAACGAAAATTTCTCGACAATTTTTCATTGGGGTTCGATACTCCGTGTGGTTGAAAAAATATCAACAAAACGTAATTATTGTAATTATGGCTGCGATTGAAAAAAAAAAGAGGAAGAAAGATAAGAAAAGATATCCTGAGCACGAGTCTCTATGGATGTATATTGCATGCGGGTAATTTTAAATAGGAAGGCAGGCCAAACCTTTCATTTCAATAGCTCCAGCGAACAACAAAACACATCACGTAAATAATAATGATGATCCAAATGGCAAACGTTCGATACTTAATTGATTCTTTAAGAGGCCTTACTTTGATCATCATCATCATCGTCGTCGTCGTCGTCAGTGTCAGCGTCAGCGTCTACATTATTTATTAGATACGCTTACAAAGTTCAGTCACAATATTCCGCAGGAATATGACAGTGTGAATATACAAGCAACAATTAGCGGCTGATAAGGTACGTGATTGGCTTATTAACGAAATCCAGCCTTTCGAGGATTCATCGGTCAATTATGCACCTGCTTTCTTCTTGCGTCTAGTGCAAGTAAATGCAAGCAGTCGTTGGGTAGTGAAATGTCACTATTTTTCCTTTTTTCATGATTTACTATTACACTTTTTTCCCCAAAATTGAAATCGTTCAAAATAAAAACATAGAAAAATAAGTAAAATTTAAAATTCCCCCTCTTGCCCAAAATTGTTATCGTTAAAAATAAAATAAATAAAATTATAAATTCTCAACTTCTCCAGTACCCAATAATGAAATTTCAAAATTTTCATTCCTAAACAGCAATTTTGATAAATCGAATAATTTTAAACCGCGAAGATATTTTTTTTTTATAACAATACCACAGTTACGTAACTAAAGTACCTGCATGGGGATATAAAATAACAGCATCTCCATTAAAAATATGTTTTCGTGAATCCCCGAGATCGGGAAAAGTGACGAATTGTTGTTCCTCGCATATTATAATATAATAAAAAGAGGATTGTAAATTATATGGCCCTCGGTTGGTGCACCTTTCCACTAAAGGCACATACCGCCCGTGGCGTTGCCGGTTCAACGTGAAATTTAGCGAAACAAGTGGCGAAGAAAGTGACCGGCAAAGACGGACAGGTCGATACTTTATGATCGAGTACCTGCTATATTGCACCGGCACGGACGGTCGGTCCTTCTCTTTGCAGGTTACGATATTTCAATTTATTTCGATTGACACCCGATGTATAAAAATTAATTTCAAAATTTGTGAAAATTGACAAAGAGAGGAAGAAAACAACTGCGCTCCAAAAATCTCTCCAATTTTTCTCGCACTCATTGACACGTTCCGTGCCGCGTGGGTCGTATACGACCCCCGCTACACTTTCCGTTCAGGCCAGAAATGTTTTGAATCTTTAAAGTGTGGGTCGTATATGTCCCACGCGGCCTGAAAGGGGAAAATCTTCAAAAATTGCCGTGGCACGGAACGTGTCAAGAAAATTCGAAATTCCATTCGAAATTCCAAAGGGCCAAGGTGTGACCAAAGGTTTCCAAAAACATGTAGATTTTTGGAAGATCCCCTAGGTAAGCATACCCTTCCTGCCCCCAAGTGTACCGTTAAACGACAAATGGCACTGCAGTGCCACATGTTGAAACCGCAACCTTACAATTAGGACCCAGCGGGACCTTTCCGATTCCATATTTCAGGGTCCTCCGCGTCTACACGCTTCCCATGCCAATTTCAATTCTTTTGTCACGTCAGGTACCTACGCGTTTTTCCTCAACCTTTGCTCGACCAATCTGTCGTATTCCTTTCTTCGACAATTTAGGTTCCATAAAAGCACCAGCAAGCGGACCCGCAATTTTTCCCAAAAAGTTATTGCTCTTATAAACTCCCAAAATTATGCTGAAATTCTCGGCTCGGGACGAGAAAGGTGAAAATTCCAACTTTCAATTTAATGATAAATTTATAACAAAATTGTACCGGAAACTCTCCTGGATCCAGACTTGCAATTTCCAAATTTTTTTGGGGCAAAAGTTTTCCAAAAATTATTAATTATAAACCCGAAGAAAGTAGATTAAAAAAAATAAATAAATAACACCAGCCTGTTTCACTATATATGCCGAAAGAGGGTAATAAAAATTACACCTTTCTCGCTTAGTTGCAAAAAAAAAAAGAATTTCTTTTCACCCTCGGATTATCGTAATCCTTTTTGAAAATCAAAGAAAGCCTAATAAAAGTATTAGGAAAAACACCAACCTCCCGTTCATTTCTAAACATCCCCAATTCCACAAATTGACTAATAAAAATTGAGGGTGTTTTTAACCCTTTCCTATCGATTAAAAAATAGGTGCAAAAAATCATTTTTACCCCACTCTCCTGTCCACCGTAATGTTTCCAGCAATTGGAGGACGAAGACGACGAATTTGGAGTAGCATTTAAATTCTGTTGTTGTTGTTGTTGCTGTTGTTGTTGTTGTTGTTGTTGCACTGGTTCGAGATGATTTTTACCGACCACTGGCAAACCATTACTGCTCACGGTGGAACGCAAATTCGACACCGCGTGGAATTTCTTCAGTTGCATGTAATTTCTCTCGCATTCCGTCGATTTCGTACCGTTATCCAACGTCAGGTACGTCGAGGACGTGACGTTGCCGCAAGAGTGCGAATTCGCGCCGTTCGCGTGACGTTGCACGGTTTTCACGAGTTTGAACAAATCGTCGCTGTTGACTTTCAGGTCGCTCAGTTTGAAGTTCTGCTGGTTCATCTTGAAATCGGCATTGTCTTTGAAGCTACGATCCATCTTTCGCTCGCAAACGCATTCCATTGGCTTTCGAAAATTCGTTCGAAAATCGTACCGCGATTTTTCTTCTACCGGGCCGTCGGAGTCGTCACCTCGCTTTTGACAATTTTCGCCATTTTCGAGTTTACTTTTCGAAAAAAAATCGGTGCGCCTGATTTCGAAAGTCACACAAATCGAAAATTAAAGTCCCGGAAAAGGAGCTTTTTCTGAAATTTTTCAACAGCGGAGCGTTCGAACGTCATCGGTTTCGGGATATTCGATATCGATTCGGTCTTCGCTTTCACGGTAATACTTCTTTCTTTCCGCGTAATTTCGGAAAAGCCGAATTAACACAAAGGGAGAGAGAACGCCGGCGATACGTTGATATTTCAACAATTTTCCGAACGTACAGCAACTGCGTTTGACAATCAAACGTTTGCGTTTGCCGCAGCAAAGCGCCGCTACCTTGACACGGATTGGGTCTTAAAGTTGTTTGCAATTCCACTTAGGACTGGAGTCCCTTTTACGTGGATGCAATTCCATCGTCGCTTTTGCTGAATGAAAGATGCGATTTATATTTTTTATAATTTTTTACGGAACGGAGGAATTAAGCGGGAAAATTGTAATTTATCCTGGCAATTCCACCCTCTCGGTATTTTTTGCCGCCAAAAGTATCAAGAAAAAATATACAATTGCAGTAAAATTTGTATTTTTCGAGTAAAAATATAAATTCAGAATATATCGATTTCAAATTTCCTTAGAAATTTATGAAAATCTTGAAATTTGTAAATGGAGCAAAATTATCAATTACAAATTTTACTCCTTCTTTCTGGGAATTTCTACCGCACCGATGTATCCCGAAAAAAAAATTTTTTTTAAATTCTCCTTCGTTTAAAAATTTCGGGAAATTGCTACAGGAAATTTCGGAAACTGATTTTTCTCGGACAAAAAAATGGTCCCTTTGCCGTTTTCATTGGACGAAAAGCAAACGGAGAAAAAGGTCCCCCGCCGTTTTTTTTTTCCGTCGTCGAAGCAATACAAACAATCGTCGCACTCTGTAATCTCGTGCGCACTCATTAAGAAACAAAGAAAGAAAGAAATACAGAAAAAAAAAGGAACTTGACCACAGACACGCTGGTACGCGAGTACGTAAGTCCGTGAAACGCTAAGAAAGAGCGAAACGGGGTAAAATAACTACCGCTCGGTGCAAAGACCGAGTGAGAAACAATCGAGAGGAGGATTAGAAGCACAACTAACGGCCAGCTGGTTGCCCTGTAGAGAAACGACTGGTTTTGTAGCTACTCCCCTGCCTACGTGCAACCATACGTACATTTATACATGTACACATACATATACATATGTATTTTATATATATATATATACACATATATATATTTTCTTCGCGGATGCTGAGACTACAGTAAATGGACCCCACCACTTTTAATCTTGTATCTGCTGTTTTCTGTATATGTGCACACATCTCTTTCTCTCTCTCTCTCTCTCTATCTATTTATCTGTATGTTTTTCTCTCTCACACTCTTTCCTCTTCTTCCTTTATCTCTCGTTTCGTTTTTGTCGTTCGCTTCGTTCTCTTTTCTCATCCCTTCCTTCTCGATCCCGCGTAATTCTCCGATTTCTGTCCCTTCGCTCGCAGTTTCATCTCCGAGATATATTTGATGTACACACAAATGTGTGTGTGTGTGTGTGTGCGCGTGTGTGCTTGAAAATCTTTCCACACACTTCGTCTTCTTTGTTCTCTTTTACCTCCTACTTGGAGATTTCGTGGAGAAAGAGCAGGAGGTTGCGTTTCCCTCGGAAATTTGGAAACTCGTCGTATTTTCGTGTATTTATTCGATATTTTTTTTTTCGAATTGTAGGAAATAACAATTATAAAAGAATTTTTCGCATTTTTAGTTGATTCAAATTTAAAAAAAAAATCTGATTTTTCTTTTCTATTTTTGACAAAATTTCTATAAACGCATTTTTTTTGTGGGTTTTTGTAAAATGGAAAAAAAATCATTTTCTCACCAATCCCCACGTGGAAAAATCCGAAAGAGAATTGGAACTCACCTGTAACAAAAAAACAAAAAATTGTATAATTGCATATTAAATATGACGATTAACGCGTTTCGTGCCGCGTGGGTCGTACACGACCCACGCTGCACTTTCCGTTCAGACCACAACTTTTTAAAATCCTTTAAGGCGTGGGTCGTATACGCCCCACGCCGCCTGAATGGGGAAATCTTCAAAAATTGCCGTGTCACGGAACGCGTTGATTCAATAAAGGCGCGATAATCAAATATCGCGATTGTATTTATTGCGACAATAAATCGCGGCGTTCCAGAAATTGATGGAAATTGGAAAAAAAAGGTACGCAAGCTCGTGCTCGTCTTAGCCTCGAGAGGGAAACTCATTGTCAGCCCCCGAGGCGAAAGGATTTCGAGGATCCGTTTATTAGACTACGTATCCGTCCCATCAGAAAAAGCTGATTCTCGATAGGAGGAGCAACAGGTAGTTCCGCTAAATACTCCAACTTCCGACGATTTCATTTACTTTCAATGAAACAAGAAATTATACTTTCATGGCCTGCGCTCATACTTTATTGATGCTTCGTGGCCAGACCCCCGATAGACTTTTCCCTTGCCTTTTCCACCCGTAACTATTTTTTCCTTCGATTCGTGACATATTTTAATCGAACATCCTTCGAAATATTTGAATTTTCGAGAAAGAAAGAAAAAAAAAGCAAAAATTGGAAAAAATTGAATCAACAATTTTCCACCCCGGGAACAAAAAAAAAGGAAAAAAAAGGGGAGCGGGGTAAAGATAAAGCGCGAGATTATAATTATTGACGGTGAGGCGAGCAAAAGGTGGCTGCGAAAAATTACGATGACGTTAATCGAAACTTCGATAAGAGTCGGTGAAGAGAAGGAAAGGCAAAGGCGTGAGTGGAGTGCAACGGGGGTAAGAAGGAAAATGCAACGATACGTCCGTCCCTCCACTTTTTTTTTTCCATTTCGCCAGATAGTGATACGAGTTTTGTAAAAGAACTGTTAGTGAAACTGGACTGGGCGTATTGCCGCTAACCTGTTTCCATCTCTTTCCCCCTTTTTTTTGTTTTTTTGTTTTCCACGTTCGCGTACATCCAGCAACGAGACCCAGAGGAACGGAAGTCTTTTATTAAAGGATCTCGTAGTAGGTCCTTCTCATTCTCAGCTTTTGGTATGCTTGTATACATTCCATATGTATACGTACAGAACACGCACACATTTAAATTACACACAAAAAATATATATATGTATGCATTTGTGCGCATATATGCACTCGCATTCGTATAAATGTGCATATACGAACACTAATACACGTACATGTGCATTGGACTGTACAGGACACTTGGAATCGCACCTTCACCCATACACGCCGTGTATAGAATATATGTATATATATATATATATATATATATATGTGTGTGGCAACCAAGGTGCACACATTGGAATGGCGAAGGTGAGTTGTACATACTTATTTACCTTCCGAGGAGGACGACAGTAAGTAAGAAAGAAGGAGGTAACAAAACGTTCACCATCCAACAACGTAAGTAGTAAGGGAACTGGCCAGACTGCCTGCCGCCGCCAACTATACGACACGACTGTTACCACTACTACTACTACAGTGCTACTGCTGCTAATACTAACTAATACTACTGCGACTAAGACAGTAGCAACGACAGGACGGAAAAACACCGACAGAGAAAGAGAGAGTGTTTTATATCTCATTGGTGAAAAAATTGGAAAAGTCAGAACCAAAGAATTTTCACTGGCCCGATTTTTGAAGGATAATTGGCTTTCTCGCTGTTGCTAAATAATTTTTTTTTTTAAAAGAAATTTGGAATCTAAAATTTTTGTGGTGGTTTGATAATATATTTTTCAGTAAATAAATTGCGGGAATAAATAGAAAACTTATAAATTATTGATTAATTGTTACACAATAATTTGTAAATTACCGCATAATTAAATAAAAAAATTTTAATTAGGCTTTTAATAAATGCGGGTTTGGTTATTGGGTCCAGCTCGATTTTTGAGCCGAGTGCCTTCGGAGAAATGGTAACGAGTTTCCCCGTTTCACGAAAAAGAATCGTTTCACATCAGTGGCGTATTTATACGCAGGCTGTAAACGAGAAAGGAAACAAATAAACAAACAGAAACAGAAACACACACACATAAATACATAAACAAAGGGAAGCTGTTTGAAATCCTAAAAGATAAAAAAAAACAAGGAAAGCATGAAATATAATTTCAACGGCTATTATTTCACGATAGTTGGTAAGACAGAGACAAAGGCGAAGATTAATGTGTCCCCAGGGAGAGTCCATAAAGCCCGACTTAAAAGATTGCGATGCATGTATATTAGGTATACGTACATATACGTGTACGCGGTGTATACAGTGAAAACATTCTATTCCGTTGACTTGGACTAACTTGCATACGGTAGGAGCACATTAGACGGGGAGAGAGTGGGAAAAAGGAGTAGGAAAATATTTATTAAAACCCGCGCGTTGTATGACAATATAATATTCCACGGTTTTATCGCAGAAAACGAGAACCGAGAAGGATGGGAGATACTTTGCCATATATATATGGATTTTATATAAAATACACGTGGGAATATATATATATATATATATATTTATCTATATATGGATCTACCTATCTATGTATATTTATATATACACAAGTGTGTTGGAGTAATGCATTGTTTCTATATACAAGGTGGCATCCCAAAAAAAAGTGTGCCTCTATGTGCAGTTATTTTATAAAAGTGTGTGTATGCGTGTGTGTGCGTGCGTGTATCCTTTCTTTCTTCTTCTTCTTAGAAAGTAGAATGAATTAAAAACCAAAGACTAAATAGAATCTTGTCTGCTTATTATTCTTCAGCCAACGCATCAATTTTACGTGGAACTATGGAAAGTATTGTATTATTATTTAAGTGCATAATCATAATAATCATAATAATAATAATAATATTGATACTGATGCTATGAAAAAATCTATGAAAATAATAGTTTAGATAGAAACTGAAAAATTTGAAAATGCAACGAGACAAAATGACTTTTGCCATATAAGCCATATGTACACATACATGCATATTTATTTATATGTCTCCCTATATCCTCTCCTGCTTTGTCCCTTTTTTGTCGTTTTGTTAACCTGCGTAATCTCATGTACACCGTGCTTCTCTTTTAGCGCATATCTTGTATGTACAAACTCTGTGTGTGTGTGTGTGTGTGTGTCTCTGTTGCAACGTCGAACTGCATACTACAGATGCATACGTTACACACGCCGCCGTTCGCGCGATTATTGTGACTCTATTTCCGCATTTCGTTCGACATTCTATGTGCATATCCTTATCAACGGTTCATATATTCCTCCAGAAACGAATTTCTCATTGTTCGCTGCACTTCGCCGGAACTTTATGCATTTTAGCGGCGGGAGTCACATCGGTCGGCGGCACTCGCCAGGGGATACTTTTACGTGCTTCAATTTTTTGTTTAAAACAAAAATTTTTTTTAATTCAATTTTTGTTTTTTTTGTGATTCGAAAAATTCTTGTGTCCAAAATACCCCTTTTTCCCAACTTCCCCTTTCCCAAAATCCAAATTACGGGCAGAAAATTAAGGACGATAAAAATTCGTAAAATCCTATATTTTATAAATTATAAATTATAAATTATAATTTTGTATAATTTAAGTTCGATTTTTTCTCAAATTTTTCCGGGTAAACTCGATTAGAAAGGGGCAGAGTCAGTAAACCGGAAATTCCTGCCCCCTTTCCTCCTACCGGATCAACTGAAGTTTATTAAAAGAAACATTGTAACGATATAACAAACGATTCACGATAGAGGCACCCTCGCAACTATCTCTCTCTTTCTAAAAAAAAAACTTGTAAACCAGATCATCATCACCCGGTGATGACTACGCATTCCAGTTAAACACTTGACTAGGTTTCGAGTGACGTTTAATCAGAGAAAATTGTTTAACCATTATGTCATTACTGGTTCGTAATCTGCGCTGCCGGATGATCAACATGCTCACGACTTTCTTTCTACCAGTTATTTCTATTATATCAAAAGGTGAAAAAAATAATAAATTTGAAATGTGATAGTTGAAAATTTTTTTTAATTTAGAAAATTGATAATCATTTTTCATACAATCATTAATTAAAATTATAATTAATGTTATATTGTAATAATATAATTATAATTAATTAAATAAAGAATTTTATTTAAAAACAAATTTCAATACGAATTTTTGGTGCTTTTGTAAAATTTCGGTTATTATCAATCGATTATGATAATCACAATATCGATAATCAATTATTTTGGAATTTTCATAATTTCGAAAATTTCTATTTGCATACATTAATTAATTAAAAAACTAACTTTTCAAAATTATTCTCATAAAATAACATCATTTAAAATAAATATATCAAATAAACCCCGATACGTCAAATTAAAGTCCTCACGCATAAACGTGATTTTTTTTCCAGCTCGGGAGGGGGGGGGGGGGGGTTATCCGGTGATTATCGTAATTGATTTGTCGAATGTACGGAGAAAATCAATTAGACTTATTTAGTTATTTAATTTTTGTTTATGCGTTAAGAGAAAAGTGAACGTATAAATTGATTAGGACGGAGACAAGAGGAAAAGAGAACCCTTGGGTGTGCTTAACCGTTCAACCCTCTTTTTCTTCTCGCTTCGCCTTGGTTCGGGGGTAGCGGACGGAGAGCAGAAGGGATAAAGACAGAAAGAAATACAACACATCCCCTTGTAATTTCCTATCCCATGAAGGGTCGCAGCATTCAATGATTCGAGGGTGGAAAGAGGAAGATAAAAAGCATGATTGTGCGAAAGTTGGACACATTAAAAATTTAATAACTAAGCCCGTGTTCCTTTATCGGTTAAATAACGTTTTAAATCAAATAATGGACTAGGTTGTAACGCCAAAGTTCCGCCGTGACATTAGCAGGAGGAAAAAGAAAAGGGGCAGGGAGAAAATACGCGGAAAGATGATGGATGACGAAATTTTCGGGGTCATTTTTGTCCCTTTGTTTTTTTTTCAATTTTCCGGCGATTTTGGCCCTAGAAAATTTTTTTTCACCCCACAATGAATTTCTTTTTGACTCTTAATTATTTCATAGTAAAAAAAAATTGGATTTTTTCTTGGAACTCTGGAGATTCTAATGTCGTTGGAATTCTTATGAATTTACAATGTATGATGTTGGAAAGTAAATTTAAAAAAAATATTTTTACACCCCGGTCATGAATTTCCAAAATTCCCGTTTCTGCATTTTTTTTTTTGGAATTCCAAAATTTCTAAAGTAGTTTAAATTTTCACTTATTATTCGAAATTAATTGGTATTTTATAAAAATGCCTTTTTTATAATATCGAAAATTAGAGTTTTTTGAATTTTTTGGAAAGATTCCAAAAAAAGTCACAAAAACAACCACTCGTACCTTACCCTGGCATCGGCTATCATTTCTTTGTTTATCAAATACAGATTACTAGAGTGTCAAAGCATATAATATGAACCAACCCTTTCTCAAGGGTAGGTTCATGCGTTCTTGTGTATCCAACCCCTATATATAAGGGATAAATACATTCACGTCTCCATCTACATTTCCAAAACCCTATACATATACATATACACATACGTATATATATGCATGTACATACCCATATATACCAGTACAAGTCATACATACATACATATTTCAATCCCCAATTTCCAAGTGTGAAAGAGAGGGATAAATATATCAAATCATCCCTTCTGTATTAGAAGGCCACACATGGGCTCTCCCGTGGTGGTGTACGTGTACGAACTCGCACGGAATCGTAATAATTGTAACAGTAGTGGTATCAGTAATGGTACAGCCAGAGCACAGTGCGGCACATACGGGGAAGAAGATTGCATGTAACGCGTCGTCCCAATGTAAAGCAACAACCCTCCGCCGTATAGGACAGCAGGGTGGTGGTGTATGTATGCCCTATGATTTGTAGCTACGCTATAATACTTCATCTACCCTCTCTGACTCTCTCACCCTCTCTTTTGGAAAAAAAAAAAAAGAAAATTTCTCCACCCTTCCCTCGGTCTCTTTGTAACAATACAACTACGTACGGGGTTTTAAGTTACACACTATTTTTATCCGCTATTTCTACGCATTTCTATACGTTTTTACGCCCTTTTTTTTTTACTTCAGCAGAGGGATACGCAGTCTCTTTCAATTTTTTGCCCTCTCTCTCTCTCTCTTCATTTCTTCTGCGAATATAAATATAAAAGAGTGTATGGAAATTATTTGTGGGCAAAAAGGGTTGTTATTCGAAATTAGGAACGAAATAAAAAAAAAGAATTCGCAGTTTTTGGGCAAAAAATAATTTAGAAAATTTGGAAAATTCGATATTATTAATATGCGGAAAAAAAAACATCCCCCGGGAAAAATTTTACACTCCAAGATAAAAATGTCAAAGAAAATTCGCGAGTGCTCGTATGGAATTTTCGTGTCTATAATATTTATAATAATCGTATTTCTCTTTTTTATGCGAAAAATTAGACCAGGATCGACCGGGAGAGGCTACTTCTTATACTTTCTCGCGAGAGAAGTGAATTTTCTTGTTGTATACTAACGATAAGTTTCAATGAAAAATACATAAAAGCCGTAACTCGTGTAATTTCGTTGAAAAAAGGGAAGCCGGGGGTAAATAAGAACAGGGTGGAAAAGCAGGGTGTGTACTCTCCGAAGATGATGTCTATCCATCCGGCCGTAAGATATTTATCTCGCGTTCGCACGCGTCTCGTAAATTTGCACGCCACTGAATTTTTATTATTATCAGCTAGCTTCGTTTATTGTAAGAAAAAAAAATATATTTCGCGCCAAATAATTAGGGGAAACGGAGAAATTTTTTTTTTTTTTCGGCGATCGGTAAAAAAAAGTGAAAAATCAATGATTTTTCCAATACGGATTGATCCCGAGGTTCGACGCTGCATCTCCTTCATGGGGGTTGGAAAAATAATAAGCGACATCGAAAAGGAAGGGTAGTAATTTCCGTCTCCCTTTATAATCGTATAATCTCTTAGTTACGGGTCAAGTAAGGGTTGGTCTTGGAATAAGCTTTTGTGTCCATTGCAACTTTAACTTTTCATACCGAATAATATTCAATCCAACTCGAAACCTTCCCTCCGTTCCTACTAAATTTCACACATACACACACACACACATACATATATATACAATATATCCATATATAAATGAAAGAAAGACAGAGAAAAAAAATAGCGACCCCAATTTTCTCGCTCATTCTTTCTCTTTCAATACTATCTGCTAACTGCTTTTATACCCTTACTAAAACTTTCCATCGGATAGGTCAACCCTCTATTCTACAATCCGCTTCAACGCGTATAATTCTATCTGCCGATCAAATAATTGAAACACTTTAATACTTAAAGCCACGTGAAATTTCCGCCCTTAACATTCATCTCGGCGAACAACGTAACTGAAACTTCCACGAACCTGGGCAATTTTTTTTTTTTTTTTTCGATACCTTCGATCCGAATGTGGTGGTATTGGTATTCGATAAAAATCATCGTTTTCCAAGAAAATGGAATATTTGGAAAATATATTTATTTTCTCTTTTCAAATTTTTTCCCCGTCTTTCCCTCTCCTCCCTTATTTCTTTCAACTTCCGCTGGGATTTCATTAAATTTGACCTTGGGAATCGATTCTACGGGAAAAATTACCCCTAGAAATGACTTGTCCAACCCCATTTTTGAAACTTTAATAATTACCCCATTTTTGGGGCAAGGGGTAGGTTTGCTAAAAAAATTCGGCCTTCGGAAACTCAAAATCGGCACGAACTTTCTGGACAACCCAATATCTTGAATCGTTTCAGATACGTTTCGGACCTCACCTTGGTAATTATTATTTGCAATTAATTGGTACCGATCAGAAACTTAGAAAATGTGTATATTTTAGAGTTTCCATTAATTGACTTCAAACTAAAATCGAGCCACCGAGGTATGAAAAAATGAACTAATTGATATCGAACCCAATTTAATTGTTATTGTAAAATTATCCAGCATCGTTGCCACGAATAACCATTAATTACCGCAAATACAATTGAATAATCCTAAATAATTTTATAATACGGATGATGTAATTAATTATTTATTAGAGTGGACGCGCAAAGTAACGGAACAAACGCGAAAGGAAAGTTGAAATCAGTGGAGTAATAATAGAAACAATATGAACGTTATCAACAAACAAACAATGACGACGAGAAGGCGAAGCTTCAATAACAAATGCGAGTATCGACTAATTGAAATGTAATTGAATATTTGAAAATGTCAGAAATAATTGAAAAGATAACGTAATTACGTGTGACACGACGACACGACACGACACGACATGGCACGAGGACGTCGTGTTGTCACACTCGTTGTATCTGTACACTTTTTTTTTTCCTAATAAGCAGATAAGAGATAAAAACAAGGACGGAGAGAACGTAAAAATGGGAATCAAAGCGGACAATCGCGGACAGGCGTTTTCTGTTTAACTGAATGTTATTGATATTATTAAAAAAAAGAAAAAATTTGTAAAATTTGGAAATAAAAGAAAAAACGTCAAACCTCAAATTTGGTTTTAAAAACAATTTTTCTTTTTCAGAATTTTCGGAAAATTTTAAAAATTTACTTCGGGGATCGCATCCGTTGAATTTTCGGAGCCGGGGCGACAAGCGTTAACAAATAAATAACGAAACAAATGAACGGCCGGTACCAACGTACCTCAAAACATAAATCAAATGGATAAATTACGGGCAAATAATATCAAGTGAGCGCTAAACAAATATGAAATAAATAAAGGAGGTCAGTCGAGAAGGACGGAGAGAGGCTGCGACAAAGGAAATAAATAAATAAATAAATGGGGGGGGGGGGAGAGCTTTTTTATGGAAACGACGACTCATAAAATTCATCGATTCGATTTGTCCCTCGATGATGAAAAATTGCCACTGTGTTTTGTTATCCACTCGATTAATTTCGCAAAAACCGTATATATACGAGAGAGGGATGATAATGAAAATCATATTCCGGAGGGTTGCCGCTACCCTTTTTTTCCCTCCCTCACCCTTTCTCTCTCTTTCTCTTTTAAAAAAGTAAAATACGACAAACAAAAAATACGTGTGTTTTATCCACAACCACATACGCATCCACGTGTGACGTACTTTATTATTATTCTTATTAATATTAATATTATTATTATACAATGAAATTATTTTTATAATTATTACTTGCTGTCATTTTTTTTTTTTCAACCATCGTTATCGTTATAAGTTGTAGCTTTGATAAATTTAATAACAATATTAATATTATTATTATTAATAATAATAATAACGACGCTATATTCTGCAGAGGAAAAAAGAACCAAAAAAAAAGAAAAAAATTATGAGAAACCAGATGCAATGATCCAGGAATTTTCTTGATGGAGACACAGAAAGGTACTTAAAGATAACGTCTATTTCTCGTTGGTTTCTACGACAGGGTCTATGAGAGAGAAAGAGAGAGAGAGAGAGAGAGTGAGAAAGGGGATATAAACTCCTCAAAATAAAAGCACCAAGACTCGAAATCTCGACTTGACGATTGAACCTACTTGTTCACAATATACTATATATACATATATATATAAAAGGGAAGAGAGAGAGAGAGGCGAATCCGTGTTTCCCTTGGCTGAATCTACTCAGGAATATCATGGAAGATAGAGAAGAGATAAAGTGTACCACCACTTGCCCCTGCTCTGCTCCGCTCTGCTCTGCTCTGTTCTGTTCTGCTCTGCTCTGCTCTTTTCAAGAGAAATTCTATCTCCTCTCACCTCTGGATCTATTTCCTAAAACCTCCCTGGCTTCCCTTCTTCTTTTGACAAAGTAGAATATGCTGTTACACTTAAATATTTAACTCCAAGGAAGCGCGAAAAGGGAAAGTGAGAGCAACGTGTAAGTACGTGGAAGAGAAAAATTCGAAAGCATCGGATTTCGAAAACCCTCCGTAACTAATTCCAAAAAATTCTAGAAATTAAAGAAAAAAAATTTTTTTTCCAAATCAATAATTATTTATAAGTTCTTTTTTATGATCGGTCTTTATACTGAATATATCGTGACGCGCCTCATTAATTTATAATTATACGGTAGATAAAAAAAAATCAAAATTAATATATTTTTCGAGTCACTGTGCAATTACCTAACTTTTAATTTTACCTCTTCGCCCCGTCGTATTTAAAATTTCAGTTCACACACACACACAAACTTTGAATGTATGCGTAACATAATTTTTAAATACGATGACAATTTAATACGGATTCTATTTCACTTCATAAATAATGTAACCAGTGGAGGGAAGGACAATAACTGAAATGACGTTAACGGTGGAAATGCAGCGACATGATTACAGCTAATAGCGGCGTGGATAACAAGAAGGGAGAAAGAAAGGTTCAGGGAATGAGTGGAAAACGAGGGAACAATTTTTCAAAAGTGTAATAATATATATAATTCACTCATTCTCTGTGTCCCTGCCTCTCTTTGCATCGATTCGACGGAGAAGTCAACTCCAACGAATATGTATACCTATGCTTTACAAGGGGTAATTGAATCGCATTTGTTGGAAAATGAACGTAACATTATTACCGATCAAACGCACGGCTGAAATACATATGTTAATCCGGGAATTGATGGAACATTAAATTTCCTCTTCTTTTTTTTTGCCCAAAACCGGATATTTTTAAACCCCCCAGAAATGAATGAGTCGCCCAACCCCATTTTTGTGAGAAAATTTCTTGTCGAATTTTTGGAAACGAATTTTTTTTTTATTTATTTTATTTTATTTTACTTTACTTTATTTACCCTCTCCCCCTTCCACCGATTCTGCCTTTGTTTTTATTCCACATCCAATCTATCCTACCCCTGCACCGTCATCCCTCCATTCTCCTGCAACGTCCCCCCCCCACACGACGTCAGTTTGCTTTATTTCACGATTCTGGTGTGAATAACAATTATGTAATAATTTTACATGGCTCGCGGGATACATGTGTGTGCACACACATATGCACACATACGTACGCATCTTCCGGGCATTTCTCTCCAAAAAAAAAAGTCTCGTTTTCTCCTCCCTCCTCTCTCGCTCTCTTTGTTCCACCCGCAGCATTTTGCCACTAACCGGTAGGATTTTTCGCTCAAAAGCGAAAAACAAAGAGAGAGAGACAGAGAAGGGTATGATTTCGGTTAAATTTGGGAAGCCATGGAATAAATTAACTTCCAACACAAACGAGTGAACACGAGAGAGAGAGAGGGAAAGGAAAGCGAAAGGGATGAAAGGGAAAGAGAGAGAAAGACGGATAGAGGTCCACCCCCTTTTTTTGACAAAGGGTTTTGCGAACAACCGCCTACCAAAGGGTTGGAAATTGTAGTTAAAGCGCCTCTTTTTCGCAGCCTCCAAAATTGCTAATGTACCATTTTTCGGTGATTTCAAAGCCAACGAGTGATCGGCAAAATGTAGCATATGTAGGGAAACAATGGAAGGGGTATTTTTCTTTTTTTTTTTGGTAACCCAATACAAGCACAAATTGCATCAGCGAATTGGGCCAAAATTTGCATTTCGAGCGTGAAAAAATTGCGAAACCCATCGACCCTATTTTTTTTTTCTTTGCAATTTTTCGCAGTTTATTTCCGAAAGCGGTGCAACTTTTGATCGCGAGGGATGAAAACAAAGATTCGGTGTACCCTGACTTTCCTTTCCTTTTCGACCCAAAGGCTTCGCCCTTCCCTGGCAATTCGAATTACGGCGGAACCTTTGGCATTTTTCAGCCGGGGCAAATTCTGTCCCACTCTGGTACCGGCACTCCTTTCTCTCTCTCTCTCTCTCCTAAGTGCGTAACATAAAATTTGCATGGCTCATTTTCCTCCAAACCCACGATATTATTATTGTCGGAATCACAATCGCTCGTCAATCATCAGCGCGAGGAGAAATGATACGAGAGTGGCACAGACAATATGGCGCGTTTCAATGACCCGTGGTAACTCGCTGCGCCGCTATCTCTATGGTTTTCATTAAAATAAACGGCGCAAAACTGAGGTTATCTCCACACTCCCCCTCCCCCCTTCGTCTTAACTTTGCGGTTCAACTCCGCGTTTTTCACCGCGCCAGGGAAAAGGAAAATATCCGCGTGTACGCGTATGTAAATATCCAGGGCTCGACGTTACTTATATGTAAAAATATACAAATACATGTAGTATTAATACACACGCGTAAAGACGTTTGTGGAGAAAAATGATGACCCCCTTTTTCTTAGAAGCCGTGACTTTGTACTCCGCCGCTACTAATTATTCCCCCGCTTGTACCACGTTCGTCCTCTCGGGTCTTCTTTCTGTATTCTTCTTATTATTAATAGTTTCACTAACAGCTAATAATCCTCTTCTGCTTCTTCTCTTTTCCCTTTTTTTTTTCTCTCGATCTTCCCGTCATTGCGAGACCCGTCGATTTCCTTCGCGATCGATGCGCCATCGTTGCGAAGGGAAATGATTTTTCGGGAGACCCATATCCGATGTATTTTTTTCCGAGGAATCCATTTTTATTGTCAAAATTCTCAAAATCCCACGGGAAATAGGATTTTTCCTCAAAAAACCTACTTTTTTCCAACTTCCGCTGGGATTTCATTAAATTTGACCTTGGGAATCGATTCTACGGGAAAAATTACCCCTAGAAATGACTTATTCCAACCCCATTTTTGAAACTTTAATTTTTACCCCATTTTTGGGGGAAGGGGTAGGCATGCCCAAAAAATTCGACTTTTGGAAACTTTTTTTTGGAACTTCGGGAGACCCATATTCGATGTATTTTTTTCCGAGGAATCCATTTTCTTTGTCAAAATTTGCAAAATCCAACGGGAAATAGGATTTTTCCTCAAAAAACCTACTTTTTTCCAACTTCCGCTGGGATTTCATTAAATTTGACCTTAGGAATCGATTCTACGGGAAAAATTACCCCTAGAAATGACTTGTCCAAGCCCATTTTCAAAACTTTAATTTTTACCCCATTTTTGGGGGAAGGGGTAGGCATGCCCAAAAAATTCAACTTTTGCAAACTTTTTTTTTAAATTTCGGGAGACCCATATCCGATGTATTTTTTCCCGAGGAATCCAAATCTGTTAATTAAATTCTCGAAATCCCACGGGAAATACGATTTTTCCTCAAAAAACCTACTTTTTTCCAACTTCCACTAGGATTTCATTAAATTTGACCTTTGGAATCGATTCTACGGGAAAAATTACCGCTAGAAATGACTTGTCCAACCCCGTTTTTGAAACTTTAATTTTTACCCCATTTTTGGGAAAGAAGTAGGTAGGTATGCAAAAAAAACAAAGAAACAAATAAAACTATTTTACCGGATCAAAGAAAATCTCTATCCCGGTGTATCCCTATAAAGGCAACCTTCGGGTTCGTGATAAATGGAATCCTCTCTTTCTCTCGAAAATATAATAGCGGAGTCCTTCAATCCGTGGGATTAACGGCGAGTGATTTTTCGACATGTTAAAACAACGTCCAACTGCTCCGTAGGAAATAGCTTTCGAAGTGGGTACAGGGTAGGTATACACGGTACACGGTACTACCGCGGCAATGATGGTATTAGTGGCTGTAGTGGTAGTAAGTCTCTTCTTTAATCTCCCGAAGAAAAAGGACATAATTGGTTGTCAGTCAAAAAGTCACTGCCAATTCCCTCGAGGCTTTCTTTCCTCTATTTCTTCCTCCTCCTCCTCTTCTTCTTCTTCTTCTCCTTTTCTACAAATCCACATACAGACAAATAGATACGTGTACGTCTAAATCTAAGACCGTTATAGGTGTCCCTCCCATTTTCTATCTCCGCGTCTAAACGCTCTCGAGTATATTATTCTTCCTCTCGGATTTTTCTTCTCCTCGCAAACACAATGGACGATATCCGTCTCTGCAGCAAAATCATTTGTCCGCGCATCGTTCCACGCAGTCGACGTGTCTTTTTGCCTCCCCGATCGTCTCTCTCCTTCTTTCCGGTGAAGATTAATCGCTTTGGAGGATACAAATTGACTTCACTAATTTGTTGAATCAAAGGCCGATCATTTTTACGGGTACCGTGGGTCGTCGTAACCTCGCGCACCTCCAAGATCGGTTCCCATAAGGAAGGAGGAAGAGAAAATTGGGACGCACGGGTCACCATTAATAATAATTGGACGGGGAATTGTTTCGAAAAAACACGGAGTTAATTTTAATAAAATAAAAAAAAACAATAAAAATGCGAAGTTGGTGTTCGTTAATTAATGAACATATATAATAAAAGTGACGCCCGAGAAGCTGATAACACCGTCGCGTCGGTCCACAATGGGAGACAAAAAGGAGCCGGGCGTTTTCGAGCTGCTCATTTAAATGAACTTGGATTATAATGAAATTTGATAAATAATTCATGTCCGGAGGAGAGTCTTTCTCTCTCTCTCTCTCTCTCTCTCTCTCTCTCTCTCTCTCTCTCTCTCTCTCTCTCTCTCTCTCTCTCTCTCTCTCTCTCTCCCATCTCTCGCGGATGGGAAATTATGAAAGAAAGCGAGATAGGGCGACCGCGATCGGCCGATCGAGCCATCGATCAATCGATGGGTCGATCGATAGATAGGCTCGACAGGCCGTAATATATCGCGCCCCGATAAAATTCCGTATCGGGGAACCTGATTTAATGTGCCGTTAATTAAGCACAAGTCGGCTAATGAATAATTTCATAGCTAAATCCGTCAATGATATTCAATTTATGCAAATATATACCTAATATTGTATCATAGGGGTATCGAGTAGTCGAGAATCGAAAGGACGCGTGTCCTCTATTTACGAGTTAGCTCTAATTTTATACCTATACTGGGTTGTCCGGAAAGTTCGTGCCGATTTTCAAGGAAAATTGATACCGAAAATCGGCACGAACTTTCCGGGCAACCTAAAATAGGTTTTTTTGAGGAAAAATCCTATTTCCCCTTGGATTTTGGAAATTTTGACAAAGAAAATGGATTCCTCGGAAAAAAATACATCGAATATGGGTCTCCCGAAGTTCCAAAAAAAAGTTTCCGAAAGTCGAATTTTTTGGGCGATTTTTGTAAATCGACTTTTTAGGATTTTTGCGAGACTTCCGTTACTAAAATTCCAGATAATATAGTTTCTTGTTCCAATACATAGAAATTTCTCGGAAAAGAAAAACAGACATGGGGAGAACAATGATACATATTATTATGAAACGTTATCTCTCATTATCTCCTCCAACTTTTTGTTTCCTATAAATTCATCATTTCCTTATCGATCTTCCCTCTCGCTCAAACATTTGATCCTCCATCTCTCTCCAGCTCGTATTATTCTTTATTCGGAAAGGTATATGTGTATCCAGTTACATAATTATTTATTTGACTTGGACTTGGATCGATGGAATAATTAATATCTTATCAATTTTCATAAAAGGCTGACGGGTTTTATCGCATATTCTCTAAAGCGATGAATTTCGACAAACCGATGCATGTGTGCTGGATTAGACACACATACACGCACGCACACACACGTCGACGCTATGCGGATATTATAGACACGATTTAAAATAAACTGATAAGCTCTGATAATGATCCCATTCGTTATCACCTGACGCACGGTTACACCTTTACCTCTTTTATTATTATTTTTGTAGCTCCGCCGGAATTAATTGTAGCTCCGAAATACGAAGCCAAGAATCAAGTCTGTCATGATACAATTTTAATTTCCTCTACCGATTCTTTATTTGGAAATTTCAGATTTTTTTTGGAAAACAAAGAATGGAAATTAATTATTTCAAAGAAAATTTTTATTAGAAAAATGCTGACTCTTTTTGGGGCTCAAAATTTTCGAATTCATTTCCTGCCAAAATTTCTCGAAATTTATAATTCGGAAATTACTAAAATCACAATTTCCAAAAAAATAGAATTGACTCAAATTAGACTTTTAGCTCCTTGAAAGATTGCATTTAATTTTAACGCGCCTGGATTCCTCCTTGAAAAATAACAAAGAAGAGAAAAAGGTGCAAAAAAAGGGGCAAACGACATGAAAATGAAATCTGGAACAGGATTCAAACATCTTTGTTCCTTTATGTGTCTTTCTTCTAATGCAAGTCGTCCATACTCGGGCTACGTATATAGTGCCTCCACCTCCTCCACAAATCGCATCTCATTTCACCCATTGTGTTCTGTACTTTATTACAAACCGAGGGAAAGAACGGGAGGAAAGGAGGAAAGAAAGTAACTATAAGCGAACGCGTAAGTAAAGAAAAGGATTATTATAGCCATTTGAGAATAAAAATTCTCTGTTGCAATACCAAAGTCGTATAACAAAGTGCCCATATATACACAATTATATACGTCAACGGTACCAACTTTTGAACCGACGGACAAACAAACAAAAAAACCCCCCATGGAAACCCGGGGAGGAAAAGAGAGGAAAAAAATCTTTTTGCAATAACAGAAAGCCACGTGTACCTCGATTACGCAACTCTTTGGAACGCACACGTACAAACGTTGTACGCACAAAGTTGTGGCAAATGTATACGAATTTCTAAAAATCACTCTCGGGGATATTTTGAGTCCGTACCTGGAATTTCAGAAATTCATTTTTTTGGGTACAAAATTGATTTCAAATTCACAAAAACCATTGTCAAACAAAAATTAATTACTTTCAAATTTTTTTAAATGCTATTTAAATATTATAATTATAATATTTTAAATTATAATATTTTTTATAATTATTAAAATTTTTTAAAATATTAAAAATGACATTTTAGTAACCACGGTACAATTAATTAAATGTAACATTAATGAAATATAACATATATATATATTCCATTCCCTTCTCGATAAAAGTCAACGACGCTTTTTTTTTCCTCCGAAAAAGGCGTCGTCACTTAAAAGGTACCTCCTGAAACACAGAATCTACATTCTTCCACCGTCAGCTGGAAATCTATCCGACACTTTGTCGCGAACGAAAGCCGACACGAGTCGTCTTATGTGGAATTGGGACTTAAAAGCGGCCCCCTAAGAGCTCGATATTCCTATTTCCAATTTTTTCTTTTCCTCAAAGATACGGAAAACTCTCTCTTTTCTTTGACTCCGAGTCTCTCTCTCTCTCTCTTTTTCTTCCATCCCGTCGTTCCTATCGCTCCCTCTTTCTCCAATTCATGGCTGCTACTCCTTCGGAACGTTAAGATAACCGTTTAGGGAACGACGTCGGTACCTTTGTTCCACCCACGACCTTTCCTCCGTATGCACGTGTGTTACATTTTGCAATTAATACCTTGTTTATTGTTCCGACGAAACTGTAGTGGTAACAATAAACAATGAGTAAATTGTGAATTAAGTGACACGCTGTTATTTGTAATTTTAGTTGTAAATTTCAGGTGTACGCGGAAACTAACTTCGGGGGGCACGTACGCGTCGCGTGTATGTGTGCGTATATGTATACACATATATCTTGTGTATGCGTATTGTTGTTTAATTGCGTTTAATGGAGCAACGACGGGGAATGGACGGTGGAAGGAACACAAAAATGAGATATTTTATTGGTTTTTCGTAAATTGACTGTTTTTTATCATTATTTTTCAATTTTCAAAGATTAAATAATTAAAAATTTCCGGGTTTGGGGTGTGTGTGTGTGTGTGTGTTGATTTATATGTGTTGTGATTAATAAATTATTCTTATTTTTCTTTATATAAATTTGCGTACATACGCGGCTCTCTAAAATAAACCAAAACGGAATAAAAATGGTACACGCAGCGGTTCCTTCCGAGTTCCGTTGGCACCCACACGAACGTACAAGTGAGTGACCTGTGTTACGATACGTTTAATATACGCACACATATTCCTTTTTTTCCTCTTTACACACATGCACACATGTATCTTCTCTTTCTCTCTCTCTCCCATACACGTACATTCGCATATACACACACATCAAATATGAACGCAGCATATCTCATACCCACCCATACATGTATGCGTTACATGTATGCATATGTGTACATATACGTGTACCTATAAGGCCCCAATGTAAATGCCCATGTGCCCGTGCGACATCGGAACGAAGCAGCTGTCCGCCAGGTGCGTTCTCAAACCAACCAATCGGGAAGCTTCCCTTGACATCGAAGGGTGCTCAACCTTCGTGCTAGTGCCCCGTCACACCCTCGTTCGTTTATACCTGCAACCTTTTTTCGCTCCCCAAAAAATTTTTTTTTTCTTGCTCTCTCTCTCTCCCTCCCACCTTTATTGGTACAATGTACCTAGGCACTAGGCGCACCGTGCCGAGTTCGAACCTTCGATAAACCTGTCGAATTTCATCTTGTCTATTGTCCGAATTCCAGATCCATCATCTTTTCCTGACGCGGCATCGCCCTTCCCCACCCCCTTTTTGTTTCCCCTTACGGCTCATGTTTACCGCCGTCCAATTGATTTGGTAGCGGTTCGCAAAAGGACAAGATTTTCCAAAATTCACGAATTCTCCAATTTCCTCTTAGGGAAATTCCTTTTTTCCGGGACATTTCAAAGTAGTGGTTCCCAAACTTTTTCTTTTGGTCCCACCGCCCCCTTTCCAGAAAAAATATTACTCAGCGCCCCCTGGAAATTGATTTTTTTTTTAATTTTACAGTTATTCATCGCCCCCCAAATGCACCTGTGGGCATCACCGCCCCCCTGAATCGCAGCAGCACCCACCAGGGGGCGGTGGCATGCACTCTCCATTCAAATTTCAATTTTCTAAAAATTTCTATCACTAAATTTTTTTAAGGCAAGGTCAATTTTCCATTGGATTCCCGTAAAGTTGCAGCCTTTCGACTTCAACGTTAAAAAATTCCCATTTCAAAAAAAAAAATACCTGTAGAGCGACGTAGGAATAACATAAGACACAATTAAGAGCAGGTAAAGGCGGTGAGTGAAATGTTGCAGGACGGAGGAGCAGAAGAAGTACTTGCTTCGGAGGCAGATACCACTCCCTTGTTACCGGTACCTTTACGTGGATAATGTAACAACAAAAGACAATGGACCTGGTTGGTTCTAGATTTCTGGTGGAAGGACCTGACGGCAGGTCCTTCCTCGTTCCTTTTTTTTCTTCCCCCCTCCCTTTATTTATTTCTCTCGATTTTTCTCTCTCTTTCTCTCTTCTCAGCCCTTCGCTAAACACGTATACGTGGCAGCAGGGAAAAAAGGGAGGATTAGCCACACATTTCAAAGCGTACACCCCGGATTCACCGTTTCCAATGTTAATCCCATTGTTTTAAGCACCGAAGGCTGGCTTGTAATATAATGAAAGGTTATTTTAAAATGCGCCGTTCGAAAAGTACATAGTAACCTTGCTTTTCTCTTTTTCGGGATTGGAAAAACCTCCGATATTTTTTTTTCTCCTCCATTCTTTCGACAAAAAAAAGTACGAACCCTAAAAAAAAAGAACGAAGATTGGAAATGTGAAAATATATTTTTTTTTTCACCCTCGCCGGGTTTTCCAAATTTTGTAATTTTGATCTTCCCCGAATTTCCAACGTTGGAGCTCCAAATTTCAATTAAAATTTTTAAAAAATTGAAAATTGGCACGAACAATTCGAAAATTTCGAATTTTCGAAAAATCGCGTTTCCAAAATTCAAGAAACCAAATTCCCAAAATTCTTCTTTCTTTCGGTGGAAAAATAATTGCCCTTTTTTGTAAATCAGATTTTCTTAAAAAAAAAATCCGTTTCAAACCCGGAAGAACTTTCCAAGCTTCGATCCTCGAGGTTTCACGGGGAAAGTAAATATTCCCTTTTTTTTCCCTATTACCGAAAGCCGGAAAGCAAAGGAGGGAGGCTTTTTCTATTTTCCCAACGAAATATCATGTCATAGGTCAGCGTTGTAGTGGCAAAAGAAATATATATTCTCTTTTCTGTATTTTCCGTCTCCCTTTTTTTTCCTCCATTCCCACCGTTTCTCCTGCTTTCCCCTACATCTGTAATTTTCCCCATGAGAAGAGAAATCCAACCGTTCCCCGAGGGATGATCGACGTAGTTAGCTGCTACCCTAAATTTTAGGAGTGACTATAGAAGACCAGAAGAGGAGGAGGAGGAGGAGGAGGAGAGGAAGAAAAAGAAGAGGACGAAGAGGAGGTTGAGGATGAGGATGAGAGGCTGCAAGAGGGAGACGAAAAAGAGAAAAGAAACGAAAGATTCTAATATACAGATAGAAAAGATGAAACGAGAAAAATGGAAAAAAAGAGAGAAGGAGGGAAAATCGACCCTCACCGACAACGCACTCAGGAAATGACCCATCCATTGGTCTGGTAATAGGATACTTTTTTGCCCGAAATACCCCCTAAAACGTATATTTGCTCGTAAAATGGGCCAACGGGAGCGAGATATAGTAATTTTTATCATGTTCGTTGGTAAAACTCGGAGGGAAAGACGCTTTCCTCTTTTTTTAAAAATTCCTTTGAAAAAAAAGATGCCCAAAATTTAATATCTACATTTCACAATCTAGAAATTCGAGTCAACAATTTCGTGGTTGTAAATTTTACCGCGTCACCAAGCGATGTATTTTTTATTATTTTTTTTTTGTAAAAATTTAATAAATAATATAAGTGGTAGTAATAATAATAATAAATTTGCTTTCTCGTTCGTCCACTGATAATTATTTCCTACAACCTGAAAATTACTGCATTCTCGATAAAATTCCCCCTTTTTTTTGTTCATTTGGTTATTTCTTCTTATTCTTCCTAAAAATTCACTCGTAGCTTCTACACGTCAAGAGCGAAGCGAAACCGCAAGGAAAAAATAACGCAAGTAAGAAAAAAAAATAAATGAAACTGCAACGGCCAATTTGATATGCAGTTAGAAAATTATCAAACAGTATCTTCTTCTTTTTTTTCCTTCCTCTCCATTATCATAATAATAGTAATAGCAATAATAACAACAACGACGACTTCAAGTACAGCAATTCAAGCCGGCAAGAGGTGTATTTATAGTAAAAGTCAATAAGTTCAGAGTACGTATGAAGTTCTCCTCGATCTTTTTGCATTCTTTTCAACTTAATCTAAAACAAGGGGGATTCTATGTATAAATTCCCGTGGATTGGCGGTAAATTAATATTTTATATTTACAACAACAACAATAATAATAATAATAATAATAATAATAATAATAATAATAATAATAATAATAATAATAATAATAATAATAATAATAATAATAATAATTATAATAATTATAATCGTGGGTATAAATGAGCCTTTTTATAAAATAATCGGGAAAGGAACGATTTCAAATAAGAAAAAAAAAGGGGGGGAGGAACAAGAATTAAAAACTGTAACTCGAGATATCAAAGAGTCAAAGATAAAAAAGGAGAGAAGAAAAAAGGATATAAACAAAAACAGCCCGAAGCGGTAAAAGTATTCCATAAGTTAAGAGTTATTCGGTGTAATCCTAAGAAGTTTTGAAATCGATGAAAAAACACTTCCGATGACTTTTCGTTGCTTTAAAAAAAAATTGAATTTTTTCTATTTTTATGATTCCCGTTCCGATCGTTCCTATTTTTATAATTTCAATTTTTGACAAATCCAAGGATCGAAAATCATTCGGAGTAACGGCAAAGATTGGTGGTTGCAATGGCAACCGAATCCAACGTACCATTTTTTTCGACTGCACAGTCACGGTTGGAATGGCTGCAATCTTTTTTTTTTTCTTTCTTTGCCAACACGTGCCTCTAAATAGCCATTCGTTCGCGGTGCATAAGAATACGCGAAGTCGATTGCGTTGGGAGATCTGGAGGTAGGTACCAAGGTAGGTACGATCAACCACGGAGATCTCCATGAAATCGGAACTAACCTGAGCCAAGGCAACTTGTACGTATCATCGTAACACACCAACCAACCAGGCTAACTTTAACATGGGATGGCTCGCACACATATCATTCGTGCATTCACACATAGACGGAAAACCTACACCTAAGGATACCATAGGTTGGGATTGGATTGGATTGGATAGGATAGGATAGAGTAGGATAGAGTAGGATAGGATAGGAAACGGTGCGGTACCGGCGCATCGCTCAAGGTAGGTAGGTACCTGCAATAAGAGAGAGAGAGAGAGAGAGAGAGAGAGAGAGAGAGAGAGAGAGAGAATCTTGGAACCCAATACCAACACCAACACCGATACGATGCACCTATATTATAAACAGGAACGCCGCGAAAGCGATGTGTTGCTCGAATGCATGGTGAGTACATGCAAGTTAGCACGGTGCCCGAGTACACAGGTGCATACGAGCTGCACTGTCTCTGTCTTTCTCTCGAGGCCTGCGAGTGTAACGTTATTGCATCCATGATCCATGCAGCATTTATGCTGAAAATCCAAATTATAGATATTTCCTCGTCTCCGCACCGGCAAAAGCACCGGCACCAGCACCGGGTAGAAGGTTAAGACCCCGAGAGTCCTTTCCACGGGTCAGGAGGTGAGAAATCCTTGCAGCGAGCGAGCGATAGATAGGCAGGCAGGTAGGTAGGTGTACCCCCTTTGTTCCCCGTGCGATAAGCGGTAATTTCAAACATCGCGTCTACAGCTGCACGCGTAATTGTAATTGCGGCATAAATAATCATCGAATCTTTCACGCCGTTCGCGGAGTGTAATTTCAGACGATGCTGTTGCGGCAGCTACGATGCGCCAGAGGTGGAAAAGGAAGAGCGAGGGGGGGGGGGGGGGGGATACGGGGTAATTAATGTTTCGTAGGAGATGAGGATGATTGAAAAATGGGATAATCGCGATTCTAACTGTCGGTGTAATTATTTGTACCGTGCGAGAGCACCATTACACGCCGTGAAAGCTGTCCGGCTCTCGAGCGATAATCGGATTGGTGGTGCTGGTGCGCTCCAACGGAAAAAATGCACAAAAGTGCGGTTTTATGGAAAACGTGAGGGATTTCGAAGGATATCGGGAATTTTTAAATTAACAACGAGGAGGTTGATGTTTTCAATGAGATAACGTTGGAATTTCAAAAATGATTTTTCGGGTACCGAGAATTTCAAAATTTGGGAAACTTCGAATGGCAATTTTGGAATTTATGAGAGTAAATGTAGAGATTTCCGGCTTTTGGATTTTTCACAGATTTTCGGGGATATTAAGATTTTCCAAATTGTGGCGAATTTAATTGAAATGCGTCTTCGATGGCTCGCGGGTCTAATGAAATTTCTATAAACGAAAATAAAATTCTACATTTTACCTTTAATTCGCGAGAGGAAGGAGACAATTTCATTTTCCACCGTCTCCTCGTTTTCCTCCGCGGGAGAAAGAACGAGAAATTACGGAAAAGGATCGATTTAGATTTTCGAGAACTCCACGCGACGAGGTTATAAATTCTAAAGAAGCTGAAGCCGAAGCTGAAACCGAGGCTTTAGAAAAAGGATGTTGGGCCTCGTTTAAGAGCCATGCCATATGGCCCAAAGGGACAAGAAGTATTCCCTTCCGTTTTTTTTTTCCTTCTCTCCACCCACATATATCTTTTTTCCTCGTTTGATGTTTCCTGCACTCTCTCTCTCTCTCGTTTTTTTTTCTCCCTTTAATTTTATACACTAGCGTTTCGTTTCCATTATTTTCTTTACGGCAATAAAAAACGAGACCCTAATTTCAAATTCTTTTCTTCGTCGTAAAAGAAAAAGGTTCTTCTTCCTTTATCGCAGGATTTTGAATATAAAAGTTGGAGTTATTTTTATCGGGAATTGTAATTTCCATATTTTAATGAAAATGGATCAATCTATCGCTATGCTAAAGCATAATATATATTTATATATCTATATATATAATATAGTAAATGTTGAATTATTGATATCTAATATTTATAATCAACGTTTATTATGCTGTATAATAAATATCAATGTTTCGTTGTTGTCTTTCAATATGGATATTTGTATAAATGTTTAATTATTAATATTGAACATTTACAATCAATATTAATTGTGTCGTATAAGAAATATCCATTTATTATTATTATTATTATTATTATTATTATTAGTATTTCAGGAAAAATTTTCGATTCGAATAAATAAGCCCCAAAGATTGATTTTTATTTATATAATAAAAAAATTATGCTTACCACTACCTTGATTTAAAAAAACCACACCCCGAGATAAAAAAAAATTGAGACTCACCTGAAACAAAAAAAAAATAGACTGACATTAATATTTATATTATTACTTTTATTATTTTATTACAATTAATTATATCGATCGATGGCTCTTCCAAATAAATAGCAGATCGGCTTTACATAAATTACGAATGAATTATTATTTGATCTAATCTTTTTGTTTAATGACATTAGTGATAAATAATCGATTATCAATTATTCCTAAAATTATCAATTTACTGAAACCAATCATTTTGTTTTTTTAATACAAATGTGACGCAATTAGGTGCATCAGTATATCACTGACAAGAAATTTGGAAACCAAACAACGACTAATATTGCTTACACTCGATACCAGGGCCGATAAATTACCGGTGCAACGTTGCACCTTGCAAGTATAGGTGTTATCGTGTGCGGAGATGGGTAGGTTCGGAGACACATTTCTAATTACAATGGACTACCGGACCATCGAACTATTGCCAAAGCTACCATACGGGTAGCAACGCCTATTTACTTCTGCATTAGGCTTTGAAATCCAGCCCATTTGCACCTACGATTAATCACAAATGCATCAAATGATATCCCTTATTCGTTCATTGCAGCGAATGAACACCTTCCGTTGCATCGACGCGACGTACTCTTGCACTCCATTCGCTTCCTTCGTACAAAATCAAATTTACGTTCATGGGAAATTCCTTTTTTCTCCCCATTTTAATTGCAACGATTCATTCCTGAAATTGCCCCGAAAAAAAAAAAAAATGAATCTCCTTTTGGGCGCGACCGAAGCACTCCCTTTCCCTTAGTAACGGACAAACTATGCAACTGCAGCTAATACATCCAGTCCGGGTACGGACACTGATACGAATGCTAATCACTTAATAATGAATTATCAGCGGTTAAATAATTTACAATAAATTACATATTAATTACGGACAATAACGCACTCCGGCCATATTATGCGATTACATATAATATATAGTCGACACCGGTACACAGATACACAGAATGCAGAGACATGTGTAATTCGTGGAGGCTAATAGTGGAGTTTCGGGATGCTGGATCCTGGATACTGGAATATATCCATGGCTTGTAACCATTATCCTCATCCTGGAGAACACGCGTGAGTACATATGTATAGTAATATGTTACGTGTATGGTAGTAAAGCTGTCCCTCTCTCCATAGAAATGAACATGTTGGTGCAAAATCGTCTTTACCCATACGTGTGTGTGCCCACACATACGCGTATACGTGCAAACACATGCATATTTCAGCATATAGGTGCAAATACGTGTGTGGTTATGTACCAAACTTGGGTATATATGTATGAGCAAGGGGTAAATACATACCTAGGTATGCATCTCTACACATATGGTATATTCAACTATATACATATGCATTATACATAACACACATATATATACATACATACATATATACATATGCGAATTCCGAAAAGCATATGTCGGATGCACTGGATGGATGTGTGCGGGAGCGAGTATAGTACATATATGTAAACATGTGTGTGTGTCGTGTGTATATGTGGAGTTTGTCTATATCTTGTCCGATTATTAGTGTGTCACACGCGGTTGATTTGGTACCAGAACGCACGGCTTATAACGTGCTTTAGCCAGGCCAGGCCAGCAGCGTGGTAGGTGTATACATATAGCGGAGAAGTATAGTGGCCATAGCAGTGGTGGCATGCAGAGGCGCCAGCTGGATATGTTTCTGAACATCCTCATCTCCTACCACTGCTGATGACGTTGATGATGACGAGGATAATGACCCGGAGGCTGCGGCTCCGCTCCGAGAGATGTGCGATTTCAACTTCCAGTTATTAATCCCCATATCCATTTCTTATTCGACGGTATTAAAGAACCTCACTTTGCACCTTGCTTCGCCACCTTTCGTCGCACGCGTGCGTGCGTGGATTTTAGGTATACCAGCGACAACGCGTGCACGCTTTTTGCGTCCTATTGGCGGTCATCGAGGAACTCGAGTGACTACGACGCGGAATTTATTCAATTGAAATTGAGATTATGCCCGAAGAATTCGACTTTTGCGAACTTTTTTTTTTAATTTCGGGAGACTCATATCCGATGTATTTTTTTCCGAGGAATCCAAATCTGTTAATTAAATTCTCAAAATCCCACGGGAAATTGGATTTTTCCTCAAAAAACCTACTTTTTTCCAACTTCCGCTGGGATTTCATTAAATTTGACCCTGGGAATCGATTCTACGGGAAAAATTACCCCTAGAAACGACTTGTCCAACCCCATTTTTGAAACTTTAATTTTTACCCCATTTTTGGGGGAAGGGGTAGGCATGCCCAAAAAATTCGACTTTTGGAAACTTTTTTTTGGAACTTCGGGAGACCCATATCCGATGTATTTTTTTCCGAGGAATCCAAATCTGTTAATTAAATTCTCGAAATCCCACGGGAAGTAGGATTTTTCCTCAAAAAACCTACTTTTTTCCAACTTCCGCTAGGATTTCATTAAATTTGACCTTGGGAATCGATTCTACGGGAAAAATTACCCCTAGAAATGACTTGTCCAAGCCCATTTTTGAAACTTTAATTTTTACCCCATTTTTGGGGGAAGGGGTAGGCATGCCCAAAAAATTCGACTTTTGGAAACTTTTATTTGGAACTTCGGGAGACCCATATCCGATGTATTTTTTTCCGAGGAATCCAAATCTGTTAATTAAATTCTCGAAATCCCACGGGAAGTAGGATTTTTCCTTAAAAAACCTACTTTTTTCCAACTTCCGCTAAGATTTCGTCAAATTTGACCTTTGGAATCGAATCTACGGGAAAAATTACCCCTAAAAACGGTCTGTTCGACTCCGTTTTTGTAGCTTTAACGTCCGCCCTGTTGGCAGAGCAGAGGATTAGGTCGAAAAATTCGGCTTTTGGGCAGACTTCGATAAGATTAAAAGTAAATCTTATCTATATTATAGCCACATACTCATATATTTGAAATATATATATATACATAATTTTTTAGAACTGTATACATATATATAAAAATATCCTTCGAGGTTCCTATAGACTAGAGCGAGTTCTTGTCAAACTAGTTTCCTGGTTGAGTTGCTCTCTGTCGAGTTGCTGCTGCTCATTGGGAATTTCAAGCCTATAGAAAGGGAAAGGGAGAAAGAGCGGACAAAAAAGCAGCGATAAAAGGAATGAAAGAAATTACTAACGAAAAAAAAGGAGCAGAAGGGAAAAAATGAAAAAAAAAAGAGAGAGAGACAGGAGCCACAAAATAAAGCCCAAAAAGGATCATGAGTTTAAGCGTTGCAACTCTACGGTTCGCCATGTATACATAGTATTAACCGGATATGAAGTATGTTGGAACGAACGCGTTAGAGAGAAGAAAAGGGAGAAAGAAGAGCAAGTACTGCGAAGAATGAGAGAGAACGGAAATGACCATGCCTTAAGTTTACCCCGAGGGACTTTGATCAAAAACGGGTTTAGCGAGACACTTAAAAGCGGAAATACGTACCTCGGCGACTATACGCTTCTACTCCGACCCCCCCAAAAAAAAGGAATTGGGCGAAAAAGGGAAGAAAAAGGAAACGTAATTGGATTATTAAGCAGTTAAGCGGCATTATTTCCAGTGGAAGTGCAATTTTATTTGCAAATAGAAATTCGGAAATTAGATCCGAAAAAAAATTGGAAAAAAAAGAGAATCCGAAGTTAATTAAAAATTATTTCCTAAATTCCCCAGGAATTAAATTAAAAAAAACCTAATTGTCGTTGATTTTTCCTGGTTCGATTTCTACCGGATAAAATGGAAACTAAAAAAAAAATTCGAAAAATAGAAAATGTGGAATCGATCCAAAATTATTTCCCAAATTCCACGTAAATTAAAAAAACCTTGACTGCCCTTGAAATTTGTCGGTTCCCAAATCGAAAGAAAATTCGATTTCTGCCGGATAAAATGGAAACTAAACTTTGAAAAAATTCGAAAAATAGAAAATGTGGAATCGATCCAAAATTATTTCCCAAATTCCACGTGAATTAAAAAAACCTTGATTGCCGGTTGGAAAATTCAAAGAAAATTGGATTTCCTCGAAATAAAATCGAAAGCGTGCTCGCGTCCGGGCTGAGTTGGGAAAAGTTCCATGACGTTTTCTGAACGGTTATGATTATTAATGAGAGTTCAATTGAATTCATCTTAGATACAGGCGAACCGAACCGGCTATATAGATATAGCAGAGCCACGTGAATATCCATATATCCACAGCGTCAACCCCGATCTACATGGATCCTACGCTACGGACACATGTGCAAGCGATTTGGTATCAAAAGGCTTTATTGCCGCACAGTCGAGTTCTTTACGATCCTTCCTTCTGGCAGCGAAGCCTCCGTCGACGACGTATATTAAAATACGTTTCATCTCGTTCTGCCGTGTACACACCATTAAACTACATAGTCGAATTGATTTAGACCGAGATGGTTATCTGCGGGAGTTAGAATATCGGTATCTGTCGAGATGACGGTTACCTCAAAGGAATTATCATAAGCTATTAGAGCTCTAACGGTATTACAACAGCTTTGTAATTACATTGCTGCCATTGTGTTTGTACTATACCCTGCAAATGCATGTATTTGCACACGCACACACACGTATACGCATTTACGCGGACGTACACATACACACACACACCTAGTATTAATATACATAACGCATTTAAGATGAAGATGTATTGACACGAGAGAGTTTCAGTCCCGAGAGACAACGGCAGAATAAGAGGAGGCAAAACGTTAAGTTACGTCTTCTTTTTCCATCTCTCGTCGTACTCGGAGGAGACGCTGTGTCGTGCCGGTGTTTCCTCAATGGTGGAATAGGAATTCACCTCGTCTTATTATTCCACTTCCACTTAATTATCATTTTTCTTCTCGTGACGTAACATCGACAGGTGTCGATTGACAATTCCGTTAATACGGGAAATAAAAGTAGCCAAGAGATCCGACATCCTCTTCTCTTTGGGCAAACGAGAGAAGCGAAGAGGCAGATGATTTTCAGGGAGATTTCGGGACCCCGGATAGGTCCCGAAATATATAAAAAATAAAACAAAATAAAAAACATAAAAACTGCAAAGCACGTACTGGGCAAAAAAAATGATAATTATAATTTTTTTTACAATTATGAAAAATGTAGTATTAAAAATATATTTATTCCAAGAAATATTTTCAGTCAGGCAGGTTAACAAAAAAAAAAAAAAGAAACTACTCGGTAATTATTAATATGTGTGCCAACAACCCGCCCTAGGACTTGCCACGTCCTAGTTGACAATAATAGAACAATCCCTTTTTTGTTTTTATCAACGTTCCTTTTCTTTCCTCGATAAATTCTAGACGTCGACGTTATTACACACAATCCATGGGAAAATGAATTTTTCATTTCCTCCGCCAGGGGAATCACATATAATTAATCAGTAGTCGCACTGAAAAAAGAAAAAAAAATATATATTCATCGATTCCAACTATTCCACGCTCTCGAGTTTCAACGATTAACCTATTAAGGTAAATCAAAACGAATGATCCCTTTTTATTCCCATCCCCCCGGGGCTGGCAACCCCATTCCAGGGGATGAAATGTGCATTTCGGGTAACTTTTAACCACAGTTAACATTATTCCAAGTGCTTTCGCGATCGGGTCGACTGTAAGTTAAGTAATTAAGGCGCTAAAATAAATAAAAATAATGGGGGCTCTTATTTTCCAGCCTCCCCTTTTGGCAATCCCCCGTTTCCGGGGGTAGATTAAGCGCGATTGCCGCTAAAACTGCACGTTCCTGCGGATTCCAAGGTGGAGATCATTTAGTAAACAAAGTAAAGTCCTAATGAAAACCACTGGTAACGAGTTCATAAGCCAGCGAGAAGATCTAGAGATGCTTATGCACACACACACACACCCACACATACGGAGGTTCCCGGTGCATGTGTGACATAAATGCAATTGCATAGCACTGAAATAATGTACAGTGTCGTTCAAAAACAGCCTGCTTTTGGGTACACACACACGCGCGCGCACACACACGCATGTATATATTACATACGCGTCTTCGTATAATTTCTATTTCTCCTTCTCCCTTTCTCCCTTTATCGCTCATCCACTTTTCTCTCGCTTCTCCTCTATTTGTCTCATTCGCTCTTCCTACTACGTTAACAATGGTGTGCAAAGCAGATTAACAAACAGAATAAGCTAACGCATAATCGCATTATTTCTAGCTAAGCCGCATTTAAATTAGATAGAAATTCCATTTAACGAAACAATGCTGGAGGGTGAGTCATTCTCGCCCTCCTTTCCCACCCCCTCTTTCCTCCGTACGCCGTATTATTATATACCGGCTCTTATTATAGGTACCAGTTTTCCTATCTTCAATGGCTATTTTTGCCGCGACTAAGAAGAAAGGACGGTAATCGTTACGTCGACAAATTTCGTCCATTCGGTAATTGCGACTTTCACGAACCGTTTCCCGTTTTACGCACCCCCTCCCTTTCTCCCTCTTGAGCATGCCAAGCTCGAAATTCCGGCAAATCCACCCTTTCCCCCCGATTCCACCCTTTCTAGAAATTATTTTTCAATTATTAATAAACATTTTACCGCGTTGCAATAACGTGTACCATTGCGACCCACGCGGCGCGATCGTACGGAGTCACGAATTTTTTTACTTCCACCATTGCAATTCTTGTATATTTTTGTATCGTCTCTCTACTTTACTCGTCCGATGTTATTAAAAACTACACGGGTACCGCATCTTCACCGTCTCGTTACTCGCATTGTTTGTAATTTTCCCTCTTGTACCGTGGTAACAAGGACGCGTATATACTTAAACAAATAAATAAGCGAAATAAAGAAATACGAGCGCCTCGAAAGCGGCCTTGTAACGGAAATCGTCTGTAAAACACCTCAAAGGATTCTCTTGCGGGAAACGAAAGGCTCGAAATAACTGCATCTGTCGGGTGCAATAATTGCATTCTATCATGACTTCGAAATACCACTTATCGAAATCGGATAAAAAATATCGAAAAAAAAAAAAGAATCACGATCAAGATTCTTCTTGCCTAAATAAAGCAAGTAAATAAAATGATTATCTTGTGGCAAAATTGATTTTTCCCCTTTTTTCCAGATCAATTTTTTTTTATTTTTATAAAAATGTACTTATAAAAACCTGAGAAGTAGAAAATTGCTTTTTGCATTAAAAAAAGTTATAAAAATATTTTAGGAAATTTCGGTTCAAGCGTATAAAGAAAAATTAGAGATTCAGAAATTTTCCAATTTTCTCTTTTTTCGTCGTTTAATTTTCGATAAGAAAATTTCCGTTTTCAGAAAATCCCGAAAAAATTTGAAAATTACAATTTGTCCAATTATCCACTTGGAAATGTTTTTGTAGGTGCTCTAGTTATTATTTTCGAGATTATTTCGAAAATTCGCTTTTTTATCAATTTTATAGTAACTGTAGAAAATATAGGTACATACAATGACATTAAAACGAAAGAAAAAATTCATTAGGTTCAAATTCCATTCCAGAAAAATTCAAAATTTTTATCCGAGTCCCCCCAGAAAAAACAAAATTGAAAAAAAAAATGATATACCTGAGGACCACCGCCGACGATGGACTGATAAGCCGATTGAAAGACACTTCCCAATTGCGTGAGACTCTCGTCTTCCATTTGGAACATGATTTCCGGCCCGGGGGAGCCATTATTGTTGAGATTGTTGTTGTTTCCCATGAGTTTATCGGCATTGTTCGATGATATGTCACGCAAAATGGTATTAGATTGCATTTTTCTTCTCTTCTTCTTCCTCCTCTTCCGGATCTTCGCCTCGAAGGTGCTGAGCAAAATCACTACGACCGATTGCAATGTCACTATTTTTATTGTACTCACGATTACGATTACTATCACAGGAGACGCGCGTAACGCTAATCCTTCTCGATAATCCGACACTTCCAAATCGACTTCGACTCCAATTACTCCTTCTATTATTATTATTATTCTTACGATTATTAATACTAATATGAACAAACAACAATAGTCAATTATCGGACGGTCATGAAATTCTTTTCGACCGTATTTCGGCCTGTATCAAATCTTCTCTGCACTCAGCGAATGCAAACTAACGGCGCCTTTTGTCGCCATTTTTTCACGTAATTCTTAATTATTGGGTACTTTCTCCTCTTTCTTCTTTCTCTTCTTTTTCTTCTTTTTTACTTCAGCGACGAAATCAATTCCTTTTCTCCTCCCGCCGCTCCAATTTCTTCCTCGATGGATTATCACAACAAACCGCACTGTTTCCAGCCGAAAAATTAATTTTATAAACCAAAAAAAATGCGACTATTATTATTATTATTATTTTCCTATTTTTCCACAGTTTTCAATTATTCGGGAAATTCGCCGTGGATTCACTCGCGTTCTCATCATTCGGCGATTTTTCTTCCCCCCGAGTTGAACTTCTCATGGATTCATTTCCCACGAAGGCGAGCGAGAGAATCTCAAAAACTGTCTCGCAACCGGTAGGATAAAAATCACTAAACTTCAGTGAGTCGACGAAATTATTAAAAAAAAGAGCCTTTTCGATGGAACACTTTCGATGGTAGACGATGTCACTGTTGTGGGAGATAAAATAACGCGCGGGTTAATTAATTTTCGGTCACTCACCGACGGTCGGGTACCGGATCATGATTTGAGCCGATACCGGACCCCTCGTAAATTGAATTGCCATAATTTTGATTTTTTTTTTTGGGAATTTTGAGAAATGAACAAATGCGGACTCGGGTGCTTCAATTTCGTTCCCTTTCCCGTTTAAGTATGACGTTAGTCTGGCGAGGGTACGGGGGTATGATAAAGAAAAAAAACAAATTTGATTTTTATTATTTTTTTTTTTCGAAATATGGTATCCGGGTAATTAATTAATAATTAATAATAACGATAGTAATAAAACATATGTAATAAAAATAATTGGGAATTTGTAATAAATAATTCAGTGGAGGGGGAAAAAAAATATAGATATTGGGAATCCTCGGAACGAACCACGTTTTTCTGCCATCGGACATGTGTGCGTTTCAAGACGAGTCCGTGTGTACAGAAAAAAAAAGGCTAGCTTCGCTCCAACCGACCGACCGCGCGATAAACCAGCCGATGCTGCACGAAAAGGGAACGGAATTAAGGCACCGGGTTTCTTATTTTGTTGTACACGTATATATATGTTACCTATTGCATCGTATCAATGAACCGCACAAATACGTACACACTGACAACGACGACACATATTACACAACACACACATATCTATGGAATATCATTTACGCATCGATTTACATGAATATGTAAAGCACGTTAGACATTTCCCCCCGTTCACGCAATGTTTATGTAGAACCCAAGAAAGAAGGCGAAAAAAAGGGAAAGAAAAAAGAAGGAATTCGCCGCGACTATCTACGACGCTCCAACCTTGATTGTATCGATTCCGTTATTTAATTGAATATATTATTCATCATACTTTCGCGACGGTCTCGTACGTACGCTTCTTCCCTATCTTCCGCAGATTCTCAATTATTTTTGTTTCTTTTCTTTTCTTCCCGAAGTAACACAGAAACACCGATTACTGCGTTAAACGTAAAACGTACACGTACACATCCATATCCACACACACGTATGCAATTCCAGTTTTCAATGTGGTGCGCGATGATGATGTTGTATATACTCTCTCTCGCTTTGGTAAAACGCTCGCAATCTACAGGGTGTGTTGCGATAAACTCCAACATCGACGAGGTACGCGACGCGACTGACGCTCTTGGTGGAAGAGGGGAGCGCGTTCTAACAACCCCACCATTTTACTCCGAGCCCTCCGCGCCCCACCCCCTCGCCCGGAGCCCTCTCTTTGACTCGATTCTACGGTCTACGTACTCGCTCTCGTACACTTACATATATATACTACTACATCGCCATCACTACTACACTATTGCTACTACTACTAGTCTACTACAGATCCTACCGCTGCTGCTACTAAACTACTACTGCCACTACTACTACTACTACTACTATACTCTACCATCACACTACTTCTGGTACAGTGCTGCTGCTGCTGCTGCTGTTGTTTATTAATCTACTACTGGTACGAGGTATAGTAGTAGAATAGTTGTACCGCTTAGTGTACTTGGATACTATACCACTGTTTAATTATTGCATTACTGTTACTATTATCCGTTGAATCATTATATTGCTTAAGATTTCGATTATATTATATTTTAATAATACTCATCCCTCTGTCCCATAATACGAAACTTGATAGTTTTCGTTTCGTGGCCAAGGAGAAAACTATCGAGTATTTATGGGACAGAGGGAGTATATTACTACTATTACCGACTGCCACCACTACAGATGCATCGTATAGTAGCGATACTACCGCTCAATTTGCTACTATACTCCCTCTATGGCTCTGAGTTGAAATTACCGTTTTGTAATTTTCAAACATGGGTGTTATTTTATTTTCACCACATCTCCCACCGACACGGGTACTATTACCATTTTCTACTATACTGCATCATTTTCCATTCCATAAAACTTACAATTATAACCGTCAAAAGTAAATAAGCAAGTACATATGTTATATTACTCCGAATAAAAATATGTACGTAATATTCGCAAAGGACAGAAGCACTGTAGTGTCTTTCCCTTTCTTTCTCTCGATCCCCCTTTTCTTCTCTTTTCCTTTACGTTACATTGCTTTACTTTACTTTACTTTATTTCACTTTTTTATTCCCTTCCCCATCTCGCTGCTATTCTATCTCTATTCATTCCGAAACTTTTTCCATCCATCCATCCATCCATCCATCTCTTTCTTTCTTCTTCCTTACTGACTACTGTTAGTCGAACGATCTTTCTTCCAGGGATACCTCCTCACTTGCTCTTATGTACGTTATAGGAGCGCGCGCGCATGTATATAAACATATATACAGCGAAGAAAGAGAGAGACAAAGTCAGAGACGGAGTCAGAGACAGAGAGAGACGTCGAAACGGAGAGTGAAAGAGGAAGAGAAAGAGAAAGAGAGAGAAGGGAAAGGAGGGGAGGGGAGGACAGAGAAAGATACACAGACATGGAGACTTGCCACACACGTACACCGTGGATGTAGGTGGTGCGAGAGTGTGTATGTGTACACATACAAAACGGTTCCATAGCACACAGGAAGCAACCCCTAGCGAGAAAAGGGCCTGTTTTTGCCCTCGGATTCAACATTACGGAGACTCGTAGGTTCTGTTTCTGTTCCGCTGCTCCATGCACATGTTCCTACAGTACTGAAAACATCGACCCACTTGTTGAGTTTCCAAAAGAACGTCTTTTTTTTTTCCTTCTTTCTCCTTCTCGCACGTTCGCTCGCTCGCTCGCTTTTCCCCATTTTTTTATACCTCTCTCCGCGATAAAACGTACCGTTTTGTCAAAAACGAACGGAACAAGTGATTAAACAAAGACTCGAATTACGAATCGAGGGATACAAAGGTGTCGAGTTTGGACTTCGAAAACGCTTCAACAGTTGAAATTAGTCGGAAAATGAAATTTCGAGTCAAAATTGCGGGATTTCAGATTTCGAATCTGGGTTAAAATCCTTTTTTCCTTTTTTTGTAAAGGAAAAAGGGAAATAATAAATACGACTGACACATATTTTAAAAAAGGAAAAAAGATGCACGCATTTTACCGACCGTGGGTAAAAATGGATACACAACCAAGTTGCGTGTAAATTACGTGCGATTGTTGCGATTTTTTAATTTTGTCTCTCAGTAATTATCGAAACCGATATACACACGTTGCCGTTTCCACGCATAATTCAATACATTGCGTTACATGCGTACAATTCCCCCGGCTGATAATTCGCGTAATAACAAAGATAAACAAAATGTAAAAGTCGCTACGAGCGTTACCAGCGACAATGCACTTGCAAAAAAAGAGCAACGAATAATAACTCCATAAATACATTTCGATTTATTTGTTGCCTTTTTCTTTGTACGTTCGTATTGCATATACGTGTGTGTGTGGTTGTGTGTAACAGGTTAAACGTGCACGGGTTGTTTTTTATACCCCAAAGCTACTTTTATTTAAATTCCAGTTGATATTATAATAATTGCAAATAATAAAGATCATTGTTAATTTTTTATTTAACGACTACTATTTTATACTATATTTTCGGGAACTCTCATTCGCAATAAAAAAAAATGAGAGAGGGATAGGAAAAAAAATGGAAAAAATAGAAAAAAAAAAATAAGAGAATGATCCAAAAGAATCCGCGAGACTCGCCAAGTGGGTTAGATTGGGTTAGGTTATTATAAACCTCTCGAGCACTCAGCGTGGGTACGACACTAAAATTACTCACGCATCCACCAGCAAACGTTAGCGCTGCTACACCTCCATGGCGCCGATGTATCGTGTCGATACGCGCCCCCCGATTTTTTTTTCCCCCGTTTTTCCCACAGAAATTCTACCGAAATTTCGAGTCCACGGCGTTTTCTTCGAATTCAATATATGCAAATTCGAGCTCTGATATTGCAAAAGTCTCTCCCTGCGAGACTTGAACCGTCAAATTTTTTGAAAAGTGCAGAAATTTGGATTTTTCGAAATCAAAGGAAAAATTCAAAAACCATTTGTCCCCGAAAATCAATTTTTTTTCAAAATAAAAAAACGGATTTCCTTCAACTCCCAGACACTTGCGAGATTTCGCTTGGCTTCCGATAGCGAAGAAACCAACCTATGTACTTCCAATTGTTCGCTATCGGGAGCTTTTGCGTTAGTCACCATAAACACATACTTGATATCGCGTAAGGAAGAAATGTATAAATATAGTTTGGAGTCTCAAACGACTCTTGTGCGATTAAAAAGTTTAACTGATGTTTACTTAAGAGACTAAATTAAGCTAACTGATGGTGGAAGATGTTTGCGAGCAAGCTAGTATTTGCCGAGAAGGGACTTCATTGCTTTCGTACATACACGATGCCATCGTGTCTCGCATTTGTCGTTCTTTTAATTTATCGTATCGAGTATCGGCCAACGAGATCACTCTTAGATTCGGCGAAAAGACGAGGGCGAAGAGGAAAAAAAAAATTCGTAAATCAAGGAAACGCGTCGAAAATCTGAATATTTCAGATAATAAATAAAAATTGAAGAAAATCACGGAATATTTTTTTATCGTTTGTTTCTGAATTTTTATTCTACAACAAATTCTGAATTTTTATTCCACAAAAATTTCTGAATTTTTGCTCTACAATTATTTATAAATAATTCGAGAAATTTGTAGAAAAGTGTCTTCCAATATTTTCATAAAATTTTTTCGTTCCGAGGCGAAATTTTTCTTCGACGGAGGAGGAAAGAAAAAACGTCAGAATTTGAAGACACTTTGGTGAGCGTTGTTTCGTCATTGAACGTGCAACAAATAATTAGGTAACCTCGTTCGACCAACTGTGTAAACTCCGCTACTTTATATCGAAGTAAGCGAGGTAGTAGAAGTAGAAAAAAATAAAAATGACGGGGAATGAGACGAAGACGCGTAGAATATTTCTGATCAATATTGATACACTTGATACGCACGCTAAGGATATAATTACAAATATTGTACCTTGTCACAAAAGCGGAGACATCGAAATCGAAGGAAAGCGGTAGAAAAAAGAAGCTACGAGGGAGGAAAAGAAAAATTATTGTAACAAAAGTGGAGTAAAAAGTGGAATTTTCGAGAAAATAATTTTCATAAAATTTCGAGAATTTTTATGGATCAAATTTCGATAAATCCAAGTAGCCTAAAAATAAATTGCTCCAAATTTGGAACGAATCCTATTCGACAGATTTTTCAAACTTTCGAAAGATACTAAATTCCATGAAAAACAAATTGCAAATTTTAAACGAAATATTATTCATCCCGAAAATTTTCCGGGAATCGGCATTTTTCGGAAATTTTAAGAACCTCGTTAATTCCCGTAAGATTGAATCTCAGAAATTGCAAAGTACAACTTTCGCATGGAAAAAAAGTGTCCATTTATTTTCCACTGAAACATCAATTTTTTTTTTGTTCCCTCCAACGGAAAATCTCGGGGCTTATTTTTGTACCTCCGGTATAAACAATCCATCGAAGAGCCGCCGTATGCGCTATTGAAATCGGGACACAAAAATTGCGAAAAAACACGAGGGTAAAAAAAAAAGTTGATTGATAAAAAAGGTGGAACAAAAAGGAAAGCTCGACTTAAAGGGAGGAAGTTGATTTTATCCAAGCGGAAGTATGAAAAGAAGTAAAAGGAGGAGGGCACGGCGAGGAGGAGGGTATAGTGAATGGCAAAAAGGTTATAGTTAATAACCGCTCGGTTGAAAAGAGACCCGGGGTAATCCGCTTCTAATTTCTAAAACAAAGAGAGAAACCTGAAAGAGAGAGAGACGAGGGGTCCAAAGAGGGATGCTGAGAGTGAAGCAAAGCGAGAGAGAGCGAATAAGGGCTGGATATGTTCAAAAGAGAGAAAGAGCGAGAGAGAGAGAGCAACCAATGCGTGTTCTCCGTTCCTATGTCTGTGTGTGTGTGTGTGTGTGGGGTGGCTTCGTCGAAAGGGAGTATTACGGAGGAGGAATCGCGTAAGCCAGAAGGAGACGGAGGATGGATCTCCAAGGAGAAGCTGGACCAGGCAAGGGAACGAGGGACGAAGGGAGGCACGCAGGGCTCGGTTCTACCCTGGAACACATTAACTGCAGGGCGACCAAGGGGATGGGGTGGGTTACACGGTACCTTCACTGGCGTAAGCTTCAGGGTAAACTACAGTAGTTTGTTTCAGTTATGTACAAGCATAGTCCGGGGGCTTGTATACACGCTAACCGAGGAAATACGGCATGGGCACCCATTCGCCGCAGTCGGAGTGGGACGCTTAAGCGATCTTTTCGCTCAAATTTACCGTGGGCTCATTTTTGCCCTTGCCATGGGGATGCTCCCTCTCGATACTATTTATCCCCGTCCACACTGCTGCAGTCTATCTACGTATGAATATCCTCCCATGGAAATACATCCCATAGAAAAAAATGTATAGTTTTGACATATTTTTTTATAAATGTATACGCTAATGCTAATAATAATAATAACAATAATAATAATTTTTATGGTCGACGGCTGATTTTTGTTGGCCCCAGTGTGCCAACTCTGATAAAGTGGGCCTCCAACTAAGGGTTAAATGTCTCAGCACTTATATAATTTTTATTTTCAATAAAAGTTTATACGTATTTGTTGCATCTATCAGATACACGCACAAACTCACACACACACACACAATTTTATTACACATAGAAAATCTCCGGTTGATTAGCCTTAATCGGGACTTATTGTGTACACATACCGCGAAGTTGATTAGCGACGCGTGTACACGATCTCTCCATGCACTTACGTACGTTGTAGGAGCATGTGTGTCTGTGTGTGTGTGTACATGTGGAGCATTTTCGTGATCAATTCAGCCAAATATAGATACGCTTAACGAATCCAATATTATTGTCGGTAGATGCATTTCACGAACGTATGCGGCCGTATGAGCATTGTGCAAACATTAAATACCCCAACTATTGCTCACGAGAGTGGATGAGAAGCCATTGTATGTACATACGTATAAACGTACATACTTACGTGTGTGCGTGGAGCATAAAATATATATGTATACACGGGGGAATCCTAAAATGGAAAACGAAAGGCACGATATCCTCCTTATTGGGAATAACATCTCGTTTGTTCCTTCTTATTAATCTTATTACACTTTTTGTCAAGTCGGAGAACGTATACCCGCATATGGGGGTCCATGGGAACCAGACGGACGCTAGTCCCGACTTCGCACCCCTGCACTCGCGCCCCTCTGGTTCCCGGCTGCCGAGATAATATACAATTCCGGTATTCGCTTCAATCGAAGTCGACGTAAGAACGACGATCATAAATCGTAAAATCGATTCTCGAATGAGGCTGCGAATAAATGGAACGAGAAAATCGAAAGGTCTCCCATGTAGGTGTACACACACACACATATATTTATTTGTAAAAGCTACCGGACCCAGTATTGGACCTATCGACCTAAAAGGGTCCAGGTCTCGACGCTGACTCGGCGTAAATTCACCCCCGGGGTTGTCGCGGAGCCTGAGAAAAACGTCCCTTCGAATTTAACCACCAGAATCGAGGGGTTTTATTTTATTTACGCATTATTCCCATACGTAATAATTAATTGGCATCGATCGATCTTCGATATCGTGCGCAAAAAAAAAATTCAGGTTTCGGGACGAGGGCTAAGAGGTAAAATCAGGCTCCCCAAAAATTTAAATTTGAAATTAGGAAACCGAACCTTCCCCGAGGAAAAAAAAATTTTCTTTCCCTTTCATTTTTAGAATATTTTCTCGTCCCTCATTTTTTTTTTCGAATTCTGCAAAATCGCGTTTCTTTTTCCCGCAATTTGCCTAAATTCAATGAGAATTTGGAATCGCGGGGCGACGCCACTGGGGAGCGGAGAGAAATAAGGGGTGATACAAGGGGGTAGGAAGAGAAACAGAGACGGAGGGAGAATGAGAATGGGAACAAGAGAGAGAGAGAAAGGTATGGAGAAACCGAGGAAGAGCGAAAGAGAAAGAGAGAAAGAGAGAGTAGTGGTGTAGCATAGTTAGGGGTGGGGTTCGGTAGGGATGCTTTAGGGTGAGATTTAGTACCAACCTCCGTCGCTTAGTCTACCTACCCTCTCTATAAGTGTATATATCTCCAACCAAGCCAAAACTATAGTACTTGGAACAACTCAAGGAGTTATGAAAATCTTGGATGGATACAATCAGAAAGACATACGACGAAATATACATACGTATATACGCGTGTGTATATACATACTTAATAATTTATATACGTATGTGTATGCAAATTATACGTTTATACACACACGCGTTTCTGTAGATGACTGAGTGTGCACATGTGTATGCGTATATACACATATTTGTCGGAGTACCTCGAGTCTCTCCTTATACCTTACTCTCTTATACATACAAATCTAATTACTTCGAATCTTCAACTGACTGAATAATGAGGAATTTATTGCGAAACAAATCCCTGGAGACGCAAATGCGTGAGAATGGGGAGACCCACTGTAATGAAAAAAAAAAGAGAGTATCGTAATTCGACCGAAACTTACGTCGTGGTACCATTTTTCAAGACTCCCTTTCCCTTTCCCTTGGAAATTTAATAATAACCGAAAAAATAACAATAATAATATTTTAACAGCAACAAAAATATTAGCGACACCCGTGAAAGAACCGGAACCCCCGAAAAATGAGTACCCTCCAAGACTCCTTTAAAATATTCTCGCTCGACGATAAAACCATCGAGAAGGAGAAGATGTTTATCAAAAGAAGTAACGTAACGTCTTACTTCTTTTTGTTTTATCTTTCCTTATGAACCGGGGGATTATCCGCTTCGGCCCCTCTTCTTTCCCGTCTCACCATTTTTTTTTCTTCTCCTCCCTCGGTGAATTCACGTTAGCTCGGACGGACGTCTTTTGAAGAACGCGTCTCGCTCCCGTTTCGTACTTGAGAAAATCTTACAAGACTCGACGAAACTCAACCTAGAGGTTGCTGCTGCAGAAGTGGAGGAAGAACTTCAAGCCAAGTGGGGACCAGGGAAAAGCGTCCGACTCGGCGAGAGATAGCGAGAAGGAACCGCGAGTGAGAGGGACAAGGATGGAGGGATATATCTAGGGGGTTGTAAGTGTTCGCAGCGTGCCCCTTGAGTGAGAAAGAAATAGGAATAAGGGAAGGAAGATAGGAAGAGAGAGAGAGAGAGGAAAAGTCAAGTAAACTTGAAGAATGCCGGCGTCTTTTATCCTCACTAACTTCAAAAGCCAAAGGAAAAAGGCGGTACTACTGTTCTAAATGGCACCATATGCCATCCCTTGACGACTACTACTACTACTACCACTACTACTCCACTTTTACTATTACTCCTACGTACCACTAATACTAATACCTTATCTTTCTTCTCTCTCTCTCTCTTTCTTCCATCTTCCGCCTATTCTCTACCCTACATAATAAAATTCTAATCAGACTCGCTGCCTAAAAAGGATTCTACACTTTCCTACCCTTCTTCGTCTTCCTTATCCCATTTTTTATATTTTTTTTTATATTTTTTTTTCATACAAAAACTTCGAGGGTATTTTCGTACGACGACGAAGGAGGGGTAGAGAAAAGAAAAAAAAATGGAAAGCGAAAGAAAAAAAAGTTTTCCTTCACGAGTTTCCAAAGATGTCACAATTAGGAGGATATAAAGTCGAAGGAAAAAATTCTGACGGCTTGTAATAGATGGAAATATAAATGGAGTCGAGCGCGAAGACGATTGTGGGCGGCAAAAAAATCCGAGATGGAATTTACCATAACATCGCGCGCTGGATATTGTCGCGTATCGAGAAGAAAAAAAAATCTGTAAAGGGAATTTTTTTTGCAAAGATTTTCCCGAGCCCAGGGAGAAATTTCAAAATCACGGGTCGCGAAATTTAAAATCTAGGGGCGAACACAAATTTTTTTTTTCTTGGAGTCCCGAATCCGAATAACTTCAACAAAGTATTTTTTCTTTGCAGCGTTTCCTTTTTTTTGGCAATTTCAGCTGCATCAAAGCCGAGCTCTTATTTTTTTTTCCAAGTCGAGACCCATTTTTAGGCTTTTCGCGGCGATTTTCTGTACCTTTTGGAAATTAAAATGATCGTTATTGTAATTATTTTTCGCACAGAGATAAAACAGAAAATTTTCGAATTTCAAGAATCCCCGAAAAAGTTCTAGATTTTTCTTTCCTTCTGAAAACAGAATTTCATCCAAATAATTAACCCATTTCTTACGAATTCGAATCCCGAATCTGCTCGACCGTGAACGACAAATTTCCGTGCGGGGAAATTTCCTTAACGGTGGAAACAATGAAATCGAAAGAAACCCATAGGCGGTGAGTGAATCGAGAGAGCGAATTTACGAGAAACGAGAGCTCGCGAAAAAAAATAGAGGCAAGATTGAAAAAGCAGGAGGAGAGAAAGAGGAAAGGATTCGGGAATTATTCGGAGCCAATAGCCCGAGAATGTATCGCGCCAGTGCGATGGCCAATGAAGCCGTCCATCCGAGCAGGAAAACCCCTAGGAACGATTCATATATGGAAAGCCACGGGATCGTATGCGCAAACAACCCCCGTGAAAGCAAACATATACCCTCCCCCTTCCCCCTTTTGCAACATCACCCCTACGGCTTACATTATCTATTTTGTTGTGTACTTAAGGGATGTCCTTTCCCCTTTCCTTTCCTTTCTCTCGTGAAAAGTGCCGAGGGTTAAGTCGCGCCGGTTTCTGCGATTCCACTTAAACCTACGCGTGCCTCCTTCACGCACTTCGCTTCCTTTTTTTTTCTTTCTTTATTTACAAGGAAAGGTACGAAAAAGCTGGTATGTGACGTCGCAGTTTAGCGAAATCAAGATGGGGTGGTTGTTGTTCGAAAGGGATCTCCTCCTCTTTTTCGGGGATCCCCGGCGACTAAATCAAAATAAACGGGAAAAATGATCGGCGGGAAAAAAACACACACACGCGCGGATAAAAAGAGCGAATGAATAAATAAATAGTGTAAAGAAAAAAATAGGAATAAAGATACGATAAATTGAAAGCGCGCGAAGAGAAAATATGTTTACGCGAATCGAGCGGTTCCGATTGGACCGATCCACTTTTTTTTCTTTTCGGAAAAAAAAAAATGCATCTTCGAATTTTTTCTTACCTCTTTTTTCCTCCAACAGCGAGTCGAAAAAATTGAGAGGAGGTAAAATAAAAAGAAAAAAATCGAGAGAGGAGAGGGAAGACGGTTTGGAAAGAGGAGATGATTCTATATCTATCTCTGCTTGGTCTGTTCGTATAAATCGATAAGGGATGAGCGAGGCGAAATTTCACAGGCTGCTACGCCACAAATGAAGCACACTTCGGTGCTCGATTTAGTTCGTATCATCCACCCCTGAAACTACCCTTCCTCGCCCTTCCTTCTCTCCCTGTATATTATATACAATTGTTTGTTGGTGTGTATCTTCGTATACACACACACGCGCGCGCGTACACTCGTACCTGTATATGTACACGTTTTACGTGTGGGAGTAACCCAACGATACGTTTACACGTTGCACACACCCATTGTGCATACATACATATATGAAACACTGACACGCGTATGTATACATACATACATACATACACATGTAGGAAATTTCTACATGTAAATACAAGCACGCGATCCGAATCCTATTGGCAACACAAAATCTCTCCAACATCCTCTCTCTCTCTCCCTCCCACTCTTTTCCACCCTTCTTGCGTTGGTGTATGTAGATGTGTTTGTATTTGTATTTACATTTAAATGTAGAGGTACGTATCCGTGTGCATATTCGAAACCCACCCTCGTGAAAAAGCCCTCGGCCTTTACCTACTACATAGCCTCTCTTGAAATTCGTATAGGACCGTAGGGAGTGAGTGAGTACATAAGTGTCATCACGTACGGCTGCGTGTAATACATCTGTACCTCGTAGGTAGATAGATAGATAGATAGATGTGCAGAGATATATATAGATATATAGAGGTACATAGATACGTATGGATGTTTGTATAGATGCGTTTTGCGCGCGCGCGTGTATGTGTGTAGAATTTGTGTATAAATGCGAAGTGCACGGATAACCATGGATGCATAGGTAACCGCCACACACACACACACACACACATGAACGCTGGTTGACTTTTACATAGCGACTGCAATGCTGCTGCAAACAATTAAATTCCATCCACGTAACATAACGATTATGTAATTCCTCTTAATATACATTATCGACTTTTCATTTCCAAACTTGTTGCAACGACATTCTCAAGCTGCGAATTGTCATCGTTTCTTCGAGAAAATTTCTTAATAGGCATTTCCCGTTAGATTTCGGGAATTTTTACAATGGAAATGGATTCCTCGGGAAAAAATACATCGGATATGAGTCTCCCGAAGTTCCAAAAAAAAGTTTCCAAAAGTCGAATTTTTTGGGCACACCTACCCCTTCCCCCAAAAATGGGGTAAAAATTAAAGTTTCAAAAATGGGGTTGGACAAGTCATTTCTAGGGGTAATTTTTCCCGTAGAATCGATTCCAAAGGTCAAATTTGATGAAATCCCAGCGGAAGTTGGAAAAAAGTAGGTTTTTTGAGGAAAAATCCTATTTCCCGTGGGATTTCGAGAATTTAATTAACAGATTTGGATTCCTCGGAAAAAAATACATCGGATATGGGTCTCCCGAAATTTAAAAATAAAGTTTGCAAAAGTCGAATTTTTGGGGCACACCTACCCCTTCCCCCAAAAATGGGGTAAAAATTAAAGTTTCAAAAATGGGGTTGGACAAGTCATTTCTAGGGGTAATTTTTCCCGTAGAATCGATTCCAAAGGTCAAATTTGATGAAATCCCAGCGGAAGTTGGAAAAAAGTAGGTTTTTTGAGGAAAAATCCTATTTCCCGTTGGAATTTTGGAATTTTGACAATGAAATTGGATTCCTCGGGAAAAAATACATCGGATATGGGTCTCCCGGAAGTTCAAAAAACTTTTTCCAAAAGTCGATTTTTTTGGGCACACCTACCTTCCCCCAAAAATGGGGTAAAAATTAAAGTTTCAAAAACGAGGTTAAACAAGTCATTTCTAGGAGTAATTTTTCCCGTAGAATCGATTCCAAATGTCAAATTTAATGAAATCCTAGCGGAAGTTAGAAAAAAGTAGGTTTTTTGAGGAAAAATCCTACTTCCCGTGGGATTTCGAGAATTTAATTAACAGATTTGGATTCCTCGGAAAAAAATACATCGGATATGACTCTCACGAAATTAAAAAAGAAAGTTCGCCAAAGTCGAATTTTTCGGGCATAGTCTCAATTTCATTTGAACAAATTCCGAGAAATTCTAATTGTTGAAAAAAATAACGTAAACGATAAGCAGCGAGCAGCCGGCACCTGGGTTAATTCCTCCCCGGTGCTATTAAAAAAAAAAGTGGGGGGTTGGCGATACGTTAAAATTCGATCGACCGCAGTAATATCGTATTATCATGTTAATTAGACGAAAGAGATATATTCTCACAGTCGAGTTCACTGGTGAAATTGATCATCCGTGATGGTTTTCATAGCAGGCACGTATACATGCGTAAATACTATATACACACGGCCGTAAATCCACTCGAAAGTAAAGTATAAAGCGATAGACGCTATAGATAGGGAGGGAGGATGCAATGGAAGGAAGGGAAGGAAGAGTACATCATAATCATCCCCTATTTTACACGTGACCATCGTGATACGGTTAAAAAGAGTAACGCGACACACCATACACGCGCATAGCATAGCCAGAGGGAGAAGAAAGTGGCCCGGGTGAATGACGGCCCCGGTATATTAGCATTCGTGGCAGGACACTTGAAATTTCAGGCTCGTCGAAAGTAATAGATTAATTGCCCGGGTAATCAAAAAGGGTGACAAGGATCCTAAATCTCGTGATATCGTAACACCATAAAAGGCCACCGATGCGGAAGATTCGCCGTATGGACGCGCATGTGTACGAACCTATCGCGTGGCGGAGCCACTTTTTATGGGGTCCTTGTTGTTGCAACCCTTGCCATCAATCGGAATTCGTGGTTGTTTCTTTTCCTGGAAATTCATTTCTTTTTATTCCATTTTGGGGCGAATAGAAATTCTCTTTTTTATTAATTTCTCCCTATTTCAATTTATAAAACAATTTTTATCAATTTCAATATAATATAGTTTCATTGAACCACAACAATTGCGTCCTCTATTGATGAAAAAAAAAAAATCGAAATTTCAAAAAAGACTACGCTGGCAAAAAAAAATAAAGAAATTGAAATCCACACACGTTGGCGATAGAACTACGGGTAAGTGAAGCCAGTCATTGCAGGTAAACCGAAAGATTGCCTGGTAGAGACTTATGCATGGGACCGGTTAACATAAGTAGCAACAGGTACCCGTCAAACACCGTTCAACGTCTCTAGCCGACAGAAGCGCAGCCTGGCTCTCTCGTACATAGTGCAAACACGCGATTCCTAATTGATTCGTTGTCCAAGAACAGAGCCAACATCAATTACCAACTAGACATTTCTATTTCGTCCTTTTCGGTCTCTCAATTTATGGCGTCGAGTGGGTACGGCGGCTCGAGCTGAATTACCGAGCAAACGAAGAGCCTCAATTTCGATCTGTGCGAGATGCATTTCCTTGCACAAACGCTGGCCTAGAATTCGTTAGTTTCGGGGTGACTCATTTTAATTGGATTCGTATAAAAAAAGAAATTTTATAAAATCCAAAAAAAAAGAAAAAAGTAACCGGGAAAAAGTGGTAGAGAGGAGTCATCGTTCGATCGGTCGATTTATCCTGAAAAGCTCAGATTCCGTGGCTTTGCAACAAAAAAGGAAGGAAGGAAGGAAGAGTTTGCATGACTGCACTGCCGCTGCAGAATGTTACATTGTTGCACAACAATAAACAAAAAGAAGGAGGAGGAGGAGAGGAAGAATCAAGCCTAGCAAGAAAGGGAGTACCGTTATTACGCAGACTCGTTTGTCCGAAGAGAATAGAGGAATAAGGGCCGAAAAAAAATGTGCAAAGAATGGAGGAAAAAGTGACCGAGGGAGGAGCGAGCCGGACAACTGACTCTGTTGCATCCAGCCCTTTTTTTCCTCGCGATGATGATACGTAATGAAGTTTGGATTTTTCGTTCCATTTTTCGGAACACCGACCGAGCCTTCGATAAATTTGCCACCGGTTATGGCTCGCAACGCGAAAAATTCCTCGAGGTTGCAAATTAGCGCAAAAAACGAGTTTCTCGAGGGGAAAAAAGAAAGGGTGAAAAGGGGAACAGGGCTCGAGTCAAACATTGTATTTTTGTTTTTTTTTCCAGCGTAACGACCAATGACGGTTTTTTTCCCCACGCACGTAACCATGTATCGGCAGCAAAGACGATGGTGTTGGTCGATTCTCGTTTCTCTCCACCGAGTTATTCTACGGTCTGGCGACCGCAGCACGCGACACCATATGGTATCCCAATAGTAGTATGACCCCCATACAAGAAAACAAGAGTTACCCATGCAACCAACCCGTGTATCGTGTTGTAATCGTTCCCTCTCATCCCCGAACTTAAAAATTGGTCTTTTCTTGAGAAGCACAACGGGAGAAAAAAAAAGAGTCTTCTCCTCCTTTCACCGTAGAAGCAGGTAGTTGCACTCTCCGCGTCCCGGGAATCGACTAGAAAACGGTTCTTTCCCGATGGTGCGCGGCTCATTCGGAGCTGAATCGGCAGATCGAAGTATTTTGACTTGTATTTCAAATTCTACATTTTGGGAATCGATATTTTTGCAATTACATTTGATTTTTTCGCTTTCCCTTTTTTTTTCTTATAAATCAATTATTTTTCATAAGAAAAATAGATTTTTGATGCTTTCGAGGCTGGCGATTTCGAATCCTAATTATTTTCGATTTTTTAAATATCCAAAAAAATAATTTTTGGCACAATTTTGAGAAACTACAAATTTTCCATTTTCAATTTTTCTCCGCGCGCAATGTTTACTTCACTTTGCCGCTAAAAAGGCTTCCTTTTTTTTTAAGAAAACTAAAATCGCATGACGCGAACCCAAAAGCAAACCAGCCCTTCGGTTGTTCCTGCTTTTCTCGTAAATTACAGTGGCACCGTAAAATTTCCGTTTTCTCTCAGACTTCATAACAGTAATAACAATTATGGATTCTGCGAGAGTAGGGAGAGACAGAGAAAGAGAAAGACCGGGGGGAATAAAAAAAAGAAGAAGAAGAAAGAACCCACGGAAGGGAGAAGAATCGAGTTGTAAGGGCTTGTTTATGGTTACGAGTTAGCGTTAAGTAAAGGTTCCCTTAGGATCCTGAGGGAACTCTTTATGGTACCCTTGACGACACTATTATCTTACCCATATTCCTAATAGAAATGTAATCGCGCAAAAGCGAGTGATCCTCGCTTGAATAAATTATTAGCCGAGTAGATGGAAGCTTATGGGTCCAATTTCCTTCCCTACTCGTTACACACTTTTGTCTATGATACCGTAAACACCGGATCATCCGATAGATGATAATAATGGTAACGACTATCAGGAGAATGACGGATTTTATCACCCAACTTCGTAGCGACATCGCAATAACTTCAGAAACACCCGCACACTCTCTCTCTCTCTTTTCTATTAAATGATAACAAATAAGTTTCACTGAAAATTTTGTCGAAATGGTTTTGAATAGACTATTTACTGAATTTCAATAAAGTTAGCAATTTTCAAAAAGACAATCACGAAAGAAGCATTTCTGGGAGAAGACAAAAATATAAAGTGCCTTCTCCCAAAACGCAGGCGTTTTTCCAACGGACGAGAGTCCCACTCCCACCAGAGAGTAAGAAAAAGGGGACTCGGGGAATAGATAAAAGTTGATGAAAGTAGAAAAAAAGGTTTGCGTCTGGTAAAACAATTATCTTCATAACTCCGTTAAAAAGCGTCATCAAGAGGAGTCGTAACTAATCTCGCGTCGTAATCATAGTTCTTCGGTTGGTTTTTCGAGCCAACGAAAGACAGACTTCCCTGGAAGCGAGAAGCGCAAGAAACGGGAGAGAAGACATAAAATACGTTTTACGTCGAGAGAAATCCGCCCGTTGGAATTTCGAAGACGGGTATCGCGTAAGTATCGTTTTCGCTTTTTTTTTCGTTCCGTTTCGGTGTTGTTGTAAGAATCGACGGTGGAGAAGAAAAAAAAATGTATAGGAAAATAAATAGACGCGTTAAAAAATGTGGATAAACAAGGAAGCAAAAGGAGACTCACCCAATGCTGCGTCGTGTTCACCACTTCGCCGTCAGCTCCGTCCAAACTCTAAACAAAGGAGGAAAAAAGCGTGTAGGTAAAACAAATATTTACCGAGATTTCCACGGATACGCGTGTGTGTAATGAAATATATATATATAAATGTATGTACCTAAATAACAAAATTGTAAACGGCAGAATTTTTGGGAGACGATTATTTAATTAAGGGTTGACGGTTGATACCCAATTATTAATTTTATTTAACTAACGATTGAAAACGATTCAACAATAATGAAAAATTATTAATTAAAAAAAATTGAAGAAAAATTCTTTATTGGTGTCCATTACTTTTCTAATGAATTTCATTACTTCGCGTCACAGTGGAACATTTTAATGATTTTTTTTATGTATTTATTGAAAATGAAGAAACTTACGTCCTTCTTTCTCTTCACCGTCGCGGCTCCTGGAAAATTAAAAAAAAAACAAATGTTTTCGGTAATTAAATATATTTGCGTAAAAATAAAAAAAACGGAATAATTCGGAGACTGAAATCTCACGGAGTGACTTACCAGCGGAAGGATTCGGCAATCGGGCACCGTTGGTAGCGGTTGGGGTGACCGGGTTCAAAGCCGTGGGTGGCGTGGTTACCGAGGACGGGACACCCCTGGTGCCAAATGGAAAATACGGCGAATCCGGAGGGTACGTCGCACCCTCGACGGTACCGCTTCCGGCGTTTCCGTTTCCAGAATTTCCATTATTGCCTCCACCTCCTCCACCACCGCCTCCCCCTCCTCCGCCACCGCCTCCTCCACCGGGTCCACCGCCAGGACCACCGGACGTCGGACCGTACGTTCCAGGGGTACCGTACGTCTGCAATTATACAAGACGCGTCACGTGACGATTGCCGTCAATTTTTACAATAATCGAGGATTATCGCTATCGGGTCGGGATTAACACTAAACCTACCGAGACGTCACCTAGTGACGTCACATACGTGTATTTTAAATGGGCGGTGGGTCATTTGACCCGCACATGGTGGCTTCAGTGTTAAAGGGTGAGATTGACTCGCGGGAACCAAAAGGTAACGATGGTCCAGGTCCCGAGTGAGAATTTCCAGTCGGGGGTGGGGTAACTGGCGGAAATGGGCATTAAATTGGGAACGTAACGAAACGAGAGGAAAGAAAAAATATGGAGGATGGCGCGGGGAAGTGTACGGTCGGTAGATTGGAAGTCGAAGGGAGGGGAAAAGACATTGACAATAAATCATCGGGCGAATCGATATTTCTTATCGGTTATAGTTTAACGACTGTCGATTAGATACCACGTGGCGGGAAAGGGGCAAGAAGGGAGACGCAACCCAGATATTATGTACAGCGAAAAAAAATCTATAGGATAAATATAATATCCACGCTTGTACCGTATAGAATTTCCATTTCCACGCGGAGCAGGAAAAATCAACGGGGTTGGAGTATTGCTATTAAAAATTTTTCATGTTCGGCAAATATTTTTCGAAAGTTTCTCCTTCCTCCTTTTTTTTCACGCCAAAAAAGAAAATTAAAGGTACAACCTCCCACGCCTCCCCTTTATTATTATTTTTTTTTCATATCCTTTTTTTAATACTTTCATTATTAAACGGCTAGACACTTAACTCAAGTTGAATGTCATAAGAAAAAAAAAAAGGGGGGGGGGGGGGAAGAAAAAGATGGAAAACGAGGAAAGTAGGAAAAAGAAAAGGGAAAAAGGGAAAGAAAAGAAACGGATAGATGAAGAGCGAGAGAGACAAAGGAAAGTTTTTGGATTATATGAAGATCCTTCTTAGGAAGGTTTAAAAAAAATTGTGTGCATGTGTACGTGCGCGCCTGTGTCTGTATCTGTGTGAAAGAAATAAGGGTAGAAGAGACTAAGTTTTTCTCAGATAAATTTCCTTCTACTGTTGGTATAATTATTACACTCCTATTTCTTGTATAATCCTCGTACTGTTCCTTACTACCACCTTTAGCGTCGTTAAGGAAGGTACAAAGGAAGGGCGCGGAAAGGAAAGACATTTATACACACATACACATACGGAAAATGGAAAAAAAAGTGTCCCAGAAAGTTTTCTTCGTTCCGCTTATTAAAGTTCGCTTAAAAGAAAAAACGTTACATTTATTTATAAATTTCTCCCACGGCGCATTAAGGGTTGGGATTTGTGAGTATGAAATTTTAATCCGGCGCTCCAAGTTCTTCGATTCGAAATGGACCTCGAACCAGAAGAAAGGAAGAACAAAAAAGAAAAATTCGGGAGCCGTAAAAAGATTTTTTTTTCTTATTTCTACTCTTTTTCGGAAGTGCCGGTGCAACGGAAAATAAAAAAAATCGTGATATAAAAAAAAATGCAACTCACTATTCCGTTGTCCATGGCTGAGCCATACGGCGACTGGAAGCCTGGCTTTTCTGAAATAGAAGAAACAAAGGAGTGTTAGAAATATTCTTATTATTATACCACGGACAAAAATCATTTACAGAATTCGTCGAAAATTTCTGAAATGTTCGTTTTCAAATAATTTAATAATTACGATAAATTATTATTCTTAGCCTTCTATGAATATTTATTATTTCTCCCTTTAGGTTGAGTCCAGTAAAATCCGTTGCCGATTCAAAACCGCTCTAATTCCAAACAACGGCCAATTTCTGACCCCATTCGATTAAAAAAAAACGTAAAAAAAAGAACAACGAATTTGTTTTCTCGCTTCCGAAATACCGAACAATCGTGACAAGGACAAAAGCGAATCGGTACGAATGATCAGCTTCGGTAGGAATTTCCAGGAGCAGGAATTGGAATGGCACCAGGGAGAACGTCCAGTTGCAGGTACTGGCATCGGGAGGGAACGATCGTCCGAGATAACTATGAATCCTAACAGTTTCGGTTTGCGCGTGACATGTTTGCCGAAGCGTATGCAGACTCTGCAATATCATGCATCAAAGGACAAGTTAAACCATGGACCGACCCATCGGTGTCATGCTCAGAAACCTGCCATGTTAACTTGCCCATTATGATATAGTGTTGTTACTAATGCTTTCAAATGTCATTTGCTGGGGTTTGCCTCTGTCTTCAGCTCGCCAACCTTTCCTACCAGAAATCGGCAACACTCCCACGCAAACCGCTCGAAATTCCAAACTCGAGCTCCAGCGTCCAATTAATTTCTGACATAATTTGCCAAGATCCGGAATTCGAGCACCGTTTCGATAAAAAAATTCCCAGAAACCGAAGAATTTTCCCCCAGATCCTGGGAAAATTTCCCAGTTTTCGACGCACACGCGAAAGGGAGCGAATAAAGACCCGCGTCGGTTTTTCCGCCCCGTGGGAGCCGAGGGAAATTATTAATATTCAATGAAATCTCGTAATAACCCGTGGAGGAAAAAGGTGTAGGTGAGGAGTACATTCGGAACACCGACATGCGGGCGATCGCATATTCGTGGCACGAGTTACAAGGAACACACGTACAAGGATCTTGCTTAGAGATATACGTCCATGGGACCGTAGGAGAGATATGATTTATAAAGACGCATCGTGAATTTATGCCGGCATTAATTTTACATCAATTCGTGGAGCAACCGAGAAAGTATGTGCATCTTTTTTCAGCCTCCCTCTTCTCGGGAATACGTATTAGGGCAAAAATTCCGGGCCGATTTTCTCCCGATCCTCTCGTTTTATCCTATAACTCAGAGATTTGTGTTTCGTTCCGTCCTTCGGTACGAGAAAATCTGTCACTCGAAATTTTCAAATTTCCGCCCAAAAAAATATTTGAGAGCAAGAATTTCCGGTAATTAAATTTTCCTTTGAAAAAAAAAGTAATTTCCTGGTAATTTCAAATTTGCAAAAATTTTTCTTTGGGCACATTACGAATTTTGGAATTTCGAACTTTGCCGTTTCATCTTTAACATCAATTAGAAATTAGAAAAAAGAGAAAAAAGAATTTATTGTCGGCTATGAAAAATCCAAAAACTCTTGAACTTTGCGTCCAGGCTCGAGACAGACATCGCCGCAATTGCTCATTGGGATAATCGTCGAGTTACATACGGACAGATCATATTTTCAACAGGATTTCGAAAATACGGAAAAAAGAGGAGACGGAGAGGAGAGCTCGCTCGACTTCTCGCTGCCAATATGGCACACGGCGAGGCGTCAAAGCTGTAGACGCTGGGAGAAGCGGGTGTCCACGAAATTTCGAAAATGCAAATTCAAGCGACGCATTGTGTTACAGCGCAAATTTAATCAGCCGTTCTTAATAAAGCCTTAAGGCAGTTCAAGTGTACACTCGGATTGTCTGGTCTTTGACCTTACGTGCAAAATTCCTTCTTTCTCTCACCCCGTACTCTAATTACAGGGCTTTCAATCGGCCACGAAAATTTCAGGAACGCGAGGAGAACGCTGCTTTAATAATATATTTGCCATGGGAGAGGCGAGAAAAAGAGGGTAATTAAATTTCCGCCAAATTATAGGTCAGCGACATTCTTTCAGGGTCAACATTGTTCCCAAACATTCCGTGGAATTTAAAAAAAAAAATTTTTTCTAACGCCAATAACTAATTTTGCAATTGCAAAATTTTTAGGAGACCCAAGTTTTGAAAATTCCTCCCGAAAATTCCAATGCGAATTTAATAATGAACTCTGAAATTTCAATTTTCAAAATTAGGCTTCAATTTCCAAGGGAAAATTAATTTAGAAAGCGAAAAAATTATTTAAAAAATCTCTTAATCTTCCAAAATTTCTGCGAAAAATTTGGACCATCGATTTCCGCGGAATTTTCGAAATTCCAAAGTTTCCAGTCAAAATTTCAATTCTAGCACCAAAAAAACAATTCGGAAGATCCTTCGAATCCCCGAAATTCCGAGTAAAGGGTTTCAAAAAAACCGAAAAAATCGCAATTAGTAAACGAAGGGGTACAAATTCTGTTACATGGTGCAACGAGGAAGCCGTAAACGAGTTGTTTCAGGGGGAAGAGGGTTTAAAAATGGAAATCGAAATCCTGTGGCTGTGCCAATGCGGTGCCACGCGACTCAAGGGGTATTTGCAGGTAAAATATATAGAAAAAAAAAGAAAGAAAGAAGAAAAAAAGAGGAATTTAGCCCCGAACTTCTCTTCTCTTGAATAGGAGAGAAGAAAACGAGGGGGTTTCTCCCACGAAGGGGACGGAATCCGTATATTTTGTATATATATAGATTGTAGAAGAATGAAATGAACATAGGAGAGAAAATGCGAGAGAGAAGGATGGGGAGAAAAAATGATTGGAGAGTTCAGGTAAAATCATGGGTTCTCAACTGGGACCTGCGTCATCGATTCCAGGTCCTCCTTCTGGGGTACCTTTTACCCCAAAATGGCGTTGGCGTGCCCCCTTGAAATTCGAATTTGCTGGAAAGCGAGAAATCTCGAAATTTGGAACGGTCAAAATTCCAGAAAAAAAAAAGTAAAAGTGCTCTTCGGTCAGCTCCGAGGTGCGGTGGAACCGTTGGAGCGAAAATTAATGGCCATGCAGGGCACCACTACCAGTGGATTTTTGAGATATTATATCTCTCCTCCCCTTGGTTCCCATACTTGGAGGCTGCTTCCATCCTCCCTCGTTTCAAAGGGTCTCGAGTCCCGTGAGATTTCGAATAGTTTTCGAACTCCGGCCTCCGTAACTTAAAACTTTTGTCAAAGAAATATTTAAAGAAACCTTAAACTCGCCGGGGAGACGAAAAAATAAACACGTTTACTGTTTTTCTTTCTCGACGAAATGGAGATAAAGAGGCGATACACTTTCGAGATACCGTCGCTCCGAGACGCGACCGGTAAAAATTGGGATACTTGGGATTAAACATTTTTTTGGGGAGATTTTTTTGAAAAAAAGGAATATTCGTGAATGATTTGGAAATTCGGGGCCCGCCAAGAAACTTTTCTGTAGAAAATTGAAATTTACAGGATACAAAGTGGAGACTCCATAATTTTTAATATGACAAAATTCGAGTTCCCACGATTTTTCCTTCGACAGTTACGAATTACCGCAAACTAATTCTGAATTATCTATTTTTTTTTTAAATACATAAACTTTTCAATTATTTTCTCCAGAAATTCGTAGCCGTGGGATAAAAATTTCCAAAAAATGCAAACTATCAAAAAAAAAAGGTGGAGGGGGAAGGCGAAGTTCATAAACAATTTCTGGCCGGAATCCCTTTGGGAACCCGTTAGGAAAGAGAAAACGCTCGGCTGCTGTTTCTGGCAATGGCAAAGCTGGGGCAAAAAGAAAGCAAAAGCAGGCAGCAGCAGCAGCAGCATCGGAAAGGATTGAGAGTGTAGCCGGAGCTGCATCAGCATCAGCAACAAACAGTACTAAAAAAAAGAAAAAAGAAAATAAATAAATGAAAAAGCAAAAAAAGGAGATCATCGTCCATTGCACCAAGAGACTGTATAAAACGGCACACGGCGAAGGTGTATTTTTGTTGAAGAATAAGAGTAGGAGGCGAAGCAGAAGCAGGCGAAGAAGAAGAAGAAGAAGAAGAAGGTTGCTTGCCACGCGACCGTGGGGTCAGTGGAAGGGATGGTTTGATGGACGAGGGGTCCTGATGCTTCGACGAGAAAAGAAGAACTTGGTGGGTTCGAGGGGAGCGACGAGAGGGGAGGAGATACAGCAGCAGCTGTCGTTTGTTAGTGCCCCCCCTTTGCGTTACACTAGAAGGGGCCCGCGGGATATTGCAGTGGCGTCGCTCCTCGGGGCCTTATCCCGAAACAGGGGTTCTCAAAATCCCCACGGGTCTGTCCCGGTCCCGACCGCCCGTGAAACGGTGGGGAGACAAACAAAGTTCAATTCTCGCCTTATTGTTATTGTTATTGTTTTTTCTTCTCAAAAGATGGGGCCTCAAGATACTCGCAAATTGAATAAACTTTTTTTTTAAGTTACTATAATTCATGGAGAATTGAAAATTGAAATAGGAAATTTCATTAAAAAAAGAATAATAATTCCTAGGGTGTTGTAAAAATCCCTAGAAATATTTGTAGAATCTCAAATTTTAAGAGCAACTCCCGTTACGTAAGAAAAATTTCTACGAACGCGGTAATAATTACCAAGACGCGGTAAAAGTTCCTAGAAAATGGTAAAATGCACTATCCCCAGATTTGCCCTGTCCCATTTGCCTCTGGTTTCCTTCGAAACCTGTTTTTCTCCTGAAAAAACGCGATTTCGTGTCCCTCCCGAGGAGGAAAGATTCGTTGCAAAGCGTTTAATTCTCGCAATTTATCAATTTTCTTTCTTCCATTACACGTACGTATAGAAATTTTACATAACATTTGCAATGTTCTCACGGTGGAACAAGAATGTTTCGATTGGAATTTCATAGCCTATCTCGACTCGACTCTTTCGTCCTATTCTCTCTTTCTTTGGATATCACAGCGTATTGTATTTCTATAATACGTTGCTTGTACATACAATGTACATTCATACAACCCTTTTCCATACACGTTAACCATACGCGAACGTTAGGAGAGATCTCTCTACAAGTACAATATAGCTGATTCACCATAAATTCCCGTAGCATTAACACTTTACTCCGCCAAATACGGTACCGAGATTTATAATCAATTCAACATTTTTTTCCCTCTCCTTCTTGGGCGAATGTTACTGTAATACGAGGAAGAATGAATTTTGCTTTATTAAGAGAAATCTCCCTCGTTCCCACCGTTTCGCGAAACCGACAAATTTCTCGAAATAACGTATGTGACCAAAAATAAGAAAAAAAAGTCTTTCAATTTCAAAAAATAGCCAATTCCCCAAAAATGGTACTATAGTGATATTATTTTTAACTATACAATTTTTTTGTAATACAAATTACTGGCTTGATTAATAAAATAATTAATTGTATGTATGTATGTATGTATGTATATATGTATAACATTTATTATGCCGTGATAAACGTGGTGCGGAAAAATAAATACAAATTTATAAGATTACAATAGGTATAATTATAACAGTATTATCTTGAATAAAATAGTAATGTATATGTGATAGGTAGAATACAATTTTAAAATGTAGGTGGTTGTGCATTACAGAAACTAGTGAAAATAGATAGAATTGAATGATGATGATGTTGAAGAATAAATACAAAATTATAAAGATGAAAATGAGAATGAAGGAATAGAAAATTATGGAAAAATGTTGTATAGCATGGAAAAATGATGAAAAAAATATTGAAAAATTGCCGAATATTACCTTTATCAAATTTTTAGCGAAGCTTCATTTCCTATTGTTATTTATCTATAAAAAAACCCACTGAATAAAATAATAATAATAATAATTACAACAACTATGGAAAAATAATAACAACACCTTTCCCCTTTTTCTTAATTTTTTAAAAAATTCATTCAGCGACAAAAAAAATACCTCGACTCCAATTTCTCCTCATCAAAAATCCAAAAAATCTTCCCCTTCGTTATACCGAACGCACACATCCAAATGCACGCTCGCACACACGCGCATATACATGTGTGTAATATACTTTGCACAGAACCCATAAAACATTTCCTGTGCAACAATAAAAAAATTCTCATTTGAGAATAAACCATTTCCTGTCTTTCCTTTTTCTCTCAAAGCAAATTTTACGATTGAGGAGAGGAGGAAGAAAAAAAAAAGAGTATCCTGACAGGTAGATGAAGTTGATGTTGATGTTGATCTATATGGTAGAAAGATGAGAAGAAAAATGGCAATGAAAACGAACGAACGAACAAACCTACCAACGAATGAGTGAGTCAAAGAGTGAGTGAGTGAGTGAGTGAGTGAGTGAGTAAATGCCTGAGGCAGGGTCACCTGTTGAACATATTCCAGAAAGAGAGAGAAAGATACTAGAAGAGAAGAGAAGCGAGATCTACCTTCAAACGAACCAACGAACCAACGAATCAACGAACGAACGAAAGCAGCAACGCGTGTGAACACGTGAATGAAAATGCTGGGAAGACGTGCCTCTCTGCGTTGCACTCTTAAAGAAGAGAAAGAGAGACAGCGAGCAAGGGGAGTTTACACACGTGCGTGCCACGTGCCGTGGCACGCGCATGCATTTACGCTCGCTACTTCTTTGCGTGATTACCTTTATCATCGTGATACTCTCTTTCACTTGACAATTCTTCATATACGTCACTTGCAATTGTCCCCGTGCACGGATCCGCCCTTTACTTCATCGTTCCTTCGCGTTCCCACTTTCCATTGTCTTCCCGCGACTCGAGTCGCGGGATTAAAGGAGCCCAAATCTTCCACCGGCTCTTGCTCTTCTTCTCCTCGACCCCTTTTTGGCCCAGTCGCGTCGGTGGATACCAAGAATCTTCGGTATTCGAGAACAAAATGTCCATTTTTGCACCAAATTGAGCGACAAAGTACCATTAAAGTCAAGTCCAACCCCGTTCCGATGCTGCAACAAATCACGGGAGACGTCTTGGACCTAATTCTTATCGAAAATTTAACACGCGACCGTGGCGTTTGCAATTTAGGAGGTGCATCCTTGCATCTCCTGCGATGAAGTTTCTGCAAAAATGGCCAAAACAGAGGCAATCGGCCAAAAATGTAACTTCAGTGGCTGGGCAAGAGGCCCAGATTTGCCCATCCTATGCACTTCGGTTCCTGACGAACGGAGGCTTCTATACCTTTCCAAAACCCGATGGAAGATACCCACCGCGCGGCAGGTAATTGCCTGGAGAAGTACCGCTAAGGCCAACTGCGATGGCTCGGACGCTACAACAAAGGCATTTAAAGGAACCCGGGAGGTGCAATGAACCTGATTTTTATACAAAACCGAACATGTGACATTGATTCGACATATGCCACCTGTAAAGTGGCATGCAGACACGTGCATGGCAAAAGAGAAGAGAAGAGTGAGAGAGAGAACACGTGGGGGTATGGGAAACAGCACGACCTACCGAAATAGACATCTGGCCAGATTTCACGAGAGTCCTGCGGGTCTTTTCCCTGCACCCGTGTGTGTACAAACGCGCGTACACGCAAACACCTTTTTCTTTGGCTCGCCGAAAATCATGCACATGTATTTATGCACGTCGGCAAGAAAAATATACACGCCGATCTTTTGACGGCGCTGCAAAAGACTGTCTTCGAGGGAAAGAGCAAAGGAGGACCCGCGCTATCCTCGTCCCTCGTCCCTCTCATTCGAGCTTTTTTCAACGACAGGTGCCTCCGTTCTCTGACCTCAGTCAATTATTTTGTATCGACACTTTGTAAAATATCGAATTTTGCGAGGACCCAATGCCGGTTTTGGAAATTCTATTTTTGTTTTCCTCTTTCCAACCGGTTCAAGATTACGAATCACATTTGATTCGTAACTCAGATATTTACCCACCCCAAAAAATACAAATAATAATTGATATGGTATCAATTATGCAATAATGCGTTTTTATCGACCCTTCGAAGTATGCATTTTTTCTGAAACGAAAAAAAAAAAACGATTTTCGCTTTGGCGTCCGGGAATTTGCCAAGACCTCATCCTAAATTCGAACCTCCACTGACGCAAAAATAAAAGCACCGACCATAAACTAGTTGAAAGCCCCGCACGATTACTATTCCATTTGGCTTCTTCCCCAAAATTCGTCTACATTTGTCAGGGGGGTGGAAAAAAAGGATCGTGGATTCATAATCCGATGGAATTCGTATGTTTGCGAGAAAGCAAAATGCAGATATATCAAAAGAGCGAGACCGAGAGAGAGAGAGAGAGAGAGAGATGCTTTACTTTGCGCTACTTCGGTACAGTAAATTCTCATATGCATATATATATCAACCATAACGGGAGCAAGCGGAGGCAAATATGGCACATTCGTATGTTACTAAACGAGGGATTTGCATTAGTCAGGAATTTGTTCCGTGTCCTATCGTTGCACCGTAGATGCACCAAAAAGGAATGGAGGAGAACTCGCCCGCTAATAAAAACAGTGGTATGGTAATAAACAAAAGAGAGGTATATGTTCCACGTGGGAACCTTTTGAAGTCAAAGTGCCCGATAGGTGCAGTTAATTGTAAAAGTGGACCGAGTCAAAAATGTACCGGTACTACTTTTTTCTAACTTCCGCTGGGACTTCATTAAATTTGACCTTGGAAATCGATTCTACGGAAAAAATTACCCCTAGAAATGACTTGTCCAACCCCATTTTTGAAATTTTAATTTTCACCCCATTTTTGGGAGAAGGGGTAGGCATGCCCAAAAAATTCGACTTTTGGAATCTTTTTTTTTTTTTGGAACTTCGGGAGACCCATATTTTTCCTCAATAAACCTATTGCATATAAGAGGTCAAGGTCAAAAATGTAAAAGAAAAATTGAGGTATTATATAATTCTTCTCAAGTGCATTTAAATTCGAATATTGCGCAATTAGTTGAAAATAATTGCCTCACACCAAAAAAAAATGCGTATTTTCAAAAATGAACTAATCAATAATTTCTAATCCATGACACATAATTCGTCATTTATTCCATACCCTGGGACACGATAAAAAAACTCTCGTAATATTACATTTATTCGATTCCTTCTTTTGCGGAAAAGAAAACACAAACAAAGCTCGAAAAAAATCCTCGAAAAAGTGATTTACCAATCCATCGACGATTTGAAAAAAAATGATTCCACCGGTTATACGGCTAAGGCCCTGATGAGCATCTGCTCGATTCTACCCCTCCTGCAAAGAAACATTTTCCTCAACGCAACCTTCCGATCGTCCTCTTTCTTCGCCAATGGCGTGCGCCTCGCTCCCTTCCTTCTTGCGGAACCTCAACAACACCCGTCGTCTCGTTCTTTACTTTGACTTTATCCTCATCCACTTTGTTGCTATTCCCTCCGCTGCATAAATGCGCTACAAACTGCACGGCGGTAAGCCGATTGTTTACTCACAATATTGTCTTTCAATTTCTATTTAACGCGAAGTCGAGTTTCTCCAACCTCCGGAATTTCATTCTCTCCTGATGCGTATTGAAAAACTACCGAGACCATTTTTTCGAAAAAAACTGACAAAAAATAAAAAAGAAAAAAGTTCGATTTCCACGAGTTCTTACGCCTGTGAATTTTTTGTTCCCGAAGGAAAGGAGCGGAATGACAGCGTTGGCTATGCCCCCTTTCGTACATACGTTAATTATGTGGGTTTTCGACCACCACATGAGCCATTATAATTCCGAGGACGTGTGCCAGGCGCGTGTAAGAATGAGCGAGAGAGAGAGAGCAAGAGGCAGGTGCATCACGGTGACACTCCCTTAGAGTGTATATAATATTTTTTCTCTCCCTCTCTTTTCTCTCCTTTTTAGTATATTCTCTCCGGTGCTATCTCTCTTTCTCTCTGGAAACCCGAAGAAACGTATGCGAGAGGGAGAGAGAAAGAGACAACGAACGACTTAAGTCACGAGTGTTGTGTCTGGACCAAACATTTAATGGTCGCTCGGTTGGTTGGTTCGCTCGAAACTCAAAGGTGGAAGAGAGTTTCGAAAATGAGAAGAAAAAAGGGCGAGGAATAAATAAAAATGACGAGAACAACTCCCCTGATATACATGTATCGATACACACACATATACACACAAGTTCAAAGTTTCTCATTTCTCTTTCTGGTCGTTACTAAAAACTCCTGTATTTGCTAATAGGAAATCCTTGAATCGGAGGAAACGATGGAATTTCAGAATTAATGAACCAGCGAACGTCGAGAACCAAGAATTCTGTTAGGCGGGACATTTCGGAGTCTCCGAAATTGAGAAATTGTACGTTTCTTGGAAAAAAAAAAGGAATTTCCAATATTTTAAAGTAGAGTCGATGCAAAATAAGTCTACGCTTCGGTCTTAAGATTAATCGAATCATATGAGAACCTCTTGATTCCCATTGAAGTATGCATGTGTGTTTGTATATGTGTACTGTACAAACGCACACACCATCCTACGAGGTTTCTGGCAGGTGTACTTGAAGAAAAAAATATAAGAGAATTCAAGAAATTAAATACAATCGTTGGAGTATTCGTTGCGTTATTTTTAATCGTAAACGTACCCGACGATTCGACTCTCTCGAAACCGATATTACTTTTCGAAAGGCCGATCCTTGAATTTCACGAATACTTTAATTAACGAAGTCTATCCAAGAGTCGTGTCGCTCTTGGTTAAGTATCGCCACGAAAATCGAACTTATTTTTTAATTCATTAATCGTGTAAATGGCAAAACACCAATTTGTACTTTACAGAGATTGCGAAACTCGAATAAATCCAAAAATCTGCAAAAAAGGGAAACTAATTGCCACTAAATTTCTCGTAAAGATGCAAGACTCGGGTAACAAAGCTTTCCATAGTTTAAAAACACTCAATGTCAAACATAGAACTTTCTATGGAAAAGAAGATAATTTCAGAAACCGCTTTACCGCAACTCCTCAGGTACTTTTCGATCCACGGACTCCTTGCAAACTCTGGGTGCAATTGCTCGAACCCAAAACACAACCTACCTAAAAAATAATTCCCAAAATATAATTATTACTCCACATTATTGCAACATCAAACCACTATAAATTCACAAATACTCCAACAAAGGATTTTAAGTAAAACTGAAGAAATCTGGAAACACGAAGGGAAAAGCGGAAAACGCCTTGGTCCTGGAGGTTAAGTCGGGTCCAGTTTTGCGAGAAACATCCAACGAATATCAACATAAACTACAAGGTCCAAGCGAGTTGTGGCGTTAATCGGGGAGGAAATCCTACCGATAAGAAAAATCGCTCGGAAGAGGAAAATGAAACATATCGACTCCTATTATCCTATCCTATCCTATCCTACCCATACTCTCTTTCTCTTTCTCACAACACGCATACATCCTCGCTTTCACACAGAGATACATACAACATCCATACCAGGAACGCTCGCTGTATTTCTTTTCAAGCACAAAAAGCTTTTTCTTAATCGCCTTTGAGGTTATGTCGCGTCACTTTTACACTGCGTCTCGCTTTTTCCGTGGAAGTGGAGGAGCCGAAGGAGGTAAACAAAACAAAAGATTGAGCGAAAGAAGCAAAGGAAGGCTCATGGATTTGAAGAAACGATTAATAAATGTTTCAAAAGCAACGCAAGTGGGGAAAGAAAGAGAGAGAGAGACAATCTTAAATATGGCAGCACCGTCCAATTCATTGACAAGCTAAACCAAAACATAGCGAATCCAAAGGAGACACAAGTTCGAAAAGCATTTTTTTCTCCGAGAAACTGAACTCGCTGAAAAACGAAAACTCGGATTATGACGGAAGGTTATAATAATCATAATACTAACGATGATGGTGAAGATAATAATAATATCGTAAAAATAACGAAGGTATCGGGAAATATCTTGTTTTTTTAAGAAAAATCAACGAATGGAGTGAACGAGAGAGAGAGAGAGAGAGAGAAAGAGGGATAGTGTTTGTGTGTATGTGTGAGAGAGAGACACAAGTGTGAGATAGACAGACACACACGCACGCACGCACGCTCCTACTCGCTATCATTGATTTATACGTAAACAGGATGGAATCTACGAGCGATATGGCAATTTCGCGCGACTAATGAATAAACATAGAGTCCTGCGAGACTCACCGGGTTGCTTATTGGCGATTCTATTGAAGCAGTTTTGAAAGACTTCGTAGAGCTGCATCGGCTCGTCGTCGCTGGCCGCCATGTTTCATGCACTCGACGAAAGTCCACTACTACTACTCGTACGCCACGGTTTCGCGGTGTAACCGCGCGCGGAGCCACCCTCCTTCACAAACGTCACACACACTACTGAAGCTTTTTCGTCCTTTCCTTTCGCTACGCATGCAAAGTCTAGTCGGCCCTCTGGCCGTTGATCCAATGCTCGCGACGCTCGCGCCATCTAGGAGTCGAGATGAGTAGCGAGTGAGTCTCCAAGTCTCTTCCCGCGAATTTTAATTTAATCTAAGAATGTTTTATTTTTAAAAACAATAATTGCGTTGAGTATTTCGGTATTTATTTATTTACTTATTCAGATTTCCAATAAATCAACTTGTCGCAATTTCGAAGAAACATAAATTTAAGGAAAAAAGGATTGTACTTGAATACATATAATAAAACATTTATTAAATAACGTTATTATTATGCATGAAATAGAATAACAATAAATATCTTGCGATTACGAAAAAAAGAATCTAAAAAAGTTGTAACATATCACTGAACTTCTACGTCCTTTCTTCCACAAAACTCTTCTTTTATAAAAAATATATTCTGCCTCGATTTTTTTCTATTTTTATTCTCCTTTTTTCGAAAAGATGGTTAAAATTTTCCGATACGACTCTGGACCATCCCAGTATCCCCTAAAACAGAAAAAACATCCAACGATGAGGAAATTTTGTCAAATTTTCATATACGTGTTTCCTATTTGATTTATTTTTTTTTTTAATTATCCCTTCTTTGACCGTAGGTTTTAAATAAATATGTATTATTTCTTCAGTAGATAAAGTAAATGTTACAGTAGCAATAGCAAAAAAAAACACATAACAGGAATAGAAAATTTACTTCGGGATGAAACAACATATACTGAAATAGAAAATACAAAATTAAAATTTTTAAAAATTGATAACGAGAGTAATAAAATGTTTGAAAAATGGGAAAAAAGATGATATGTAAATAAAGAAATTAGTAAATATAATAAAGTCGAATTTTCTAATATTGTCAGAGCAAAAAAAAATAAGGCCGATAGGCTGAAGAAATAATACATATTAATTTATTTATAATTACTTCAACATCAAATTCCAGTAGAGGAATGGGAAGAACGTTTTCTTCAGCCAGTACATGGAGTACAACTCCTTTCCTTGATCGACTGGAAATGTTTCTAGCGGTTTCAAGTTGTAATCAAATTCCGCTAAAATACATTTCCCATGTCCAGTTACTAGCGGACAAGACGCGTATCCATTATACGCCATTCGCATTGGCTTCCCGTCCAAATCATCCAAAATATTTTTGTACAACACCTTAGCCTGAGACGCTGAAAAACGGAATGTGCGAATTTTTTCATCAATCAATGGGGAAAATTATTTTTTTATATGGAAAATACAAGTTGCTTTATTTAAAAATGGTAGGTACGCTCACCAATAGCAGCCATAGTCTTGGAATTTGGTGTGCTCGTGCAATCGCCTATTCCATAAATGTTCAAATATTTTTGATGCCGAAGAGTTTTTGGATCCACGTTCAAAAAACCAGCTTCGTTCGTTAAACTCGAATGTTTTTTTAGCACTTCCAAAGGACCCATTGGAGGACAAACGTGCAAGAATGAATACTGGTTTTTACGAGAAACCAAAACGCGAATTATTTCTCGTTAAAATAAGTCGAGGATGATAATTAATGAGATTGTTTTCAATTAACAATTCCCTTTAATAAAAAGAAAAATACCTTCATGACAATTTCTTCGTCTTTCTTATCGAGTTTCTTGAAAACTGCTTCTTTGGCATTAGAGTTGATTTTTATAAGAGACGTTTGAACATTTACATCAATATCGCGTTGCTTGCAAACATTCCAGAGCGCATTTGCATATTTTTGTACTCCAAAAATCACCGGTAACGATGTGTTGTAAATGACTTTTATATCCTTTCTGAGGTTTCGCTTTAAAAAAATTTTTAAAAAACATTAAATTACCTTACCTGACAAAAATTATCTTAAAAAACAATTCAACCAACTTGTCCCCAGTACTCTTCCGCGAGATATGCGATCTTTTGAGGAGCTCCTGGACACTTAACGGGTGTATTGGGAAATGTGAAAATCGCGTTGCCGCTTTTCGTTTTCTGGATTTTATCGTAAACTTGCGTTACCGTATCGGGACTGTATATGGAACAAACTTGCCCATCCGGATTTTTAAGACCATCCACCAATCCTGGAATCTGTAGAAAAGAGACGCATAATTTTTCATAAAAATCAAACGATTCAAGTAATAATAATAATAATAATGGTAGAACAAATTTTTGTTTGATATTTGTTAAATGAAAAAAAAAATTTACTTGGTTCCAATAGAACTGCAATCCTAAAGCTACGATCATTATTTGGTATTCTATCGTATCGCCGTTACTCGTCAGGATCTGATTTTTCTCCGGTTCAAACGACATTACGGAGTCTTTTATCCATTTTGCATTTTTTGGTAAAACATCTTTCATCGATCTCTTCGACGACGAGAAGGATTTTATTCCTGCACCGATTAAAGTGAAGAGCGGTTGGTAGTAATGAATCTGTAAAAATTGTAACGGGTAGAGGGATTAAGTTAATTATCGCAAACTTCGCGAAATAAATAATAATAAAATATCATTTTTGAGTTCTCTAACATACTTCGGATGGTTCTACGACGATAACTTGATTCGCCGGTTCGTGAAATTTTTTTGATAATTTTGCGGCCATCGTGCAACCGCCGGTTCCTCCACCAACCACCAAAACTTTACACCTTGCATTTAATAAAGTAGAGGGATAAGAATTAATATAAAAAATAATACACAAATGTATTTTTATAATTTCGATTAAAAATAAATAAGACGAAAATTATACTCACGAATGATGAGCATGGCGAGAAAAATTATGCAGTATTACGGACTTTGTCGACAATGAAGAAACTCCTTTTCCATAAATTGTAAAAAAAGGATTCATGGTATAAAAAATTCCAATTGAATGAAAATTTTCAGAAGAGCTTGTAAAAAACGAGGTTCTCTTATTTTAAAATTGCGTCAGGTATCTAAAGAAAAAAAATTTAAGTGAACAAAATTTCTCAGTATTTTCCTCATAAAGAATTATCCAAATCTTGAGATTCTAATCGCGAAAATTTACGTCATCGTTGAGAATACCGGAAAAGTTACATAGAAATTCATCTTTTTCCGGATTCGAAACACGCAAAAATCCAAAGTTTAAAAATTCGATAATTAATTAGTCTGAATAAGCGCAAACAAAAGTGTCTTTTGATATTTCTTAGATTTACAATCGTTACATTCAACAAATAATTTTTTTGCTGTTCCTTACCAAGTTGAAAACCGTTTTTTACCGTGCGTGAAAAAAAAGAATATATTTTTCCAACTGGATTCGAATTGGCTCTAATCGGTTCTATAATTCTAACCTCAAAAACGATTTCGTTTTCATTACGTTCGATTCCGCTGCAGGTGGCTGCAGGTGAATTGCACCACGCGTCAGAACGCCGCGCTTTTTTCTTTTTACGCGTCAAATTACGTACGCGGACAACGTCCCTTCTCGCTATCGATGAGTTATAGCCGCGCACAGCATCTTTCCTTATCAGCATCCGCAAACGATATCCTTCATTACCGATGCCTGTGTTACATCCGCGCTTACCGGCGCTCGATAGAGAGAAGCGTCATCCTCATTTTCGAATTTCACCCGTACAGTGGCGCGCTCTGGTGGAAAGAAAAGGAATCGAACTAACTAATAATAAATATTCTTATTATTTGAATATTTATTCCAATTTCAATATTATTTTATTGCCATTTTATTATTATTACATATTTCAATTTTAATATATTTACTCTCATACCAGAATTCAAAACCAATACAAATAGAGAAAGTTTAAAACATTGTAAATCCATAAAAATGCAAAAAAATTTGAATTTCGCCGGTACAGTGGCGCGCTCTGGCGGGGAAACGGAGGGACCCATTCGAGCGCAGGAATGATCCATGCTGGAGAAATTGTTTTTGTTTACAGCGGACGAAAAGAATTTTCGTTTATTTTTAACGTCACGTTTCAATTAAGTTAACTTCCGCTAAGAATAGAACAAAGAATATCCCGAATACCGTCCGAGTTAACCGAAACGCAGCGTACAACGAGCAAATGGCAAAATGCAGCGGCCGCAGTCTTCGAACACATATTTGTACAATCTTATGGTGATGATAATCGCAGTTGGTTTCGGTTTGTTGCACCGCTGGCACGTGGCTACTCTTTTTGAAAATGATCGATATTTTTCGCATTTATCGGAAATCGAGAGAGAAATGTCTTTCCGAACGGAAATGGTGAACATTTTTCCCTTTCTTCATAACCTCTTTCGATTTGTTTACAATTTTTACTGTTTTTTTTTTCATCCGCAAACGTCTTCCGAAAGATCCTGATCGACGATTGGCTGATAAAAAAGCGGGAAACATTTTCAAACATTTTCGACATTCTGTGATTTTGAAATTCTCCGTGTTCTTTTATTTAAATAAAATGTAAAATTTATTTAATTGTCGGTCATTGCAGGGGTTGTATTACTCGTATTACAAAACCATAACGAATTCCAACACCTACAGCGAAGGGATCGAGAAAATAAGGAGAGACAATTTGTCTCAATACGATCACGTGATCGATGCTTTAAGGACTTACAATCTTGTACCGGAGGTTCGTTGTCGCAATTCCATTTCTGGAATATACTAAAAATATATTTTTGCAAAAAAAAGGATGAATAAGATACGAATGTCTTACTTCCAGATGTACGCCGGCTTCTTATACCACACAGGAAAATCTTTGGGACTTATAGGGCACCAGAAGTGCTGGCAGGTACAAATTTCAAACCTTTCCTCGTTCGCCGTCGGTGAAAATCACGGTTTCACCAACTTTTCTTCCGCTTGTCTCTCAGGTAGAACGAGGAGACAGATTGCCTCCGGTGACGAGCTGCGAAGGCTCGGGAGTTCCCATGTACTTTTATTTGGAGTGCGTCTGGATCTGCGCAGCGGCGACCGCGACGATACTTTTCTTCTACTCGGTACTGTTAAGCGACACCGCTTTTGGAGGGATAATAACTTTGTTGGGCTTCTTCTATAACCACAAGGAAAGCACTCGAGTCCAATGGACTCCGCCGTTGAGGGAAAGCTTCGCTTACCCGGCGTTACTTTTTCAAATGTACCAAGTTTCCAGGATCCTCAAGGATTACAAGAAGAGTCCGGTTAAGGAGGTGAAAAGCTGGAAGGATCTCGCCGGCAATTTCGATCTGGTCGATATAAAATAATTCTCCTTTTATGAAAATATAAAAATAAATTGTCTTTTTTTCCCCGATATTGTAAAAGACTGTAATCTTTCATTTTACATTTTAGGATCTCGCGGTCGCAACGGTGATGTGCTTACAGGTCTGGCAATTCTCGCAATTCGTCTTCTTAACGCAGATGGTGGCTCTGTTGATTCTGAAATGGACGAAAGTGATCCCCCAGGACGTTTTCATAAGACTCCTGGTGTCGCATAACATCGCGTTGCTGCTGAGCTTCTTCACGACAAAGTTCACCTTCTGCTCCCTTTACATGTTCCTGCTCATCGCCTGCAACTTTTGCGCCTTTCTGTCCATGAAGGTGCTGAGGCACTTCAAAGCGTCCTCGGCGCTCCTATGCGAGATCCTCTCCGTGATAGTCACGACGCATCTCCTGAAGAAACATATACGCGGATTCGGCGATGACGAGCACGTTTACAACATCCTGCGGGCCAAGTTGAGCGATTACAAGGATTTCCACACGATGCTCTACACCTGCGCGCCCGAATTCGATTTTTTGCACATGCAAACTTACATGTCGATCGTCCGAACTCTGGTGTTGCCCATTGCGATCTTATCGGGCATCGTGGCTCTGTATCACTGCTACCGGACTTTCAGGATACAGGATTTCCCGAAATGCGTGGAAGCGCACGTGGCTTACAACGCGCTGCAGACGGGAGCTTTTATAATCATGGCGGTTTTTGTCATGAGACTAAAATTATTCATGACTCCTCACCTGTGTATTATAGCCGGACTCGCCAGCAGCAAAAGGTATCTCGAGAAAATCGGCATCAAGGGCGAATACGGCAGGATCTCGTTGGTCGTTCTGTTAATTGCCGGCATGTCTTACCACGGGATTGAGAATATCAAAGAAGAACGGTCGTTCGAGGGTAAGCGGTTAAACGAATTTTCAAGTGATTGCAAAGCATTATTTGTTTTTTTTTTTTCATTTCCATCCAGGTGAATACGTAAACGTGGAGCAGGAAGAATTGTTCGAATGGATCAAAGGGAATACAGCGAAAAACGCTGCCTTTGCTGGTCAAATGTCCCTCATGGCAAACTTAATGTTGTCAACGGAACGACCTATAGTTAACAATCCATATTATGAGGACAAAGAAATGAGGTTTGTAAAAAATTCGTTTGGTTCCGACAAATTTTGAAATTATTTGAAATCATAGCAATTTTACAATCATTTTTTTTCGCCACCCTTTTAAAAAGGATTTGTATAAAAATTGTGGAAAATGGATAAAAATTTAATCGAAAATCGCAAAGACGATTTTCATATTATCTGTGAAAGAATAACGAAGTATCGCAATTTACAAAATGAAACGTGTAATCACTCCTTTGTTTTCGTTTTTTCCAGAGAGAGAACACTAAAAGTTTATGAAATTTTTAGCCGGAAGGAGGTAGCTTCTGTTTACGTGACATTAAAGCAGCTCAAAGTAAATTATGTGATCCTTGAAGAGACTATTTGTTACGGTCTTGGATTCGCGTAAGACTTTCAAGCTACACTATTGCTTAAAATCTTCATTTTTAATTAAAGAGTGGATACAAATTATTTATTCTTTAATGTACCGTTCTGATTAAAAAAATTTTTTTTTGAATTCTTTTTATGATTAATTAAATTTCACGATTAATTGTTAAAGCAAAACGTCTGTTACAGGAAAGAAGGTTGTCAAATGTTGGATTTGTGGGACATGGTGGACCAAGGGGAAGGCATAAGAACGGGAAGACGTTCCGTGTGTCCAATTTTGTATCGTGGTAACGCGCATCCCTTCAAAAGAGTATTTATGAACGATCGTTTTGTAGTATTAAGATTGGACGACTCGCAATACGTTGAACTAAAGCCAAAGCCTACGACAATTCCAGTCATTACTTTAGAAAGTCCTTATTAATTTCCACCGGGAGAAAAAGAGACTTGTATTTTCGAGTGAAATTAAGGAGAGGAAAAGAATCAAAGAGAATGGGGAGTATACACGTGCGTATTTTTACATTTACATGAAGTGTGACGTAATATCTATTTTCCTCATCTATTTTTACTGTTAATTATCAAATCAAGTTACAATTTTTAGGAATTTTTATATAAGTGGAACTGAAGTCCTATTCATTTCTTAAAATAATTTTTTTAAAAGGGGATTTATCAAATAAGTATTATCACTGCTTAAAATACTTTAGACATTTTCTTGAAAAATCCAGAAATTTCATAACTTTTGTGATTCCAAAAATCGGGAAGATTTTTTTAGATTTTTTTGAAAATGATTTCATATTTTTTTTTTTAATCAGAATTGTCGTCTTACAGAAATCGTAAAACCTTTCGAGGACTTTTATCATTTTAAAAATTGTTTCAAGTTTTGTTTATCTTGGAAAACTGAATCTCAAAAAAAAAAAAAGAAATGTTAATCTGAAAAACAGTATTTGTTTATTGCAAAATTTTTTATGCGTCAATAAAATATCTCAGAAGTTGAAAAAAAAGTTCAAAATTTTGTTCGAAATCCCCACAAACGGAGGGAAAAATTCCTTGGTGTTGAAAAAAATATTAACCAGGAATGGTTCATGAAATTTTTCTACCTACAAAACTCCGAGAAGGAGCATTAGAATTCCAGCGATTCTTCGCAACGTGTATTCTTCAAATTCAATGGAGAAAGAAAAGAGTGAACAGCGAAGGAAGAACCGAAGAACGAGGAGAACTCCGTTATAAGTTGTTCATTTCACCGTGTAACACAAAGTATAGCGATGGTATAGGAAAAGATCTTGTTATACTCGTGTACATGCAGCGATACAACACTGTGCTGCTGACCCAAATGAATCCGAAAGACCCTCTCAGGACTCGACATTCAGTCCCAGTCCGGATTTCAACGTGACAGGCTGCTATAACGAATAACAGCTCCAGGTGCAGTTGCAAGCTTGCAATTTTTCGAATACCTCGCTCCCAAAACCGCTTTGCAAAGTCACGAAAAATCCAAAATGTGTATATTTAAAAATTTGGAAACTATTTTTACACTAAAGAAACAATTTTCGTGCTAAATAATCGCTCTTTTCTTTCCTGCCGGTGCAATTTTCAATTATTTTGTCAGATGGAAGTTGTGTAAAATTTAATTGTATAGTGTAATTTTATTTTTTTGTGCATTTTGTACACTTTCGTTCATTTAAGACAATATTTTTTTTTATAAATTCAAATCCTGACGTGTTGTGTAAATTTTTGTATTGCAGGTTTTGCACGGGTTTACGAAATTGCGCATTAACAAAAAGGGTGTGAACATGTGAGAAAAATTGTGGCAAAAGAGAAGAAACTCAAATTGGGAGCTAAAAAAGGACGAAATTTTTTCGAGAAGAAATGTGCATTCGTATTGATTCGTCGATTCTTCAGAAATGCGGCTGCATTCCGTAGTTTTGCCGCTCTGCAAACTTCTTCTTTATTATTGTTGACAACTTCCCCGAACGCAGTGAGTATTCATGGAATTTTTAATAACTTGATTTTTACGTTTCTTTTTGAAAGATTTATAATATGATTTTCCTGTTCCGAAATGCAATACAAGTATCGGATATTTGGGGAAAAAAACACTTTTTAGATTTTGGAAAAAAATGATTTAATTGAATTTGTGTCGTTGGAATCCGGGAGAAAAAATTCGAAGAATTTCTTGTCTTCGTTCTCCTTCTTTTCTCTTATCAAATTTATGAGTCTTTGAATTGAACCGTTTGGAAAAGAAAGGGAAGTGAAGGGAATGCTCTCGAGAGCTCTTTGTTTTGCTCATTGTTCGTTAGATATTTTTTTTAGTCTTTAATTTAACCCGGATTTGATACGCTTCTTTTTCTTTTCTATTCTTATCTTAAGTCCTTCATGGGTTTGAGAAGAAAAAAAAAGATTATGCAGGAGAAGCCGTATCGCCGGCGTTCGGCCTAAATCTTTTAAGGATTATACGAGGTTATTGCATTCTTTCCTCCCGCGTATGCAAATCAATTTAATTGATTAAGAGTTACTCTTCTTTCTTTCAAAGATGACTTGGAACGCTTTTATTACCTTGCGAATGTTGTTCTTTTTTTATTTATTTCATTTTAAAAATTTTCAAGCTCAAATGAATTACAGTAATTTTATGAAATTTCTGAGCACTGAAATTTGAGCTTTTGAAAATAACAATTTTATTAGAAACAATTATTCCAAGTTCAAATTTTGCAATTTATAAAAATCGATATTGAAGGAAATTTTATATGAATCTTATAAATTCGATATTAGGAGAGTGAAAATATTCGGGGAAGGAAAATCTTTTTTTGAAACTCCTTTATTTCATTTTTGTGTAATTTCTGTGAATTATTTTCTTTTGGTTTCCCGTGGAGATAATGTGGATTCATAAAGTTTTATGTGTTTACGAGTAAAAAAAGGGGATTCCATATTACATTTTCTTTCACATGACCGAGTTAGACATCTAGTTTTAGCGGGACAATAGATGGATATAATATTACATTACATAGGTACACGAGACCATTAAATACCCACGTAAATGAGGAAAAAAAAGTCCACGTATGTATATTCTACCGACTGCTACCGACTGCTACCTTATTATTGTTAGAGTCAATTCATTCAGTCAAGCGTGTACCAGAAACGCTGTTAATTGACGAGAGGTCATAGTCATAAATGTTATTTTTCACCGCTGTAAATGTCAGAAACTTTCGGATATAAAGCGAAACTTCGTCTTCGTTTCTACATTTTCAGTTTATTCATGCAAATTCGAGAATTTCGAATTTTTTTGAATATCAAAATAAATAGGGATTTTCAAAACCTGAATTTTTTCATTACCGGATAATCTTGTATGAGAAATAAAATTTCTGAAAATTTCAAAATTTTTGTTAGCGTTGGAATTATTTTTTTTATTTTTACTTTTCTTTGGATTCTATTTTTTCAAACAGAAATTCCTTACATATTTGGAATTCCTTGTAAATTCTTTCTCCTGCGTGGTTTCTTCTCATCTTCAAAGTTTTTCCTCCGCTTGTTCTCCAGAACTTTACGATTATTACATATCCTTTCCTTGCATTCTCTAGCTTTGCTGGAAGAAAATAAAGAGAAATTTCTTTTGCATTCTTTGCAAACCGATGGGATGCTTTTCTCACCAGTTTACACGGACTCGGGAATTTTTTTTTATAAATTATAAGAGTCTTTGAAGAAAATGGGAAGGGCAGTTTAACGTTGCACGGGTATACAATTAATGATTTTCAGGTCCCATAAATTACAAAAGCTATGAAATTATCAGTTATATTTTGCTTGAATGCACGCGAAGATGATAATCGTTGTAAATTGCGATTTTCACGTTTACCATCTCCCCGTTAAATCCTCGAAATTCTACGTTTCCATATATTCCTCTCGGAATGTTCATCATACTTATCCTCTTTCTAAATGTAAATAAATCGTATACATATTTATATGTTTATATCTGGTAGCTTTACACAAACTGGTTAAATTTAGATTAAAGAGTAGGTACTGAAATATAGAGGAAAGTGTAGTGGGATTAAGCTACATTCAGAAACCCCAAATTCCACATTTATTAGAAACGTCGAATAAAAATCCAGTTTTCGAAAGTCTCGAGGTAGGAAGAAAAAAAAAAGACAAACAGTCAGAAATGACGGAAAAAAGAGACCCGTTTCTTCTGCAACAAGACAGGCGTGTCCTCCTCGATTAGGAAGGAATGTCGAAAGGTGCAGAGACCTGCAAGGTCAGAAGATCCCATCGTTTTGCGACCTCGTTATATTGTTCTCTTCCATCTCCCGCACGTCTCATTTGGATTCACCTTTTCGATCTGGTGAACGGAAGATTAGATAATCCAAATAAGACAAAGTGAGGAAAGATTCGTAATTAGCATTAATTAGTACTTTCGGGCTAGAAAATTGGAAGTAGAAAATTCCATGCTTCCAAAAAATGTGATTTAATTTCGATTCGGGACAAATTTTTATCTCTTGCTATTAATTTCTGGTGTTAGTTCGATAAAAATCATGGTAATTGTTATTCGAAGTCGATAAGATTTGGAACGACTCGAGTCGCAGAGTGTAATTCCTTGGGAATTTAGGATTCGAGTCGAGTTTCTCTCACTCGATAGGATTTTTCTGGTTTTCATCCGAAGGAATATTCAATTTATGTTGGATCGATAAAAATTTAGACTACGGATAAGTTTATCCGAACCGGTTCGGTGGTTGTAGAATTTTTGATTGTAGAATTCATTCCGATATGTTGGAATTCAGATAAATGTGTCGGATTTCACGTGTTCCATTGTAAAACTTGAAGAAAGAATTTGTAAAAGTGTTCATCGATCGACAGAAAATTAATGGAAAGCAGAAAATTGATATTTCCTTTTTTGTCGAAGACAATAATTGGGTTCCTTGGAACTCCGAGGCGTCGAACGAAACGCGTAGGAAACGAATTCCTAAATTTTAATAAGCGTTGCAAAAATGTCTTATTTGGTAAAAGAGAAAATTTCTCGACACACATATATATATGTAAGAGAGTACATATATAGCATATCTACTACATACTCGTTCCTTTTGATATAATTACATAGCTTTTACATACAAGTACGTACGTGCAATTGTAGGAAAGGAGAGAAGATGTTCTATTTTCTTTCTTTCCAGTCAAGTTATTAGAAATTGAGAAAATATGACTTTTATTATCACGTACTATAATTATTATAAAAAATAATATAGACACTTATAATTGTGGTCCTATTAGTAACTATACACTTTCAATAAAAAAAATAATCAAGAAGGGTCAACTAGATTTATATAATTTTCCATAGTTGAGAAAAATCTGAAATAATTTGAATAGTTGATATTGCGGTAATGAATCAACAATTATAATAACCAGTCTAATGATGAGCCGAGGAGATAATAAATAAATAGGCTATAATTTATAAGTCTTTTATTCCACATTATGTAAGCACGGGTAATTATTCGCGATAATCAATTTTTTTTTAGAGCAACTCTTGGAAAGAGTTGCTATAATTAATTGTATGTTATTGCTGTAATTAGTTAAAGATATGCATAATGAGAAAATTAATTTTCACGGATGTTCTAGTGTGTTAGAAAAAATTAAATTATATTGAAACAGTTGGCACACTGGGGCTTTTCAGGCCCCTAGAGACAAAAAGTTTATATTGCATGGAAATTATCGGGTATTTTAACTTAAAAAAAATTGTATAATGGAGATTGCTGTAACGAGGCTCTACTGTATTTAGCGAGACAACAAAAAAATTTGCAGAAATTTCTGTGCAAATTGGAGTTGCACCGGGTTGTGGTGTCTGAAACTGCGGTAGGCCGGCTAAGAGTTAAAATTGCTAACATAAGTTTTTTCCGAAGTTGAAGTTTTTGTGAAAATGAGCAGAGAAGAAATTGACGTTTGGCATGAAAAGTACATATATGTAACGGTAAAAGAAAGGGATTGCTGTGGTAAGAATTCGAAAAAAAGTATGTAGTAGCTCTTTGCTTAGGTATGTACTGTAAAACTGGATATAAATATATATATGTATAAAAAATATGAACATGAGTACAAGTATACAGGTATGCATACGTGTATGTATGTATGTATGAGCATATATCGGCAACTCACAAGTTGAGATCGAATATTACAAGCCGATTGTGAGATCTGAAGACTTTTACTCCGGCAGCATTAAATTATAGATAGTAAGGAATCACATATACACACCTTTTAGGTATGTAGAGGTACGCATAAAGAACGGCATATCATTCATACGCATCGTTAGTTCCTACAAAACATTTTATGACACATTTACCTACATAGCAAAGACGACTTCTAGTCCTACTCTTCGACCAAATGGTCATAAAATGAGGTACTGCACAACACAACTTTCTCACGAAGCGGAATATCTCTAAGTTCGTGAAAGAACACGACATCAATGTTGCAGAAGAGAAGAAGGATGATGATGATGATGATGATGCAGGAGGAGAAAGAGATACGGCAAAGAAGGTTCAAAGAAATATGTGATTTTGTAGAAAAACTCAATTTTTCTACAAGATTCACATTTTTCGCCAATTCCTTTTTTGGAATTTTTGAACATTTCTTGTTCTATCGTTTCTGCTCATTTAAGAAATATCAATATTTTTAGAAATTCCTGGATAAATTCGAAGTTCAAATTTCAGTAACACAATAATTTTATAAGTAACATAAATAGTAAAATGGAATATAAAATAAATAATAAGAAAAATCGTCTACGAAAATAGTGGGAAAAAAAAATATTCTTTGTTAATTGACTCCACTTCTAGTGAAATATCCCGAGTTTGAAAGTATTGCAATATTTTTTTTGTGCAATTTACATTAACTCGGATTAGAAACAAAAAGCAGAAGAAGGATAGTCTAAGAATAAAACTAAGCGATTGTTCCGCTTGGCCAGATTGAAAAGTTACGCAAAAGCCTCTTTTAGCGAACATTGATCTCAAAATAATCATTCATTTAATCGCATGGTTGATTTTATTATACTGTTATCTGATTAAATAATATTCCAATAGATGCACAAATCGTTAGAGAATATTACGGAAACGAATTATATATGTTATTTTAAAGATACCAACGACAGGCAGAATTATCGAAAATCCTCGATACCTTTGGAATTGTTGGCATCTTTAATTAATTGATTTACAAATTTTATTTTATAATTATTGAGGGAAAAAGAAAATGAATTTTCTAAATCCGTTATTTTCCACATTTTTTTCAACTTGATCAAAGTTTGATCCGTAAAAAGTGGTATTAGAGTGAAAGGACTAAATCTGACGGAGCGTCTGAAAGAATGTGTATAATCGTTAAATTCTAAAGTGCCTTTTAACATTCTACTCGTTCCCGTGTGAAAATATTTGGTCGAAACGCGTCGTTATGAAACCACCAACTTCGTTTTCAAACACATTGCGAACGTAAAATTTCCTTTTTATCGTTCCACGGAATCTCGATAGAATTTTGTCGAGCCTGGAACGCTGTCGAGAGGTATTCCAGCAACAAAAAAAGAAAAATTCGCCAACTTCTTGCTATCAAATAGAAAAATTGCACTTTACAAATTCGTGCCCGGCGAGAATCAATTTTTTGACGAATTTCGACGAGATTAAAAAAATAATAAAAACAGTAACAATGTAAATTCGGTGCGTATACGCTTCAACTTGGGTCGACCACCTTCGTCGGGTGAAGGTGGATATTTACATACTTTCTCATAAGATCACGCATTCACGCACTCGATATAAGCCAGCCGTGAAAAATTGAAGAAATCAAAATCTGGAGTCCAGAAGCGACTCTCTTCTATCGTTAAGAGTGGGTCGAAAAATTGTACGGTGCCTGGAGCGTGGAAAAAAAAAATGAAATTTTACAACCGGTACCGTTTACATTTTTTAAATTGGAAATCCTAGTGTCGTTTCTCCCCGAATCAAGGAAAGAACCAAAGGTTCGAGTTCCAACGGCAAATATGTGACCTCAAACTCAATAATGGTACAAATAAATTCAGAGAAAAGTAAATCAATGAGTTCATTGCGATTACCTTCGACTCGGTTAAACTGCAATTGACCCATGCAACTTTCAGGTCATTCAATTAATAATCGTCGCCCCAAACGACTTATCGTTTGTAAAAACTATTTTTCCGTATTTGGAATTTTTTACAATTTTTCTCTGCGAAATGACAATTTTTTTCCCAGTTTCCAGAGGGTCAATGGCAGCAAATAAATACCAAAACTATACTTATGTTAGACAAGGAATGGGCATAAGAAATTATTCGCGGATAATAATGTCGAGCCGAACGTTATAAATGACACCAATTTCGTTATCATGTATTATGCATTCGTCGGGGCACCGTAAATTGCATATAGCTCATGCACAGTCGAGGGACCCCCTGATTTTTGCGTTCATAAGTGAATATTACCGGTTACAAACAATTGTTGGTACGATATTCAACTTCGATAATAAATTAGACTGTAACTTCGTGCACGGAATAGAAAGTTGCATTACCGGGAGCAAAGAGTAGAGGACCAAAGAAATGAAAGAGAGATACATAGGAATATGCAGTACATAAGAATGCAGTATACATATATATATATATATACCTATATACATTTGTAGATATATATATATTGAGTGTACATAAACTTGCCAAGTAGAAATGAAAGATCAAGGAGCAAGAGATAGATAAGAGATTGATTAGAAAGAGAAGGGATTTTATGTTAAAGGAGACATATGTGCATGTATGTACACACATGCACATATTTCTTATATACATATATAAGTATATACTTTGAGAATATACTTATAGCAGTATTATAATTCTTGAAAGAACTTCAAAACCATTACTATTCACTGGCTGTGTGTGTATGTGTGTGTATTTCTTCACACACATACGAATATAATTGCACATACGCATGTACAGCAACTATTCGTACACAGATACACAGTACATACCTCCATAATTTCAAATGGAATTATCCTTCTCTTCCTCTTTGACATTTTACGCACCTCTTCCGTCTTTCTACGTGTAATAAGTTCTTTAATAATGATGATACGACTCCTTCTTTTTTTTTTTACAACTAACACTTTTATTTTCATAGAAATCTTTCACGTTACAGTTCAACTTCCTGATTCCTGCTTTGTCATTTTTCATAATTATGAGAATCTTCTTTGGAGAAATCATCGAGTTTATGCTCATACATATGTACTGAAAATTGTTGTTCGCTTTTATACACGGCCGATGCATTCTGCATTTTTTTTTTAATTAGGCGTTTCTCGCCGCTCTTGTGTCCCGTTTAATAAGAAAGCCATATGTTTTCACCATTTGACAGGAATGATTTTGGGGAAAAATTTCCAGTTAAATTTAAAAAAAACTGAAATTGATTCAATTAATAATTTAATTCAACTTTTTTTAGGAGTAAAATTTATTAAAATAACAATAGATTCCGAATAAGCCTCTTTATTTTTTTCAAGTCATTAACAAATTTCTATTTTTGTACACTCCCGCATCATCATCATCTTCTTTTCCTTTCAGAAATGCGGAGCGAAGTGGGCGAATGGTTGGCGACGTGCGTGGGCTCACCGATTTGCATCTTGCTATTATCTTGGTCACTTTTGATCTATCAAAGCCAGCCGTCATCTTCGAAACGAAGGATCGACATACTTACGGTCGCTGTTCTCTCGGAAAGTCTCGCGCATCAATTGGGATTATTATTTTATGCCATTTTGACGTTGATTCGTCCCACCAATCATTTTGGAGGTAACTACAGCCGTCCCGGATTCCTTTTGTTATTTTTAAAAAAAATCAACAAAAGCAGAAATTACGTTATTGTACAATTTATCATTTTATAAAAAATATCTTTTATTTCTAGTAAAAAGAAAAAAATTATTAATCATCCCGATGCGATATTTTCAGAATTATGCTCGACCTTGGTGTGGATCCTAAATTCCTCCAACATCCTTCAGGAATTAACGTTGACTTCGATAGCGATATTCGCGGCGATTAGCGTCCAGGAGGACGGAATCGCGCTGACGAAAAATCACATAAAATACCACTTGGTGAGTTTGAGCGTCATAAGTGCCTGTATCGGGATCACCGGAGTCTTGAATTTCGAGCCTCGAGTCTGTGCGTTTCTGCCGCAAGAGATATCCACGAAATACGGGATATTCGTCAACTCCTTGAGGGTTTTGCTGACGTTAACGTCGCTCTTGAGCGTTCTCACGGCGATCGTCAAGAATATCTGCTCCAAGCCCAAGGGGGAGCTATTGAAATCCGTGTCGGATTTGTCGGAGACCAGCTCGAAAAATTCATCCGGTGCTTTCGAATGCCATACCTCGCATTGGGACCCTTCGAATGGCTCCTGCACCAGCGGGTCCACGAACAGCAGGGTTTGCCTCCGGAAGTCGAAGGTCCAGGTGGACGAGGCCAGTGGCAAATCCACGATTTACTGCATTTTGTTCGTTTGTTACGTTTTCCAACACATACCGATCCTCGTGAGTATTTTTGAATTTTTTTTCCCTTCAGAATCTTCGTAACAATCAATAGATCGGCTTTAATTAACTTTTAAACATATAATTACTTTAATAAAAATTAATTTTTCTAATTAATTTAATAATTAGAGTATTTTTCGCTTTAATGAACTTTTAAATAAATCATTACTTTTATAAAAAATAATTATTCTTGAAACTTTAATTTTCGTAATTTTAAATTTTATTTATATTCGTACGTTATAAAAATTAATTTTAATTCGATAGTATCTTTGAATTTCATCTTCGGGGGGAATAATATTAAATTTTGGAGCAAAATCATGAAACGCTTCCGTTTTCAGCCGAGACGATTTTCATTAGAAATAGAAGTAGTTCTACCGGATGGTCGAATATCGGGCCAAGCCGATAAGTGGAGAAAATTGTCCTACTGAGGTTCTTTCCATTCGATCATAGAAACTTTTGCACAAATTTCTCCTCATTCGGTTCGACACACCATAGGCAGAAAGAAGTCGATGTGGGAAAAGCAGTTGTTTGCGCGTCGAACGAGAATTTTCTAAATTCAATTACGGCAAACGCGATCGAGTAGGTGAATTCTTTGAAGTATTCCTATACCTCCGCCTGGTTAAGATTCAGTGCGAGTCTCCCTGTAAGGTGATCATGCTTTGAAATCGCACTGGAGAAATTTGTTTTACTTTTCCATGTGTAACTCGAGTGTACGCGATATTACATAGCGTTATGAGCGTTCGAGTAAGAAATTTAGAAAAGTCGAGAGAAAAACAAAAGGCGTTTCCATGAATTCTGCGTGTATTAGTGAATTGCGATAAAGAAAAATTAGCATTTGTAATTGCAAGGAGAAATAGAACGTTCATCGTAGTCATAAATAGTTTTATAGTTGTACAAATTAAAATAATAATTAATTCTAATTATAATAATTATTTGAAACGTTTTATCGTCGATCGCAGAACTTGATCGTTATTTTTTATAATTTGGGGCCAACCATTTTTGTTATTTGAATTTTTGAGTTTCATTTTTTCATAAATGAAATTCATTTATTTTTAAAAATTGATGAAGATCTGATGAAAAATTGAAAAATATGAAAAATTACGAGTAAGTAGTAGCGAAAATAGTAATAATTGTAATAGAAAAAAATAGAAACGGAATTGGTGGCAGTAACGATTAATAGTACCAGTTGTAGTAGCGAAGTGCATAGTTATTAGCAGAATTGTTGACTTAAAACATGTGTTTCGCGGTATTAAAACTCGTACCGTTTTCTAATTAGAAGGAGGTATGTAAGCTAGTTTCGATTTCATAGCTAGCTGGAGTAGAACTGCTTTATCGTTAAACGCGTAACAAGCATGTACGAGCCTCCAATGTAATTCCTCCAGTACTGGCTTTAAAAGATACCGAATGTACCCCATATCCACACGAGCACCGTGAAAAGTGCGTGTGCCCGAAGGCAGGAAAACACCGTGGAGGGAATAAAATGTACCTTTAACATGCTCAAAACTTTTGAAAGCGTGTACGTACTTTAACTCGTACACGCACACGATTATTACTACTTTTACGTTTCAAAAGTTTCACTGGACTACTCTCCGCTTCTAAAATCGAAAGTTTCTAGACCAAATAAATAATAACTCTTATTTTCTCTCTCTCTCCATTCGCGTTACTCCTTTTTACCTAATAACGAAGAATTTTAATTCAGACACGGATTTCAGTTCCCTACTTGGATTATTTATAGTTATGTGGATTTTAATTTCTTTTATTCTCGCTTTTCTTAAGATATTCCACCAAGAACGAGTCTCATTTCACACTTTAACGAGTGCTGTATTTTAATTAAATCATTTTTGGTAATAAAAAACAAAAGTGTGCTGTTACTTTCGAATTTAGCAGATCATTTAGGATAATTTTATTTTTGTAAAAGGGAGAAAATAAGGATTTGGGACTTTGAGTTTGAAAAATAAAGTCTTTTGTACCCTAACTTAATAATAATAATAATAATAATAAAAATTGTAGATAATAACAACCTTTGAATATTAATAACACCACTTAGAGATGTTAATATTTTCAAGGTTCAAATTATATAATAAACTATGACTATTATAGTAGCGAAATCAATAATAATAATAATATTAATAGTCTTAGGAAAAAATGTAGCCGATAAAATTAATATTCGTAACGACACTCGGCGTTGATTGACTCCGACGATGATGAGTTTCACTTGTGACGATTTTGGGATCCCTCGGAAACGACGACCTGACTTTTAACAAGATTGTATATCAAAATTAAGGTCATCGCAGCGAATTTCACTCGAGGGAAGAGAAAATCGTGACGCTGAATTTTTCGAACGAATTGTTTAGAGAAAAAATTGAAAAATCCTAAAATTTTGCGAACGCTCGGGAAATATGAAAATTTGAATTATTTTGGGCTACAAATAGTTGGATTTGCTAATTTTAAATTTTTAGGTAACTGATTTTAAACAGAATTCCCTGAAAACGAAATATAAACAAAATATGAACTCTTGGAATTCTAAAAAAAAATGGTGTTTTTGGAATAACTTATTGTTGGAAAATCTAAACAAACGGTAATTGTCGGGATGTCGGAAAAGAAAATAAAGATCGGCGGGCGATTTATAGTCGAAATCCATTGCGTTCTTAGGAATTTCGCGTGTATGTTGAAAGAGGAAAATGGAACGAAGCGAAAGAACGGAATATGTAAATGTAGACACTGAAACGTTTAGTTATAGTTCGTTGTTACTATAATTGCGGGTTGTTTCAAATGTTGCTTTTACGAAGGCATGGAAAAAAAAAGGACGGCGAATTGCATCAGTTAGGATTGCATTCCTTTAAAATAAGACTTGCTCTGAAAAATTTCCAAGCTCTAAACGTTTATTATTTTTTAATAAACAATAAATAAACCCCATTTATTTAAAATCGTCTAATTTCTTTGCGTCTTTGTTCCAGATCATCTCGATCAGGCCGAGTCTCCTGAGAGGATTTTGCACGGTGCAAAATTTGGCAACTTGGTTGCCATTGTTAAAGGACACGCTTTTGCCAATATTTCTATCGATTTTCGATCGACTATTTTGCCGATACGTGGCAAAAGTTTACACGAAGCAAGATCATTCCAGGAGACTGTCGCACGGTACGTCCTGTTACGCGACGATTCAATTAGGTATTAATTATATTGACTTCATTACATTGACTTTACACCTTCCTACTTACTGTTACTTTACTTTACTCTACTTTACTCAACTTTACTCTAATCAATTCGAAACGACCGACGAAAATTAATAAAATTATTTTTCTCTCTCTTAGGTAGAATTTTTTTTTCGACCATTTTGCATTTTTATTAATTCTTCTTTGAATTTGGCATTTTCAGGTGGAATCGATGGGAAATTTCGTCACTTCGAGCAAGACGCCGAGTATAAATTGCAATTGAATTTAAATCATGGTCTGAAATTCCCCCTAACCAATGGGAGCCTTTATGGAAGATTACATAATTATCAGAACAGAGGTAAAATATATATTTTTCTTTTCATTTTTACTCGTTAAAATATTTTTAAAATCCTGTTTCTTGAATTTTTATCAAATTTATTGCGTTTTCCTCAAATTAATTTTCGTAAAACTACAAAATATTATTGTAACGCAACGGAATTATAAAATTTCCCTATATTTTGGAATTTTCAAAACTCGGAAAAAGGTTGAGACTTTTCAATTCCAGAAAGAGAAAAATTGAATCCCTTTCAAAATTGAATTTTTTAATTAAAAATTGACTCTCCATTTCCAGCACGCACTGGAACGATCACGATGGGGATTCAACACTACCCGAGATCGCAATCTTTGAACGAGGAAGTGCAGAGCAACACTTACGCCTCTCTGCCACCGGAATTAACGTCGTTTTCGAGTTCCACGTTCGAGCCGAAATCCTGCACCGGGAGTATCAAAAATTCCCTGGAGCATCAGAACCAACATCAACGATATGCCAATCGACCCAAAGCCATTCAGGAGATGCCGAAGGATTTAAATTCGAAGCATCGTCGAAAGATAGTCGACGTTTTCGGGCAAAACATGGAAAACCTGGTGCAGCTCGAGGAGAACGTCAGTATTTTGAAAATCGCACCGCGAAAATTCACAAAAAGTCTGGACGAGATTCGGGAGGAAATGCCATCCAGGAGACACGTGAGGAGTGTCCTGGGATTGGAGAACTTGCAGGATTTCACGGGAAAATCCACCAGGAAAAGTGTCTTGAGGAGAAATCAAAGTTTCGATCAGTCGAAGTACAAATCGAATTTGGACTCGAGAACTTACGATTTGAGGAGGATCATCCTCAAGAAGGATGATCATCAAAATAATAATAATAATAACAACAATAATAATAACAATAATAATAGTATTAATTGTAATGACAATGTGGATTTCGAGGATGAAGATGACGATGAAATTCCGTACGAGAGCAGCTCCGATGACGAAAGTTGCGATTTTGAAAGTGGAGATTTCGATACCATGAGTTCCTGTAGGAGTCGAAGCAGAAGTTGCTGTTCGGTTACGACCGTGGCCAACGACGATTTCGAATATTTTCAACGGAAAGGATTGAAGGTCTCCATTTTTTCTGAATAATTTTTTTTCTCTCTCCATATTTTGCTACTAATTTAGAAATTTAGAAAAAAAAATATGCGAAAACTAGAAATCTCGATTGTTCCTTTTCCGTGTCTCTCTATTTCTCACACTTTCACGTTCCATCCAAAATCAGAGGAAACGATCCCAAGCCTCTTTCAAAATTCGCCAGTAGCTTATCTTAAAAAAAAAGAGGCAATTTTAATTTGAAAATGGAAAAAAGCCATTAATAATCGGCAAAATCAATTTATTAGATAAATTGTGCGGGAAAATGTTAACGTCTTTTGAAATTTCAACAGGTCGAGCTATTACCGAGCAAAAGAAGCAATGACGTAAAGGTCAACATGCGATCTTTCACGCCGAAGATCGTGGAGATAGTGGAGGACGGCATGAGAAGCAACAATCATAATCACGAGAGCAACAATGTAAATGGAAAGAAAGTAAAAGTCGACACGAGACCGACCATTCAATCGTATCACCTGAAACAAAAGAAGATAACTTCTGGGTACTCTATGAACGATCTCGACAAATTTCAGCAGCTCGAGAAGCATCCGATCGCTCAATTGTCGAGCCAATTGTCGATGGAAAGTTTGCGAAGTATCCTGAAAAATTCTGAAATGGGTTACATGGATAACGGTGAAATCTGTAAAAACGATATCGGTGGTTCTGTACCGGATTTCAAAAGGATTTTTCTCACCGATTATTTATAAAGAAGAAAAAAAAGGGCAAAAAGTGTAAAAAGGAAAAGCTGAATCTCTAATCGCTCGAACGTAGGAAAACATTGATTCCTATTCCTAAGAGTCGAATTACTGAAATTGAAATTATTTTTTTTTTTTTAAAAGTGGAAAAAGAAAAGACAATTTTCGAATGAGGCAATAAGTGGAAAATAGTAATTCTTAGCTTTGTTTTAAAAAAGTTTTCGGAAAAAAAATAGAATTTGCAAATATTTGGATTCAAAAATAATATCTAATCTTTCGAAGCGAAAGATTTTCGCGAATAATTCGTTTATCAAAATTACTAAAGAAATCAAAATCCAGGAAACGAGAATTTTAAAAGTAAAAAACTAAAATTGGAGTTAATAAGAAAATATATTAATTCCAATTCGATCTTACAAATTGGAAAAAATGAATTTCTACAATTTCTAGATAGAAAGAATTTCTGAATTTTTCTTCAAGAAAAATGTATTTTACTACGGTGTCTAAGAAAATCTAGAGAAAAATACGAAACCATAATTTCCGTTGACAGGAAATTTGTGAGTTCTACGAGAAAAAATTGTTCTTCGATGCTACTTTGAAAAAACAGACTTTTTTATTTTTTGCAGTAAACTGTGACTCGTACTTGTACATAAATTGTAAATTTCTATTGTATAAAAATTGTATTAAAAATCATATATGCTCCCGTTAATCCAAAACAAGCGTAGCTTTCATACGATTTTTAGGAAATTAAATAAGTTAGGATTTAAATAGAATAAGTCAGCATTCGTCTTGTAAGAATTTGAAAGCAAAAAATATTCCTGGTTAAAATTTGTTCTAGAAAATTCAAAAATCAATTTTGTACAATAAAAAATGTGCAATTAGAAATGACAATTGAAAATCCAGGAACAATTTAAAATTTATTTGTTTTTATGTGGAACAAATGTATTTCTACGCGTGTTCTCATTTTTTTCTGAAAAGAATCAGCAGATCCACCTTCGCTTGCGTGCCGAAGAACGAGTTAGAAATGTTCTGTCCTAACTCCTACTTAATTAGAATCGAAGGCCATGGACGGAACAATTTCTTTGCCATCCTAGGCATGCGCATAAAATCTACACGTAACTAAAACACACGGTTTATCTTCTCAGGAAGCAGGAACTGTAAATATACACTCATTTATTTAACTTTTAACAAAACTAGACAATTTTTTATCCACATTTTTATTTATGGTCAATGAAAATGGCTGGTTTCAAAATAAGACTGATGTTACTTTTCGTACTTTTGCAGGAAAGTTTCTCAATTTTGGAAGGTACGAAAACATTGTGTATTTTTCTGAAACTTTGCAACATGTTGCAAAATTTTCAAATTCAGCAGATATCTGAAAAGAATCCTTATCTTTCATTTGATGTTAATATTTAAACAAGTGGAATCGACGAATGAATGAAAACGCAAAGACCGTGTAAGTAATCGACAGCAATAATATTTTTTTTTCTCTTTCAGATGCTGCTTATTGGAAAAAAATAGCTGATAAGGAATTGAAAGATTCGCTATCGTACGAATGGAATACTCGCAAAGCCAAGAATGTCATACTTTTTATCGGCGATGGAATGAGTCCCGATACGATAACAGCCAGTAGAATTTACCATGTCGGTGAAAATGGATTTTTAGCATGGGAAAAATTCCCACATGTGGGATTGTTAAAGGCGAGTATTTCAATTTCTTCTTTGTATCCGCATTCTCGATCGGATGGCAATTAAAAATTTCCCCGATCCTAGTTTTATTTGTTTGTTTCGAAATTACTAATCCTGCGACTCAAGACTCGAAGCTTCGAATTAATATAAAAATACTGGACGATAACGAGAGAAATGTGTGTCTTTATAGACGTATAACACAAATAAAATGACACCAGATTCAGCATCGACCGCAACTGCGCTTTATACCGGAGTAAAGGCGAATTACCAAGTGGTCGGACTCGATGCGAATGTTAACTTATCCGACTGCCAAGCTGCTGTGGATAAAAAGAACCATCTCGAGTCTATATTCGATTGGGCGCAAGCCGCAGGAAAAAGTACAGGTGATATACGTACAAAAAACTCAAAATAAAAAAAATTGAAAAAAAAATTAAAAGTGGAGAATTATAATGAAAAAAATATCAATCTCTTTCTTTATCTTCGTTTCAGGATTCGTGACGACTACTAGAGTAACTCATGCGACTCCCGCGCCCTTATACGCCCACTGTCCAAATCGAAAATGGGAATGCGAAGCCAAAATACCACCGGAGTGCGAGAGTCAAAAAGATATAGCTCGACAATTAATCGAAGATTCCCCTGGAAGGAATATTAAAGTAAATTCATTATCCTCCAAAAGGAGTATTCGACATTTCGGGAGATCGAGTTTTTTCTTAAATAGAAGGAAGCGAATATTGCAAAATATTTTCCATTCGAGTATTTACATTTTCTTGGAGAGAATTTTTCGTCTTATCGTTCCTCTCACTGTCGCTCTTATCGTTTCCCAGGTCATCTTGGGTGGTGGAAGACAAGTTCTGCGCTCTAACGTCACGGGGAAAGAAGATGATCCGATAGATACTTGGTCGTGTTACAGAATCGATGGACGTGATCTTATCGAGGACTGGATTCAGGAAAAATCGGAGAGAAACGCCTCTTGCAAAGTCGTGGAAAATAACGAGGAATTGGCGAACGTGGATTACGAAAATGTGGATTTTCTGCTCGGTGTATTCGCCAATGGACACATTTCCATGGACTTCAAGCGAAATACCGGCCCGAAGGGTCAACCGAGTTTAGGGGAAATGACCGTAGCCGCTTTGAAAATTTTGCAAAAATCCGAAAACGGATTTTTTCTCATGGTGAATTATTTCTCAGAACATTTCTTTCATTTCAAGAATTACAAAAAAAATCTTTTTGCTGCAGGTAGAGGGTGGACTTATAGATTTCGCTCACCATCGTGGCCATGCGGCTCAAGCTTTAAGGGAAACTGTGAGATTCTCGGAAGCAATCGAAGCTGCCTTGAAGATGATTAATTTAGAAGAAACACTTGTAATTGTTACGAGCGACCACACGCATTCCATGTCGATAGTTGGATACGGTGATAGGGGGACATCCATCCTCGGTAATTTTCAGGTTTTCGAAATAGTAATGAATGGCCTTTTGCGAATACTTTTGTTTGTTTTTCAGGAGTCGCTCAAAAATCAGCGACTGATGGAATTCCTTATACGAATTTGTTATATTCTACCGGTGGAGAAAATAACAAAGCATATACTGTAGTCAATGGAACAGCGGTAAGACAGGATCCTTCTGAGCAAAATACCACGGATTTTAATTACAGCCAGCAAGCTTTGGTTATCACGGATGAAGCTTATCACGGAGGTGGAGACGTTGCCGTTTATGCTATAGGTAATAAATAGAATCCCTTTTTTTTTAATATATTTTTTTTAATATTTGCTTCTCTTCCTTTGGGAATTCGTTGAAGAAAAAAAAAAATTTGCAGTCCTAATAAGAAGCAAAAATGAGATAAATAAGAATTCCTTGGAAAATAAAAAAAAATTGATATATCCCTTTTCTGATTTCAGGACCTCAAGCTCATCTTTTCCATTCTGTTCACGAACAGAATTATGTTGCAAATGCGATAGCCTATGCCGCCAAAGTCGGACAGTACAAAGAAAACTCCAACGGCTCTAGCAAGCTAGAGCCAATTCTTTTACTTTTGAGTATTACTATTTTAAGTTTTCTATTCTTATCGAGATCGAGAGTTTTATAGTATTTATTTAGGATTCGAGGTATTGGTGAAATATCGAATTTAGTATCTCCCATTTTTACCCTGGATACTGTAACCTCAGGTATTTTTTTAAAACTCAATAAACGCTGGAAGAAAGAACTTTCTTCTATATCTTTCACAAACATTTTTGGTAGATACAAATTTCAATTTATCACCGAAGACATTTTTCTCAAAATTTTTTTTCCCACGCGTTTCATTCCTTCGCATGAATTCCGATACGTGTTTATTTTTGCTCCGATTTTTCTCTCAATTGTTCGAAACAGAACAGAGAAAAATAGAGATAAGGAAATGGAAACAGAACGGATAAGACACGCACACACACATATACGTTGTTTCGGTATTTTCGATTGAATTATTATTATTCATCTTATCATCATTTTCTTTTTATAATAACTCGAAGAAATATTCTTAAAGAATTTATTTACAAAACATAAGTAGTAGTATTTCCACGCTTTTCTTTCAAAATACAACACAATATTCTCAGTCTTATGCCGCAGAGGATATAATATATAATAATTATCGTAAATATAATATGAAATAAAATCTTTTAAACTGATTAATTATTTTAACCCCTCTTAATTGATTTCGTGAATTAATAATTAAATTCTAGGCTATTATTTCGTTTTTCTGGAGAGACTATTAATTTATTCTTTAACATTATCAGTCGTATCGCTACTTAAAATCGTACGGTGTAGAATTAAACTACATTCAACGATTAATTACATGCATTGTATCGATAATTAAGTAAAAAAAATGTGGAAAAAATAAGGGACTGAAATTTACATATAAAATCGGACATGTTTTTCTACAATTTCTAGTTTCATTTTTCTCTATTCTAAAAATACGTATATTTCATTTCGAGCTTTCCCGAAATACGTGTATTTGGAAAATTTGAATAAAAATGAAACTTTCCAAAACTTACGAAATTCGAGTTTTACTCCGGGAGTAAAACTTGGATTTGACTGGTGTTCGATTAATAGAAAAGTATAGAAAAATATAGAAAAATATTTCTAAATGAAATTTCTTTTAACAATGATATAGCAAAAAAACGTTTGCAAAATCAAATGCATTGGTATTTTGACTGACGAAACAAAATGGAAATAATCTCTTCGGTAATCTTAAGTTATTCCAAACAAAAAAAATCTTCTATTGCAGTTTTTCGCTTTTTCGATGGAAGAAAAAAACCGGTAGTTCATCTCTTACGCGTACGAATTTAATTAAAATTAATTACACATAAATCGGATAAATCTTTAAAAAATGATGGAAAGTAAATAAATGCATAGCAAAAATTGGTGAAAAATTGATGAGAATGAGAGAATGAAATGAGCGAATGAGTAGCACATTTAATTGATCGTAATGGAAATTTCTAGTTAAATTCAATTTTTCTTTGGGGGGGGGGGTAAAAAATTTCTACTATTTAACAAGTGAGGTTTTTAAATACACTCCCTGGTTAATTAAATGCCATTTCATGGAGAAATTTCTTTCCAAAAACTAATATTTCCACAAAGAAATTTTCTAGGTCAAAAATGAAAATGTGGAAAAATTAGGAAAAAAATTCCAACATTCTTTGTTTAGCAAATATCACAATCTAAATTCTTCAAATTTTTTACACCGAAAGGAAAAAAATTAAGAATCACCCTTTCTCTACCCTATTTTCGAGATCGAATCTCTTCTCATTTTCTGAATTTTTTTTGTAACGATCAAAAATCCCTCGATCGACCAATGACAAAAAATGTTAAAAAAAGGAACTCTACAAGATACTCGTACGAAACGATGAAAATCGTAAGATTAGCAAAAATAATAATAGCAATATGAAAAATAGAAAAAGTAATTTACATGCTAAAAGTGAAAATTACTGAATTTTCCTTTTCTCGCATTTGAATCCAACTTTGACGGTATCGTGAATGAGAACTTTCAGTGATATGAATCCCAGGAGGAAGAGCGCGCCGATAAGGAAGATAAAACCAGGAGTGTATTTTCCAATGAACATCATACTGAACAATCCGCATACTTGTAAAGCTAAAATGACGGGTGTCACGTAGACAGCCATTATAAGGAACATCGAAGAATTCCTTTTGGGTTTTCCCTCTCTCACGAATCTCCCGAATTTCACGACTTTTCGCTTGTTCCCAACGAGTTCCGCCTTCTTCAATTCCTCAAATTCCACGATTTCCTCGAGGTCTTCTTTGCCGTTGAATAATACTTTCGGGCGGTGCAGGAGATAAGCGAAAACGATGCTGTCCATGATGTTTTTCAGCAACAGCGACATGTACAGGTTGATGGTTTTCGCAATGGGATGCGACTTCGAGTTGTCGAAGGAGTACAGGAAATACGAAAGATTCAAATTCTGACAGCAGTGTCGTATTTTTTCCATCGACGTTTGTGTAAACAAAAGAGGAGGACCGCTATAATTTCCATCTGCAATAGCAAAAAAAGAGATGCAACAATGAGAGACGGATAAAATTGTGCGATTAAAAATCGGACCACCCGTATATAAGTCATACCCCTCTGCGATTAACTTTGATATCGTATTAAAAAAAAAAGAGAGAGAGAGAGAGAGAGAGAGAGAGAGAGAGAGAGAGAGAGAGAGAGAGAGAGAGAGAGAGAGAGAGAGAGAGAGAGAGAGAGAGAGAGAGAGAGAGAGAGAAAGGAGATGCAATAAATTAATGGAATTTGTTGCATCATTTTTTTTAAACATCAATTATTCTTTTATCATTCCAATGACGTCGAAATGAACAACAATTTAGGTGGCCAGTACGTGGAAAAAGGCAAAACTTGCACGATTAATGAATTATTTTAATGAATATGATTATTAGGTGTTATTAATAATACAGTAAAATCCAGTTTTCTTTATATCGCTCTCTCGATTAAAATAGAGGAGGAAGACAAAACAATAATAATTAATTGTCGAGTCGAGCACATGCGGATGCGCAGTTAATCGGTCTCGAGATTATTGGCAATTCTAAAAATGGTAATTATGATTATCGAAAGAGGAATTGTAGTTCAGCTTTCTTTTTTATTCATTTATTTATCACACTTTTGCCTTTTCTTATTCAAATTTCGTTTTATTTTGCCATTTTTTGAACCGACTTACCTTTGAACATATCGGAAACTCGTCTGACAAGTGTAGATTTCCTTGCGACCACAGAATTATTGGACTCCATGTTTCTCACACTTTGGGAATTGAATTATCACCGCTTGTTTGAAAGACCAGCAACGAGGATGAGAAGCGTAAAGTTTCTTTTTGTCTTTGTTTTTTCCAATGGTGTTAACGAGACTAATAGTAATTAGTCTTCTCTCCTTTCTTTAAGAAAGACAAAGGTTCCTTCTTTGCACCGGTACTATGCAGTTCAACGGATTCAGTGCCTCACTGAAAATGAGAAATAAGGAAAAAATTAGTTAATGTAAATAAAAGCAGTACATATTGGTAAATAATTAATTATTACAAAGAGTTAAAAATAGAAATGCAAAATGGTAATTTTCAATCGAGCATCTTTCGATGCAATATTTTTTTTTAAATATTGCATCGTTTTTTTAAATATTTACAAGTCTTAACAAATTATCATACATTTGTTTCATGACAACATATAAAATATTAACAACAATTAATGGCAATCGAGTAGGTGTCGGTGCGAGGGAAGAGGAAGAACGATGCGACTTTCGAGTGTACAAAGTACGAAAATCATACGATCTCAAAGTGGCTGCTCATTTGACAGTTCGACTCAAAACAAAAAATATAAATGTACTTCGGAAGTCGTACGAGGCAAAAAGAAAAAAACGTCAAAGAGCAGTTTTGGGTCAAGTACCGATAACCCCTAGAAAGATTGCACGTATTACAGACTTGACTTTCAACTTCTCTGCAATTATCGCAATTTTAATTGCCAAAAACAAGGGGAAAGTGTAACATAAGGGATCGAATCGAATATCTAGTGTCCTTCGACACCGAGTGCATCGAAAACAATTTCGTATCTTCGGTAAATTTAATTGAATCTTGATTCGAGTTAGAAATTTATCGAAACTAATTGAAAGCATTATTTTTTTTTTCTTCTACAGTTTGATACTCGAATTAAAATCAATTTACATAATTGAAAAAAAAGAGTGATGCAAGAAAAAAAAAGTCAAGGGAGATCCGCAGCTTCACCTCCTTGGGCTACTCATTGAAATCTAATGAGATTAATGAAAGGTAAGTACAACCAAGCTCATAGAAGAAGGGAGAGGTCATGAACCTTTTGGAATTATGTCGACACCGCAAAGCGATGCAGTCATGTAGGTACTAACGAGCGAATGCAAGTGCATGCTGAAAGTTCTCCGCAGTCTCAAATAAACTGCAGACTCCTGGGATTCGCAAACGAGAAAAAGGAAACCAAACTAAACTGAAACGGTGAGAACAAGGCAGCGAGAAAAAAAGAACGTCGAGGAAGTGTATTGAATTTTTGCTGATTTCGAAATCAAATTTTAGTCGACTAGTTTTAATATCGCACAAGAAGAAAATTAACGATAATGCAATTAAGTAGGTAATATTTTTATTGGAATGAAAAAAATTAAATTGCATTTATGTTTATCAGTTTCAGTTTTGCAATGTAGCGAGTTCAGAGCCGAGCGAAATTAGCATTGTGTTGATTTCACGATCAGATATAACAACGAGAGACGTTGCAAGAATGAGATTGCGACAAAATTGGATATTTATAGGATAAATAACGATACGATTAAGGCCAACTGGAAGTCACGACAGTGAATGAATCCCAGGAGCAAAGTTCTCATCGATTTGCATCATTTTCGGTCTCGAGATTCCACTTTTGTGAATTTTTTTCAACAAAAACTACAAATTTTGGGAAAACTTTAGAGAAACTAATGTACGAATCATAATATCTGAATCATAATTGCAATTCAGTCAAAGCGATTCGATTCGAGAAGTTTCTAAAGCCGAAAACCCTATAAAAGATGTTGTTATCGTTTTTAAGTAGAACTCATCAATTCATCTGTAAAACTTGAACCATTACGTTCCAACAGGATTATTAGAGCGGAAGGACGAGTCGATTATCTCCGAGGGATCCATCAAATGCATCCCTACGTGTTATTACATGCTGGAACCTTCGCTCTGCGAAACTGCAAGAGCGACAAAAACAGAGGTATGTGGGAATGCACAAAAATGCAACATAGTCAAGGTTTGCAATATTTTCTTGGAAGCAAAGTCCAGAGATTACGTGAAAAAAATGTGCACTCTCGAGAGGAAAATCCCAGTTCACAAATTTTAATAATAAAAAAAATGCGAATCGAGGGAAAGAGATGAATACAATCAGGGTCAAGAAAAAACTGGACTCCTTTCCCCATGTTGCAATAAATAATTACCTTGCAGCGAGTTATGTTACATGAAATTGCGATATATCGCATTCGGACGCAAACGCACTGGAAGGTAGGAATATAATTTCTGTTATCTCCATTAGTATACAAATTATGGCAATTTTGTTGTCATCGCTAACATCTCGATAAAATGATACGTTAATAAAAATTTATCAACTTTTTTTTTGGTGCTATACATTTTATACTAATTACGATAAGAGAGATAAGTATGCGAAATAAAATAAGTTTAGAGATTAGGTTCGTTGCACTATTGTTATATTATTATCACCATGGTGTCGCCACTGGTATTATTAAAATCTATGTTACAAAAATATTCGGTAGAAATAAACGAAACAAGTTTTTGAAAAATATCATAAGAAACATCGATAAATTTTTTAAAAAGGAGGTTATTGTTATTATTCTGATTATCGTTATCATTAGTACAATAATTATCATGTAGATTAAAATTATTATCTTGCGTTATTATTGTTAGGATTCTTTTGCAATAACTTTAAGAAGGAAAGTTATTATTATATTAACAATTTTATGAGTCATTGTAACAATTTTCAGTGTAACAATCGATACGTGTAATGTTAAAAGAGAAAAATTTCTCAAGAACATGACTGAATGGAGAATCGAGAAAACAAAGACGCATGGGAAATGGGAAAAATATGGATAAGTGCTTATTGTGAAAACAATTGAAAAAATTATAACAATCATATAAATATCGAGAATTGAATAGGAAATAATTCTTTTGAAACAGAAGAAAAACCATCATTGCCAAGATTTTTCCAGAGTCGTGATAACAGTCATGAATTTTTAACGAGACTTACAAAATAAAACGTAAAATTATAAAAACAGTACATTTGCTAGGTAGAATTTCCAAAACAACGATCAGTACACGTATTATGTATCGAGAAACAAAAAGAGAAATTTGTAAAAAGATTTTTGTAACAATGAAAAATCAACTTACCCGAAAATCAGTGTCGGCGGGTCGTCAGTTATCGTTGCTGGGTATACTTCGGTTTGCGGTAAAATAAAGGAAAATAATAAAATTAAGAAAAAAAACAGGAAAACCGTCCTCTTCTCCTTCTTTCGCGGGTTTCCACCTAACTGTACTTTTTGTAAAGATTGAAAACCAGTGGAAATTTGCGAAACAATCCCATCCTTTGTTACGGAGAAGCTTCACAAGTTGCGTTACGCGAGCAAATGTATCGAAGTAACGAACAAAATGTGACCGAATTGATTCGAGGAAGATGGAAAAAAAGAACAACAAACCAAGTGATCGGTCGCAACTCGATTCGTGTAAACTAACTCGATCGGTGTTATCCCAAGGGAATACAAACAGCGACTGGAGACGATATTCCGCCGCATCGAGTTAGTAGCTAATAAACCTACCTACGGTTTACAAATGGCGTCGCGTCGCCCCCCACCATCATTCCCTTGGAGCCGAGCGCGCCATTGGCGAGTGGAATCCGAAGCTCGCGCGCCATTGGTCGGACGGAAACGAGCCCTGCCAATGGCGAGCGACCGTTTTCGGAAGAATCGATACTTTGAAACCGTGCATCCTCCAACGGCAGAGAAAAGGGTCGAGGATCCCGAGATTCGGCTTTCGGACGGTCAGATATGTAAGCACTCGTGTGGATCCCAAGGGAGCAGGGAATATGCGCCTCTCGTCACGTAGACCATGCACAACAAAAGGTATATTTACCTACGCATCGCTTTTTCCGCGACAAATAACAATCGGTCGCTGCAAAGCCATCGGAAAGCGAAAGCGGAATTTGACCCTCTTATCAATTCGCACCATTAGAGTTCGCGACTTTCAATATGTACGAGAGGTAACCGAAACGTGTATTCAAATTTCTCGATGATCGAGGGATCGATTTTTCGATCGATTGTTATTTAATTTATTTTATCTATTTATTGCATATTTATTTTTAGAGTTTACGATATTAGATTTGACTCACTCTGGATAACAGTTCAATTAGAAAAAGAATTTTAAACAACAAACGTCTCTTTGATTAAAATTAAGACAATATTATTATTTTACTTTAAGGACAAAAAAATGTTTTAAACTTAATTACGGATAATTGGATTCAATTTAGTGAGTGTCATAATTTATATTATAACAATATTATTTATTTAAATTTCTTACTAATAGATACCTATTTTTAGTTGTATTCGACCAAATACTTAATAAATTGAATTGACACTGACAAGAGAATGGACTAAACCAGTCCGAAACGTTTGTCACAATAACATTATAGTTTTGAAAAAATAAAGATGGCCGTAAGGAAAAATTTAAAAAATGGAGAATTATACATATATATATACATATAAATAAAATGGCGATTCTATAAGATTCCGTCATTCAGCGGGTGTCAATATTCATAATATACGAACATATGTATATTTATATATAATTCAATACGAGGAGACCGTCTTTTGACCCTTTTATCAATTCGCACGCGCGCTCGATATTAGAGTTCACGAGTTTAATCGTTACAAGAGGTAACCGAACAGTTACAAGTACAAAGTACTGAAATGAAACTCGACGATCGTTTGTTATGGTCTCCTCTGATAGGATCGCTCTACTTCTTTTTTCTTTTCTCCTCTGTTTACATGTAGCAGGGGCACTCAAAGAGAAACGAGACAATTTACCAATTTATCCTGATCGATTGATTTTTTGGTGGATCATGTATTATTACTTCCTAATTATTTTGATTTCATTCCGATCGGTTTAAAAGACCAAGTCAGTCGATCCGGAATGTGTGCAGAATTATTGTCCTACATTTCTGTGCTTTCTAAAAACTTTGACCGCGGTTTAAGGTTATGACGCACTCGTGTACGTAAAATTCTAGCTAATTTCCCAATAATTCATTCATGGAAGGATTCGTATCCGTGCGAATGAATTCTTTCGAAGTCATCGGTCGAGAAATCATTTTATATCCTCGGTGCAAAGGTCGGTCCGTGATCTCAAGGACAAAATGTCGAATTCGCGATGGTTTCAAAATAATTGGATTTCGTAAGATTTTTGGTAGAAAAAATTTAACACGTAGTTGCGTTTAATAATTATTAAATTAAAGTCGCGAGGCTTGAACTAATATCGAAGCTTCGTAAATAAGTCCAAGAAGTAGAGTACATGACTTTAATTTTAGAAGTGGCAAAAAAAAAGGAATGGAATACGATAAGGAAATTTGCAAAAAAGCGGATACTTCGATTTCAAAATTTCTGAACAAACCGTTTAGCGCATGCCGTCTTGCATGCGGATACATGTTCAAAAAGCAAAGTCTAATTTCCACAGCCTCACGTTAGACTGACACACCGACACATTCGTGGATCGGGTTCACAAGGGCTTATTAGAATGTACCATTTCGCGCAGATACACCCGTTTGATACTAAAAACGATGGATGTTTATCCATATAGGAGTGCACGTCGTCTTCGACAGATAAAATTGCTTCATTGTCACTCTTCCCCCCGCTTGAAAGGAAGAATGAGACATAATGTACTTAAGATGTCTGGTGTACTGAAAATAAATACATGTTCGCTATTAACATCCACAACCAAAAAGGATAAAAAAAAGTACGTAGTTTTGTAGTCTCGATAATGTCTGCTCCGTCCGTATCTTACATAATGTTACATTGATCTTTGACGTAACAACAATAATACACACCAGGATAATACACATACTGGGAAAAGTTTCAGAAAAACAATAAGACTTTATTTGGGGAATTCCATTTTTTTTCCTTATATAATTTCCATCGAGTGTTTTTCAAAAAGATGAAAATTTTTTAATAACACTCGACTTAAATTTTTTGACAGATCTGGACGGAAAACGCTCGAACCTTTTGACAAAATAGACCACGCCCACGGGCCGCTATTATTGGCCGCCGAGGTGGCGAATATTCGCCTCGAGTCGCGCGCAGTGGAGACTCGCCATTACGCTTCCAATTATTTCTCGTAAATTGTCGCTTTTAAATTTCGCGCGAGAAAAAAATGTTACCCTTTGATGGATTGGTCTATTCCAAAAAGAGCAGTTATGACGTCAGCTGGGCTTTAAATCCTGTTCCAAAGGAAGAGACTTTGCTATTTGTGACGTCACTGAATTAATTCGCGAGTTATTGGAATTCGTAAATTCGTCTCTCGCGATACATCCGTCAGAGTTCTTCCGATTCTTACGTGAATGCAGCTTTTCTTAGGTACTCGTCTATTACATCACGAAAGATATTTCAATGAATTATATATTTAGGAAAGAAAAACAAATACGAATCCGACATTTCTTTTTTTTGAAGGTTACAACGGAAAGACGAATGGGTTCGACGTGAGTTTACCTTTGACGCGATTGTTTATTATATTAGCGAATTATTTTTGGCGAACGTAAATTTTCTTTTAAAATATCAATTTTTATATTAATTCGTTATTGAATTTATTGACTAATTATTGAACTATTTACTTTTTTAATCATTTAATTCAATTTTTCTGTAATATCGAAAAAGTAACATTTTCTGAATTTTTTCAAACATCTTCAATTTCGTCAAACTTCTTCTATTCCTTTTTTTGGAGGCAGTGGGGACGAATCAATGCCATTTTACTCGAAATCAATGACATTTTATAGAAAAGCGTTTCGCTCTCTCAATTTCTGGGACAAATATTCATAGCGAGGAAACGAGTCAAGGTTTCAGGGCAGATGAAAGAAAGATACAATAAATTTAGTTCCTTCCAATCTTTTCCGCTTGCCGAGAGGCAACAACTGTGGGTCTGTGGGATTCGTTCACTTGGTACTTTTCGGTATCACGTGCACCGTGCGTGACTATGGTAATGGAAAAAAGTTTAGAGTCTTGACTGAACAAAATTATACGAATTAGAGACGCAACAATGATGCGGTATTACGTATTTAACTTGTACAAACATGGCAAGGTTCAATCATATTTTTAACTATCTTTGGCATTTTCGCATGCGAACGATGCTATCGTTTTTTAATCGTCTTCCTAAGAACACTTTTTTCTGCAAAACTTTTTTCTTTAATTGGGGTATATTAATTTCGAAATTTTTAGACCGTCTTATTTTTTTTTGAGAAATTTTTCCTGCAAAATTCGGACACTCAAAAATTCCAAAATGATGGAACGAAAATTTTTTTTCTCAATTCCTCCAAAAATCACCATAATTTAGAATATTCCTAGAAAAATTCAAAAAAGTATCAAAAAAATGAAGATTTCGAGGAACATTTTTTTCCCGAAATGCGTTGAACCGAGGAAATCCCTATTTAATTATTAATCACTGGCGTTCGTGAAATTTGGCAACCTTTGTACTGGAAATGTGTTCAAAGTCGTGACGGAATTTGCCTGTTTTGCAATTTTTAAATAATCGCGGGTACGTAAAAGTGAAGCTCGTAAAATCAGTTTTGATAAACTCGCATGCTGTAGGAGAAAAATAATCGAGAAACATTTCACACCAAGGTTTCGTGAACCCTCGTGGCTCTGTTGTGTTCACGTGAACAAGGCGTGTTAACAGAATGAAACAGAAATGTATAGTGTGCCTTTAACTACTGTTCAACCATTCAGGGACGCATTTATAAAATATATAAATATACCATATAACGCCTATACATTTATCGCACGTTGCTTATACGCTTATATATGTTCATATTTCCAGTCGTTATAATTGCAATCTTTTCGCTCTTTAAGCAAAAATTGCGAGTAATTCTAATTTTTTTGAATTCCTGTTTTTTGGGCTTATTTTTTTCTTATAAATACATTTTTGTAATTCTGATTTTTTCGCGCTAATTCTCTTCAAATTTTTTGCGATTGAATTTGTTTTTTTTAAATTTTATCCAAAATTATCTTGATATATAAATTTAATTAGTAATTAGTATTTATATTCTCAATAATTAGAATCACAAATGTTTCACTTTTGGGGCAAAATTCTAATAATTCAATTTTTTGGAATTCAATTGTTTCTTAAATTTTATTAACCAACTTACACACACGCTGCCAGAGACGCGTAGCTATACGCAATATTCATTGTAGTAGTAGCAATGGTATTTTGGAAATTTCTTGGGATCTGCGGCCGAGCGACGGTTATATGTGTATTAAAAAGTTGTTAAAATGCACATTTCTAGAACATATTTAAAAATCATGGAAATCGGTGAGGTCTATGCTTTTCTATGTAATTACCCTTTCTTTTCCCGACGAAGAAGACGTTCATTCCTTTTTGTGAAATTTTCCACGATTAGCCTAAAGCTCATTTTCGATACAAAAGACGTAGGAACATCAAGTATACGTCGAATAAATGGGATATTAGTAGACAAACGAGACGACTTCTTCCCTTATTTTATTTATGATCTTGTTATTGTCAACTAAGAAAAACTTGAAATTTCCATGTGCAGAGTCCAGACAGGAGAAATGATGAGTCCACTGAAATTCCTTGTAAGAATAGAATCAGCCTGAGACGCTAAGAGGCGGATTTCCCAAGACGGGTATGCCCTTTTATAGTTTTATGCAGGTACATTGCGGTCATACATGTATGCATGCATACACACATGTCTACATATTTACATGTATGAGAAACCCGATCCATTTATGGAAAATTTCCAAAAGAAAATCCTTCTTAATCCAGTGACTCTCTCTTAAAAACTAATTAACTTGCACTTTGAAGTGGTTTTGAAATCCGGGGAGAAGTAATTTTTTTGAATTTCCAAATTCAGAGAAAATCCTTGATAACAATTTATAGGTTTTATTTTTGACTTGTTTAACAATTAGTTTGAATTCTGAGGTTATTTGTCGGTTTTTGTTAATTATTTTTCTGTATTATTTATTAATATAACAATAAAGACAAAAAAGTGGGGAAAAGAGTAGGAGAAAGATTGAACGGCTAAAAAACGGATTCATTGCTATAAATATTTTTAATTTTTACTTTTTGAAAGCAAAATCACAGCTACATAAGATGTGGTTTAATAATAATAATTAATAATAATTAATAATAATAATAATAATAATACAATAATAATATGATGATATTAATAATTAGATAAAATTATATAATCATATCTTTTTTTGTTTCATCATCAGTTATCTCTTCTTCCTTCGTATTTACTTACATCCAAAAAAAACAGGTCTTTTTTAATATTTATATTCATTTAATTAATTAATTAATCAATCAATCAATCACTTAATTAATTAATACTAAAAAGAAGGTTTCACTTTTTCTCGACAGTACGACACGTTTGTATGTTTATATATTTGTATTGTTATATATATATATATATAGTTTTTATTTCTTCATTTATTTATTTAAATATATATATATATATCTGTAACTTAGAATTAAAAAATTGATAAAAACAAAGTCGGCGTCATGCGACTCCTCTCCTCCTATTTAATTAACTTTTAAATCCTATAAGTTTCTTGAGTTCTCTCCTCCTCCGTTCTTTCTTTTATTTTTTTTTTTGCAACTTCTCGTAATTAATATTATTACTTTATTTGTCTTAGTTTTTTGTCTTTATACTCGTTGAAACTATGAGTCGACAATTTTATCATCTGGTATACATTTTTTTCAATCTTTTTTTTTATTCTTGTCTATTTCATTAATTATTAATATTCAAAAAGTCCCTTTTTTCACTACTTATGAAAAATCATAGTAATTATTATCTTTTTCTTTTTCAGAGATTCCTTTTTCTCTCTTTCCTTCTCTCTTCTATCGCTTGAGTTTCATTATTTTCTTTTTAAATTTCTTAAAATAACTAAATAAATTATTTTACAGATCTTCGTTCATATTCGTCTTCCTTTTTTCTAATTAAAAAAAGAAATTTCTCTATGTTAATCTATTTACGTGGTAATGAGATAGAACAGAAGAAGACGGGATTCCAAAACCTTCCGAATTTTTCCGCAAAGATCTAATTTCGTAAAATGTGTTCAAACTTGCTACTTTTAACTCGTTAAAATTAATACTTCATAAAATTATTATGTAATTTCGAAATAAATATCCCTAAAAACATCGTTAATATTTTACAAAAAGTAGTTTCCTAAATAATAATTTGTTAAGACACCCGAAATTTTGGAATCCCTGTTTTCTACATTTCCTTTCACCTCAAAATTCCGCTTCGAATTGCCTTTGATCCTATTAGTTCCGCAAATTCTCGTTTCCTCCGTTCGTTTCATCTTTTCTTCTCTTATTTTCTTTTTTTTTACTATTCATAATCAAAAATCTGTTTGTGGTATGGCACTCGTATGGCTGAGGGGGGATTTTTCCTAGCCCCCCTTTAGTTTCTTTATTAGTATGTATGTATAATATATACATATATGTATGTATGTATTTATTTCAGTATTACACTTTATTTTGTCATTTATTTTTCATCATTATTTTATCATTTCACGCTGCTACCAGTTTCCCTTTTAAAACTGTACTCGTATTTCAACTCAGGAAAGGTTCTCGGATTACTAGACTTTCTTGTTTATTTTTTCTCCTTTAATTTGATACTACTGTATATGGTTTTCAAATGAAAAATGGCAAACAAAAGGGGAAAAAAGCTAAAACCACTGCTAAAAAAACGTAAAGTAGAAGGAGGGCTAGGAAATAGTTGACTATCAAAACATCTGTGTGTGTGTGTGTGTGTAATTTGTATTTTTCTTGCAATATATATGTATATATATCCTATGGAATGCTATACTATTTTTTCCCATTATTTTTTAAGACAACACAAACCACCTGACTTTTGCAAAAATTCTCCGAAAAAACCCGGAACCCAAATTTCGGAAAAAATCCCACATTTCGGGTCTCGGTTTTAAAAAAAAAAAACTATTAAAAATTTGCAATTTTATCGAAACTTTCGCGACTGATTATTATTCAAATTCGAGGATATTTTAGGAATACAATTGTTTTCTGCTACCAATCGTAGTCGTTCATTTTCGGTCTTTCTAAAAATCCATTTAAGGCACTAAACTCGTTCTACCGAGCGTCCTATTGACATTTGAGTTTACTTCAATTTTTCCATATTTATTCTTGGCTCGTAACAACTTCTAAAAAATTAATTCTCTTTTTTCTGTATGTCCTAAGGCACGATTCTACTGAGTTTTTATTATTTCAGGACCAAATGAATGAATTTTCGATAAAATCCTAAAGGCACCCTAAGCATGTTTCTTTTCGTCTACAGGATATTTCTAGAAAATTTTCTACATTACGTCGACCTTTCCCCTTCTTCTCTTTTTTACGATAGAAAAAAATTCTTTTTAAACAATAGCATTTAGTAAAAATATTTGCTTTCTTCGGAAACATAAAATAGAGTGTGTTTTTTTTTTCTTAGTTGTCTTGAGAATCTTTCAGGTGTCTTCCTCTTTTCGTGATCGATTTCGCTCATTTATTATGAAAATCTTGGGACTTTTCAAACGAAACGTGGAGGATTTTCGAAAAGAACACTTTCAAAGCTACTTGTAATTTTCAAATACTCTCCAAATTTTAGTTAGAAAAATTCCAAAAATCGAGTACGTCGAGTTAGGATCCTGAAAATTTTCGCACAACCCCGAAATTCGTTCTACAAAATCTGGCGTCTTTTCTTTTTTTGTAAATCTAACGACAGGTCTCCAAAAAATTCTCACGATTTGCAAACATTTTCAGGATCCAAATTTTCTTATCCCACGAACTTTTGAAAAATCTTTGCAATATACATATAACATTCTTCTTTCGCTAATCTTCTAATATCCATATAGGATTTTCGCTTCGTCGAATTTGTTAAAAGTTACTAATTACTAAAACGTTAAATCTTCCGTAATAAATTTCAAAATTTCGTATCCGTTTTACGGATTTCTCTTAAATACTGTTTCGTAATACGATTTTTTTATATACATATATTTTTTTAGTAGTCTTGAGAGAAAATGTGCATCTTTAGTACGTTTTGTTTCCAACGCGGACTCTCAGTATTTCTTAAAAAAATTATTATTTTGTGTTTTTATCCTAATTTTGTGTGTTTTTTTTATCTCCATTCGTCCGTTCGCTCATTCGCTCGCTCTTCATTTTTCGTATTTTACACATTCACGCGCTCGGCTTTCACATACAACGATATACAAAGACTTGGAAAAGGACAAAAAAATGGATATTTTGTCATGTCTTTTAAGAATGGTCGTAGTTTCCATTTCCTATTATTTACAACTCATTCGGTTGCTCTTCGTTCGACTTGTCTTTTTGTTCAGAAAGAATTAGCGTCGTTTTTAACAATCAATAATAATAATAATATTTCCTCCATAAAATTCGCAGGAAACTTGTCTCGTATTAAATAAAATCAGAAATTGTGAAATTTCCAAAAAAAAAAAAGATCCGTGAAAGTCTTTTGTTTCCCTTTGAAAAGGTGACATTTGCGAAAAATATCTCCTTTTTTTTTAATTAAACGAAAACTATTTCTATCAAGGAAGAGAATAATAAAATTTGACTAATTCTCTCACGAAATTTTCATAATCTCTTCGTTCGTTCGCCTTAATATTAATTAACATAAAATATCAGAGCCCGAAATTGGACAGCTCCTCCGATATTACCTAACTGGTCTACAAAAAGGATTTTGATGTACATAAAAGACTTTGTTTCGCTTCACCTCTCTTTCCGTATTTTTAGATTTTTATCATAGTCGCTATTAGCTTGAATTATTATTAAAATTAATTATAATCGTTTGTGTCTTTTTTTTTCCATGTAACTCTTCTTCCTTCCTTTGCTAAAGCTATACAATATGTTTTCCTTCGTCACAACATTTTTTTTATTGTCACTCTACGCGTTTTTTCAGAGATTCGTCGCTACAGAAAAAAACCCATCCCTTGTCCCGATTCCCTTTGCCTTGTTTTTCCCCCTTATCGTCGACGTTATCATCCCCTTGCTTCGCTTTACCCGTCCATGTGACGATACTTGTGGGCCGACATTTGTGCCAAACCTAAAACCGCGTATTGACATTGCAGGCAGTGATAGTGCGTTTGCTTCCCCGAGTGCTGACACTGGACGGCCCCGCAGGGCTGACTGGGGGTGAACTTTTGGAACCCAGCCGCGGCGATGCTGTCCAACTTGGCGTGCTGCCTCCTGTGGGCCACCACCTTGTTCGTGTCCGTGCACACGAAGTCGCACTTGAGGCAATGGAAGTGCGAGGCCTTGTTTTGCATGGACCCCAGCGAGGATGTGTACGCGCACTGGGTCCTTCCGCAAGGTACGTTGGCCCTGTATTGCTGGAAATCGCCACCCATGAGGGTGTCCAGTCGCTCGTGTCTCGCCGTGTGCTGGACGAATCGCGTCTTGTCGCAAAACGAGTACCCGCAGTCTTGGCGCATGCAGTGGAAGTGCGTCTGGTGCTCGCGGTAGCCGCAATGGGGGTACCTGCAGTCCTCGTTGAACCGGAACCGCACGTAGCCCTCGGGCACCGGCTCGTCCTTCAGCATCCTCATGGAGTGGTGCAGCCTCTGCTTCTTCGCCTCCGAGGAGTTGATGTCGATCGGCGAGACCGGGCGCTTGCTGAGGTTCAAATTCGCCGCCAACGAGGCCAAAGGGTTTTCGTCGCGTCCGGGTTGGCCCGGAGGCGGTGGTGGCGGCAGGAAGTTCGTGCCCGGGATTCCCCCGGGCGCGAACATCAGTCCCGTGGGACCCCCGGCTGCGGCGGCGGCCGCGTACATGCTGCTGTGCTGCAGAAACGGCGGCAGCTGGTTCATTAGCGCGATTTGCTGGTTCATGGCGGCCATCACGGCCGGACTGGGGAAGTGGAAGCCGTGGCTCAGGTCCAATTCGAAGCTGGCGGGTATAGGCGGCGACTGCTGGTGCAAATTCTGCCCGGTGGAGCCGGAGGAGGACGTCGTGAGGCCCCCGTTTTCGTTGGCCTCCGAATGGGGATTGTTGCCGGGATCCGCGTCCCTGTCTCGCTCCCGATCCCGATCCCGATCGTTGCAGGGCTCCCGTTTGATGGTGGCCGATAGGTCCCCGCAACGGGGGGACTCCTTGCTCTGGTTGAGTTGTTGCTGCATCTGACGCTGCATCTGGAAACTCTGCGCCGCGGCCATGTTCTGGGCCATTTGCTGCTGCGCGTTCTGCTGCGCCGCCAGAAAGTCGTGTTTCTGTTGCGACAGTTGCGACAGATACTCGTGTTGCAGTTGCGAGGGTTGAGGCGAGGACATTTCAGGTTGTTGTTGTTGTTGCTGTTGCTGTTGTTGTTGTTGCTGCTGCTGCTGTTGCTGTTGGCTCAGAATAACCCCGGTCGAATGCTTGTTGATGTGAGCGACCAAGCGGTCCAACTCCGAGAAGGCCTGGTTGCAAGCGTTGCAGTGGTAGTGATTTTTCCGCTTCAGCTTGCAGAAAGGCCTGCCGCAGCTCAACTCCAAGCCGTACAACGTGTGCGAGGAGAGACTCGTCGAACTCGTGGACGGCATCGTCGAGGTTTCTGCAAAAGAGAAATTGGAGTCCATGAAATTTTGAGCTTCCACTGAGGTTTCAATGGAGGCACTGGAACCAAAGTATTCAAACTCGAAGTATAAATTGTCGCTAATATTTTTTTTTCCCACGGGAGTCGCAGGCTTTTTAACCCGGAAATTTCATGCACCATAAAAATTGCGCGTGCGACAAATTTACAAAATGTAAAGTCACCAAAATTACAAAACCACAAGACCAAAATTTACTGATTTCAGATTTTATCTCCTCCCTTTGAGAAAATTCTGGTACCGGGAAACGGCACCGATCTGGCCGAAATATTTTGGTTCCAGTGCCTGAAAAAGATCTTAACGCGGATAATCCATAAAAACTAATCATCGAATTTTCTTCGAGGGATTGTCGACTCCTGGCGAGTGAACACCCCCTCTGGTTTTCGACAACGCAATTAATTGCCAAATTGATTCTCGGGAATTCCAAGTTTAGGATTTTTCGTTTCTCTTTCCGAATATTTTTTCATTTGCTTTTACCGCTTCAACGCGAATTTCTAGGGTCGACTGAATTTTTTTTCGGGTGATCGGGGAAAGGATGGACGTCAAGGGGGTGGTTTGTGGGATCCGTAAAGGGATGAGAGTAGATAGGGCGCAGATAATAATAAAAAAAAAATACAACGTAAGAGAGAAAGAGAGAGAGAAAAAAAATACAATTCTAAGAATAAGTAAACTTAAAGATCCTTAATTTGTTCTTTTTGTTTCTTTTGTTTTATCAAGAAGCAAACGCAGACACGAACCTTGATGCACGGAAGTTCGCATGGATAGCATGGCGCCTGGAAGTGGGGTTTCGTTGGGTGGTCCACTGACCGGATAATAAGTGCCAGCTGCCCTCACCACTAGCAACAATCAACCAAACAACCAACACTTCAAAAATACTTTTCCCACTAAGGTACTTATGTACGTCGTTCAATTGCTAATTCAATTATTCCTTCTGTTTCGTTCTCCTCCCATATTTTTTTCCAACTCAAGTCATCCAAGCGGCAAACAAAAAGTATCGAGCGCAGGTGGGAGAAACTCCGATAGATGACAATATTTAGGCAAAGTACCAGCTTAGAGTGATTTAGCAGAAATTTATAGAGCGTTTGTGCGGAAACGAGGAAGACTATTTTTTTTATTGGATTAATTATTTTAGGAGAGTCAAGGAAACGTTATTGAAACGATAAGTCCGGGGGTGGTTTTTAGCGTAGGAATATTTTGGTCCAAGTGATTATTCGATTTTGCTGGAAAATAAGAGAAAACGATTTTCTAAATGTATCGAGTTTCTCCCGTGTTCGAAGCTCAAGTTAGATTTTTGGAATACCACAATGCAGATTTTGACATGCAAATGAAATTGGGAAACACCATAGGTTGAAAGAAAAAAGTTACAGAAGAGAGATGAATTTTCGGTTAGATTTGTCGCGAAATTGGTACCATTTAAAATCGTCTCAGAATTTTGAAACAAATGTTACCGAAAATATGGTTTTGGTATTAATGCGAGGCTTGGTTTTCAATAGTGAGAAAATCAAGGGAGTTTTCGAAATTTTATTATCATTCAAAATTTGATTTTCTTTCCTTCCCAAAAAAAGGCTCGAAAACCGGATTCAAATTTGAAATTGGAGTCTTTCGGCTCCAAAAATGAAAAACAATTTCAATGATACCAAAAATGACTCTTGGTACACTTCCTTTTCTGGAGTTCAGTATTTTCCCAAATTTCGAAGAATTTTCTCTATTTATTTTTCCAATAATTTCTGGAAACTTCGATTCGTCGAAATATCGCAAAAAAAACAATTGAAAATCAGCTTCTAATTAAGCAGTATCGCCTTGCAAGTCACCCGGAGAATCGTCTCCGGGGTAAATTTTGCAATCGCCTCAGCCAACAACACCTTTCTACGGCGATTCCCTATAAAAGAAAAACTAGAAAAAATTCCTTCTCACCATTGAAGACCTCGCCGTTACCGTTAATAAAAATACAAACGGGGAAAACTCGCATGCAAAGTCCAAAAGTGTCACCTCGGTATAAAAAAAAATCCAAAAACAAGATAAATAAATAAGAGAGAGAGAAAAAAAACACAGAGCCAAACAAATGTTACATAAAACAAGGTTCGTGTCGAATCATCCCAGAGGTAACGACTTACCCGTCGTCTTATTCGCATCCGGGCTCCCAACGTCCCGGTCTTTCTCCTCGACGACGATCGAGCTTCGATTGCTCGCTTCGTCCAAGCACTCCTCGTGCTGCTTCTCGATCAGCTCCGCGGTGTTCTTCACCTGTATCCTGGGCTGCTGGTGCAGCGATGGCTTGCAGGTCACCTCCTGCAGGAACTGCGTCTGCACGGATCTCAGGCTATCGGTGGGGAACGTCGCGGTGGCGGCGGTGTTGGTCCCGGAGCCGACCACCTCGTGGGTGAATTCCTGATGAGTGTCTTGCTGCCGCTGCTGTTGCTGCTCCTGCGGGTGACCTCCGTTGCCGCTGTGCTGCTTCTCGTGCAAAGCCATGGTCGAGTACCGGACGAAGGAGTAGCCGCAGTTGGGTCGCGTGCAGTGAAAGTGCCGATTTATCCGGTTGCTGTGGCATCCCTGCAACCGGCAGTCGATCATCTTGTCGAAGAAGGCGAAACCGTAGGGGATGTCGATGTTGTCGTGGAAGTCCTTGCTGTGCATCAGCAGCTGATCGGGCTTGTCCGTCGAGAAATGGCACCTCAGTTGCGAGCAATGGTGGTGTTTCGTGTGTCTCAGCAAGCAGGAAACGTCCGGGCAACAATCCTGGTTGAAGGTCGCGAACCCGTCCTGTTCGGCGTAATTGCACCCGCCGTCGCTGCTGTTGGTGGGCGACAGGCTGTCCTCTCGCTCGTCGCCCAACATCCCGCCGATGCAGTTGACGACGGTAGTGGTTTGTTGCTGCTGCTGCAGCTGCAACTGCAACTGTTGTTGCTGTTGCTGCTGCTGCTGCTGGGGTTTCGGTAGCTTGAAGCTGGTGAATATCGCCTGGGGCGAGTCCTGGGTGTGGTTCGAAGGATCCCCGCCGGACCAGATCTCGATGACCCGGTTCTTCGGCGGCCGGCCCCGTTTCCGCCGGAACATGGCGTCGATGTTCGTCAGGTGCGTCAGCGTCACGTCCGACGAGAGCACGTGCGACTGCGAGAGGTTCAGCTGCTTGCTGTACTCGTGAATCTTGTAATGCTGCAGCCTCCGGAAGGGTTTGTCCGTGGACAGGATGACCTCCCTGCAGTTCTCCCAATTGCAGTGGTAGTGCTTCTCCTTGTCGCCGTAGGGGCAGTTGTCGTCGCAATTGCCGCCACCCTCCTCGAAGTACTCGTCGGTGATGCGCTCCTGGGTCTCGTGCTCGCGCAGGTGCTCCCGGATCTCCTTGGGGTCCTTCAACGTGGCCCCGCAGCGGTCCAGGGCGCAGTGATAGTGTTCCCGGTTGACCTGGCAGAGGCAGTCGACGTTCCCCTGGATGAGGTACGTCAACTCGGCGGAGGTCAGCTGCGAGTCCATCGAGGGTGCGTTCACGGGGGTGGTGCTCCCGGTGGCGATGGTGGTCGTGGAGGAGGTCAGGTCCATCGCCAGGTCGCTGCCGCTTTGGAAGGAGTCGTCCATGGAATAGTAGGACGGCGACAATCCGCCGATTCCACCGCCGATCAGGGTGCGATCCTCGTTCGAGCTCTCGCCGTTCAGGCTCAGGGAGAGGTTGCTCTGGTTGGTGAGCTGGTCGTCGGGTGGCCAGGTGCCCGTGGGTCGGTTCCCATTGCCGCCGTTGCCGTTGCCGAGGTTGTTGGCACCCCCGCTGCCGCCGATTTGCTTGTACTTTCGATAGGCTAATTCAGACTCGTGTCTCTCGTGTTTCCGCTTGTGCGAGAACAATTGCCCGGACGAGTGCAGCACGTAGCTGCAGTGAGGTCGGATGCAATGGATGTGGTTGCAGACGCGTGAAAAGCGACAGTGCTCGAAGGGACAGGCCTCGGATTTCATGAATTTCTTGAACCCGTCGCGGGACAGTTGCTCGTCCTTTATGTGGTAGGATTTGTGTTTATCTGCAACAGAAAGGCCGGCTGGAGTTGAGTTTACGGGGCTCGATCGTTTCCGGAAACGCTTGGACTCGTGGGGCGGCTAGAGGAACGGTATTTTTTGGATTATTATTATTATTTTTTTTTGTAGACTCTCGCGGTTAGAAATTTGTTAGAAATTTTCAAACGCGAATTTAGAAAAAAAGGAGACTTTTGATCCAAGATTTAAAAAAAAAGGGAATTTTTATCATCTCGAGAAATTACCGATACTCGAAAGAACCCTCTGGAGAAACGCGAAAAGTGAAAATTCGCTGGAAGGAGTATCGAAAAAACGGTTAATTACCCATATCGGCCTTATTTTTGAAAGTGAATCGGCATCCGGCTCTCCTACAGTGAAAATGAGTGGTTCGCTGACCGGCGAAGGGGCAATGCTCGGTGGCGCAGCTTTCGGTGGCACGAAATCTCTGGAAGCCTTCCTGAATTATCGCGGAATCTTTCCGGTGATAATTCGCGTGCATCTGGACGTCCGACGTCGATATATAGACTTTATCACAATTTTCATGGATGCAGTGGTAATGGGTTTGCTTGCGATTGTGCGGACAGGATCTTCCGGGGTGTCTGTCCGAGCAGTCGTCCGTTGGCGAGTATCTCATGAACCCGTGCTGCAGAGACTCGTCTCTCTTCTTGTGCCACTTGAAGTGCCTTATCATCTCTTCTTTCTTCACGAACACCCTTCCGCTGCAATCCAAGCAATGAAAATGCTCCCGGCAACCGATTTCCTTGCAATACGAGCTACCGCACTCTTGCCCGGAAATGTATCGGCGAACGTAACGCGAGTAATCTATGATCGGTTGCTGTTGCTGTTGCTGCTGTTGCTGTTGCTGCTGTTGCAAGGAAGCCGTGGTCGTCGAGGAGGACGATTTCCCGCTGGATATTAAATTTTCGGCAACAGGCGACATGCTTTGCCTCAAAATCGCTGGAACAATACAAAACACATACATTTTTTTTATACCGAGAAGAAAAATATTTCTTTGAGCTTCAGAAATCCTCCGTTCACATCCGGTTCGCGTCCCTTTTTATCACCCAAATAATCTAGTTTGCGGTTCCCCATTTTTGCAGGTATTTTTTCAAAAATTCAAATTTTTTTCATCGGTTACGAGATACATCCTCGCGCATAAAATTTTCAATTGCAGCTTCGGTTTGACGAAATTGATCCGAAACTTGAGGTTTCGAATTTATTTTGAAATAAATAGTAAATTTTAGTACCAGATTTTTTTTTTGTTGTAAAATATTCTCGAATTTGGAACGTGAAATTTCAGTTTTCTATAAATTTTCGAAAATCAAAAAAACAAAACAAACGAAAATTAAAAATAGAGAAAGCGATAACTCGAAATAAGATCTCTTCGATTCAAAGAAACTTTTTTCTTCGGTGCATTTCGTTTGAAATTATCTCTGAAAGAAAAACAAAAAAAAAGTGGTTAAAAAATGGGATCGAGGAGTAGAGGAAGGAATTTCAAAATTATTTTGGTAACCAGTGCTTCCGTGTAATTGCATCTCAAGTAGATAAAAAAAAACCAGAAATCGTTTCTCTTAAATTCCCAAAAACAAGTGATTCTTTCCGTAGAGGCCAGAAAAAAAAGGAAGAAAACTGCGTTTTTAGTAATTTCCAAATGTTACTATTTTTACTTACGGTATTCCAAGAATCAAAATTCCAAAAGCCTGAATTTATTACAGCATGCATACAATTGATTAATAAAAAAAATTGTGGGAAAACAAAAGTAGAGGATTTTTCTGCTTTTAGCAAAAAATTCAAAGTTCGAAGTCAAAAATAATTTAATTGCAAACAAAAATATCAGCTCAGAGACGATATTAAAAAAGATGAAATTTTAATTTCAACCTTGCAGTCGAATGTTGATTTTTTAATATTTCTAAAACAAAAAATTCAATTTGAATCCGTTTCCATTTTACCATTCGTAGTTTATATAGGAATGGTAACTTTTCCTTCTGACGGTAATATAGAAAACTGCATTTCCGTAGGTAATATAGGGAAATTCAACCTGCCGATAAGTGTAGAGACCTACTTTAACTGTAATAGAAAAGCTGCCGATCTGACCGTGAGATGGTAAAGTAGAAATCGAATTAAAAAAACGTTTAATTCACGAATTTCCACGCTACGTTTGCAAAACGTTTGACACTAATTCAACAAATTTTAATATTTTCCATATTTTGGAGATTTTGCTGGAATTTCATCCAAATTTCCTATAGATTCTGGAACAATTCGAAATTTAAAAAAAAAGTCACTTATCCTTTCCATTTCTTTTGTGAACGAAATTTTCCCATTTTGTGTTTTTCGCTCGCGTTTTCGTTACTAACGAAAATTCCACGTGAGCGAAAAATTTAATTAACAAAAAAAAACCAAGAGGAAAAGAATAAAAAATAAAGCCCATGACATTCCGGATTAGCTCCTTTTAAATCGAACCCTAAAATTTCCCCTCTTTGAACCCGAGTGATTCAAGCACCGAGTGCAGCAGGGGAAGAAAGAACGATAACAAAGAAAAAGACAAAGAGAAAAAAGGAAGAGAGGAGAAGAAGAAGAAGAGGAAAAGAAAAACTTTATGGTTTTAAAGGGTTTTTCGTAAATTAACGAAACGCCCAACAATTTTAATAGCTCGAAAGGTACCTAAAACGAGAGGAAAAAGAAGGACACGCTACGTACGTACACAGACGCAGGCGCACACACATACATGCGCGCGCAGGGGAGAGGGACAGACATTCTGACTTTTTTTCGCGATGCATTATATCAAAGTCGTATTTCGCGAGTAAAGATTATGGAAGTACTCGCGAGAGTATGCGGCCAAGTATGCTAAGCTCGCGCATTTCGTATATAGGACCCGGCAATGGGACCGATGATATATAAAAGAGTGGTAGGGGGTAGGAGCGGAGCCCGAGAAGGCCCGAGGATGTCGGTGGTGGGCATGAAGTTTTCTTCGCGGACCCCAATTCCAAGAAATGTCTGACTTGCCGACCGGGTCCGCGTGTATGTTTGTTTGTGTACTTTTGCTCGATCGCGAAAGGGGGTTCCGAATGCGGAGTTCAGAAAACGAGTTTCAAAATTGTCGAATATTTCTTAAACTTCTCGAGACCGTCCCGAGACGCCTGTTATATATGAGTCTTCTTTTAGCGTTTTATAATATCGTAGGAAGAACGTGAATTCGTTTCTATATGGGAAGAAAGGAATATTTCGCTGCCTCGTTCCGTTTTCTTTTTTTTTCCGGGAGTTTATGCGATTTTACGAACCCAAAAAAAAATAGGAGGCGGCGATAGAGGGAGCAGCAGTTCCCCGAACTCGGATGCGAGGAATTTTTCCGAGTTTTAGGAAACATAACCTAGAAACAAAAAATCCAATATCCTCTTTTCTTATTTTCTCAAAATACGATTTCTTCTGGATTAAAATAATGACAAAAATAATAATAATAATAATAATAACGGTACTATATTCCAAGTAATGGAAAATTATAAAATAAATGAGTACGACAGTTAAAAGTGTCGCAGCCTTATCTCGGTATTGGTTCTCGCAATAATTGCGGCTGTTAAAAGAGACGAAAAGAATAAACGAAATCTATTTTGTGTAGATGTTAGATGTTTGTAATGTAGGTATGCAGAACTGATGAATTCCTTTGGTTTCGAGGACGGCATGCGATTGCCAATAGTTGTTTCCCGATACGAACCGATCGGGGCCAATCAAGCTTGTGGCCAACTACGTGTAACGAGACTTTCGCAATTCTCCTTTAAACTAATACCGATGAACGGATCCATAGTATTTTGATTGCCAGATATTCAAGACCTTATTTCTTCTTTGTAAATTTAATTATAGAGAGCAGCGGACAGACAATCATCATCGTCATACTCCTACCCTCCCCTTTCTGCCTCTTCATCCCCCGTAATCTCGTCGTTCTTCTCCCATTCCGCTTTTAACTGCTCACTCAAACATACACATACATGTATACACGTACGTATACATTTTTTTAAATATATATAAAATGTTTTTCTACCTAATAAAAATTTAATAATGAAAATTTTAATACATGTGTGTGTAATTATTTTATATGATACTTTTTCCTTTGGAATTTTAAAAATTGTTCGTTACACTTTTTATTTTAATTTTATCGCCTTTTTTTTTTAAATTAGTCAATTTCAAATTACTCGACTTTGGATAATCTTATTTTATTTAGAATATTAAAAAATGTTCCGGATTGGTTTTAAAAAATTTCCAAATTTTTCTTTTTTAAATTTTTTATTATTAAATTAGAAATATTCATTAATTAGCGTTTTTCGTAAGAAACATTTTTCATTTTGTACCCCCACAAAATATTCATTGGGAGTCGAAAAACATTAGAAAATCGTTTTTTGGGCTCAACTTTGAGGGTGGCTTTTACCCCTTAAAAGGATTTTTTAGCAGATAAAAAAAATACGTGTCTATTATTTTTTCATGATCTACAACAACATAAATAATTAAAACAGATAAATGACAAATATGTATATATATGTAGGTATTATTTTAAATACAATAGTATTATTATATAAATGGATACCCACACGGACGCACGTACACGTTCAAACGAGACCTTAACTCAGATTTTATGCTAATTGCAAGCATACTTTTCGTTGCAGTCACTCGGTTCTATTTTTGCAACGGCACAGAGGAGGTAAATTTTACCGTGCGATGGATGAAAAATTACGTGAATTACTTCGAGTTTCCATTTCTTTCCGGAATTCGAATTTTGGAGAATTCAATCCAAAAAAAACAATTCTACTACTAAAACATTTTCCAAAATCCTAGCACACCCAAAATTTGCCAAAACCTCGTTCGAAGATGCCATTTCCCGGGTGATAAATTCCCAAAGCTTGCGTAATAAATCACGAACCGGAGTGTACACAATATTTGTACATAAAAATCAATCGATCGAGACCCTCGTGCGTAATTTGCGTCTACGTATGAATCCCCTTATCTCCAATTTTTTTTTCTTTTTTTTTCAACAGCCAACATGTGTTCGAAATATGCTTTGTATCACCTATACACATGTACGTCCATACATACATATACATATTTATCCGAAAGCATCGAAAAATTAGTAGGGACCCCTCTCGCTGTATGTAATTCGAAAAAAGATTTCTGTTTTGACAGAGACTCGCTGGAGCATTGAAATAAAAAAAAACCGAGCCCGATATAATTCGTTGGTTCCTTTTTCCCGAAAGTATTAAGTGTATATAAACTCCGACAAAAGGCGAAGAAAGAAAAGAACTATATACAATATATATATGTATACATGTGTAAAAAAAAAAACGATCGAACCCACTACCTATAAAATCACGTGTATCTGAACCCGAGAATCAGAGGGACGTATGACTGCTTTCCTTGGATTCGTACTCGCGCCCTTTCACCCCTCGACCCTTCGAGGTACACATGTGTGCGTAAGAGCCACCCTCTCTGCTATTAAAATTCGTATTCGAAAGGGTTGGGTGGGGTTGGGTTCGTTCCTGATTCTGTTTATTTTCAAGGATATATTCAAAAGACAGAGACAGAGTTGAAAATTTAGAAAGAAGGGGGAGAGAGAGGAGATTAAAATAAAAATACAAATATGCGCTCTCGCGTTTGTGTGTGTGTGTGTGTAAAAGACGCTTAATAGAGAAAGAAGGCGAAGGAAGGGGTGGAGGGTGGGTTCGAATTGGGGAGACTTTGTACGTGGTACCAGACTACATGGTACATGCTACTATACCGTCATACCCAGGCTGTAGTGCACTAATGTTACAGGGTTGCGCTTCACCCTTTAAAGTGGCGAAAGAAGGGGGCAAACTAAAACTAACGCGTTTGTTCGAGAGTTTGAAATTTAAAAGAGAAGGGCACCGCACGAGGGGGTTGCTCCCGTCGCGTCGGTGTGAGTGCGAGCTCTAATACGTTTACCATGTGTGTGATGCAGAAATGGGGATGAAAGGGGTACGAGAAATCCCCCAAGGGGGATGATAAAATGAAACTGGACAACGACATTAATTGCACTACTGCCCCTTTCCTCCTTCCTTCCTTTCCTATTTTCATTTTTTTTTCCTTCTTTTTCTTCTTCATTGTTAATCCGTTTTGTGTACTTTCGTAGTACCCCCGTTTCACCCCCTTTTGCTGATTCAGGTTTTGGTTTTTTAGACCCGACTGTTATGGCCAAGCGATTTTCGGTAAATTCATTTTTTTTCTTTCTAGAGAATTTTTAGCAGTTTTTGAAAAAATAGAACCGAAAAGGAGTTGATTCTTTTGAGAAAATTCTATAAACGTATTTATTTGAAAAAAAAGAAAAGATTCGGGACCTTTTTTCAAAAATTCAGGTCGAGTATCGACACAATTCCTTTTTCTTGGAATCCGCAAAATTCCAGAACGTAAAAAAAAAAAGAAGAAATCTCTCGCCTCTCGTGGAATTTTTCTGTCACGCTAATTTCCGTGATTTCACTTCCCTCTAAAGGGTTAAATAACTGGGAGGAATCAGTGTGAGAATTTCATTGGTGTAATTATTTTAATGAATTGAGATTAAAATTACACATGACACTTTCATAATTGAACATGAAAATTGAAGATGAAATGTATCTTAACGAAGACGAGTGCAGTCGTAAAGTAAAAGGAAGGGAACGAGATGGAGGCAAAGGAAGAAGTAGGAGAAGAAGAAGATGACGAGGACGGCGATGATGGTGATGATGATGATGATGATGATGATGACGATGATAATGATACTGATGATGATAATAAACAAAAAAGAAGAGTAGAAAATAAAAGAAAGGAAGGGTACAAAGATGGAAAGCGTAAAAGTGAGATTTCCGGGAACAGTCGTTTGTTCTCCTTAAATCTCATTTACGGAGAGTAGGTACATACATGTACGTGGTTACAAGGCAGAGTCATGAAAAAGCTTTTGCACGACTCCGACAGAAATATACGGAATATCCGTGGAAGCTCTGGTCTGGCATCCGGTTAAGACTATTTTGAGAATATAATCACGAAACTAAAAGAGTAACTTCACTTCAAGCACAAGCTCCGCACTCTTCTTCGTCTTCTTATTCTTCCTTTATTTCATCTTCTTCTTCTTCTTCTTCTTCTTACTCTTCCTCCTCTCTCTTGCCCCTGGTCCGTCTATCTCTTTTCCGAACCTCGTAAAATGCAATTTTCTTCCACGAGAAAATTGCATGGCGGAATTTACCATGCGATACGAGGAATTCCTGACAACTGTAGCTCCACGTTCGCAAACGCACGGGATTAGCGGTAATGTGCGACACTTTTGGGAATTTTTATTTAATTTTACTTCGAATAGGATTTTTTTTATTTCTTTTTTTTAAATTTGAATTTTACGCGATTGAGAGGATATCTCGCAATTTTTGAATTCCCGTAGGAATATTTAAGAATCGTCATTTTTATGAATTTTGTTATTGCGATTTAAAAAAAAATGGGAATGAGCATTTTTTTGGGAGCGATTTTGAGAATTTTTCGATAATTTGAAAGTAAGGGTAAATACCTTGAAATTTCGAGGTGCCTATTTTTACTTTTCCAGAAAACCTTCAACGTTTTCTAAAAAAAATTCTGGAAAACGGATATTTTTAATATCGTTTAAAATCGCGATTAGAGAAATCCGCGATTTTGAGAATTTTTCGAGGGCGATTTTTTCAAGATTTTTCGGGTACAAAAAAAAATATCACCACTACCGTCACCTCGATCTCCGATAATCCTGCATCGTCGAGAAAAGTAAAATCGTTTTTCGAATCTAGCAACAATTTTTCGGGAGACTATCGACATTCTGGGCGTTTAATATATAAATGGCAGAAAGCGAAAGGAAGATAAGCCGCTCAAAGTTAGCCGGCAATTCGAGTTAGCTGTTAAACTGTTAAAGGAAGAGAGTTCTTGAGATGTTTGCTTGCTTCACTGTTATTTCGCGCTTGGTAAAAATAAACTAGAGTGAAAAAAGTTGGTATGAAACGCATGGAAGGAACCAGCGATTGTTTTAGCCGTTTTTTGTATTAACTTTACTTTCGAAAAAGAATATAGCATAGTTCAGAGAGAGAGAGAGAGAGCGAGCGAGAGGGGGAGTCGAAAGGAAGACGAAGACAATGCGATTAAAACGTATCGAAGCTTTTCAAAGAGACCTCGTAGAGGATAAAGTCCAAGAGGATCTTTCGCTACGTGAGGATAAGACGCATACATACATTTATTTGTATGTAACCCCGCCGCCCGTGTATGCACGCATGTATGCGTTTTCTTTTCCCTCTTTTTTTTTTTTCTCTCCCTGCCGTAAGTTTGTCTCGTGCCAAATCATTCGAGTGGAATCGGAGAAATTTAAAAAATATTCTAAATTTAATTAACGCACCGCTGCATTACACGTATGTATTTCTGTCTCGCTCTCCCTTTCTTCCCTTTCTCTCTCTCTCTCTTTTTTTCGCAACTCAAGATTCTTATTTACCTTTTGAAAGCGGCCACGGCACTGCCGAGATAAATTCTACCGTTCAAATTGCTTTTATTCCATTTACTTTTTTTTTCCACAGCAAATTTATCGATTATCCTTCCTTTCCCCAAAATCAATCGATTTCAATTTTTTCGCGCAGGTAAAATTTTTAGCAGAGCATTTGCAACCTGCAATTGCGATTCCTGGCTACAAAAATTCGTCATCCGCGTCCTGCGAATTACCGCAACCCAATGCCGGTGGCTTCCCGATACGCAGAAATCGGCGCAACGTGGGTAAATTTGATGAAAATCGGCAAAGAAGTCACCGGGAAGCGGTAAAATCCGCTCTTACCCGACTTTCTTCTTTCCGGCGTGAAAGTGACGTGCAAAACAACAACCATCCGACCGAGAGCCGGTAAGAAATGCACTAAACTATTCTCAGATACTGGTAAGAAGAGTGCAGTCGTGAACTTAACTTATTGTCTCTCTTTCTCTCTCCTTCTATCGAAGGAGATCTTCTTTTCTCTCTTCTCTCTCTCTTTCTCTTTGTTTTTCTCCTCTTCTGTCCCTCTCCGTTTCTGTGCGTATGAGCGTTATTTCTGTCAAAATTACGTTATGGTCCGCCATTCTCTTGTGTTAGGATGCATCTCCTCCTCTCTCTCTCTCTCTTTCTGCCATTCCGTTTAGCACCTTAGTTCTTAGTTCGTTGTCTCACTTCGCATATGTGCATACGTCGTAGGGTCTTCATATATGCATTTCTGTGGAGATACGTGCGCTCGAATGCGTTATATTCATATCCGTATACGTACACACTTGTGACGTTGTGCGAATGCACAAACGAGACACGCAGAGTCACAACTACCAGTCCGGCCACGCAGTCGCTGCAGATGCACATATGTAAAATACAACGTCGAATCTCCTTCTTATTCTCCTCTTCGTCCCTCTTTGTCTTCATCTTCATTCGTTTTGCCGAGCAAGGAATCATTTCGAGACGAGAATAAACGTCGTTATGGCTCTTCTACCATTCGCATGGTGAACGGCCCTCATTATAATTAGTACGACCCTTCGGGCCATCTCTCCTCTCCTACCCTTTTTCTCCAGCGTGTGTCCCTTTCTTTTTAGTTGGTCAAGTTGCTTCTCCATAGAAATTCATGCATATACGCCATACATCGCCATGGGCATGGACGTATTCCTTATTTTTATAACTCCTCCTTCACTTTCCCTTTTTCTCCTCTCCCCTTTCCTCTTTTTCATTTCCAACCGGATGCCTGCAAATTTTCAGCATTATGCGAGCAAATACCAAATGCCCCTTTGCCCTGATATTCCTTGGAATTCAAGGGACCAATGTCCCAAGTGCAATTTCAACAATTCCAGTTACGTCCTTACGTCCATGTGGAATATAAATAAATAAATAAATATGTATGTGTATGTGTAGGGATGGTAGAATGTGTGTGTGTGTACATATATACGTTGAAATAAAAACGTACACACACGTATGGACGCGCGTGTGACTGTGTGTCTGTGTGGGTAGGTAGCATACAGCGAGCGCCTATATGTCCCAGAAGGAAATTTACCCTTTTCTCTTAGCCACAATTTATGGCATCTCTGTTATCTTTCACCATCGTTCGAAATTACATCGAGTAATTACAATGATTCACTTCCATGTTGCATCCCTATTGGCAACTTTCCACCTACCGTGTGTTTTTTTCCCCCTTTATTTTTGTTTTTTTTATTTTATAAGGGAGAATCATTATTACTTTTTTATTAGATCGAGTTCTTTTGTTTCATCTCACACACGGATGCATACGTATACGTTTTTTGTACATGCGTGTGTGTGTGTGTGTGTGTACATTTAGGTACAGATGTACGCCGTTGCTCCGAGCTATGCTCCGTCCCATCCCATTCTTCGGTTTCGTTGAACGTACGAGGGCACATTTGTTGCAGAATATATGTATATATATACACAATATGTAACTTATTATTTTTAATAATTACTTTTTTTTTATTCCTAATAATCAAAATTCCAAAAATCCCCATAACATTGTAAAATTCCCTTGGAATAACACGGAAACGTTTAGATCAACCCCTTTTTTCCACTTGGACCGAAAAACTATCCCCCCCCCCCCCTCTTTTTTTTCTCTTTCCTTGTAAACCACCACCTACATAATGGTTCACTTTTAGCTGCAAAATTTTCAGATCAGATGTTTTCCTTCCATTCCTTTTCCCATCTTTTTCTCTTTCTTTTCCTCTCCCTCTCTCTCTCTCTCTCTTTGATAGGATCAAAAGAAGGAATAATAGGCACTACAAAAACGTGACGAGGCTTAAAGAGCAAATCTTAAAAAATATGAGAAAACCCCCATATGCTTTGCCATATATCCCTTGGAACATATAAGGTACATATTATATATACACCAAAAAATCCTTTTCATAGTTTGGAACCCCTTTTTTTTGTTATTCTCCACACACACATACACATATACGTGCTTCTTAAAAATCCATCTTTTTCTCTCTCTCTCTGCTTCTCGCGATACCGTAGGGTCAAGGTAGGGTTGAAAAATTTGTCAAAAAGCCTGAACCTGTATGAAAAGAAGTCTCGCATATATGTTTTAAGTATAGAATAAAAAAAGAGAGAGAGAGAGAGAGAGGGAGAAAGAATAAGAAGAGAAAAGGGATTTTTTTTTACTATATATATGTGTAATTCCGTCTTTCTCCCTCTCGTACTTTTTATCATTTAATCCGTAGCTGAATAACCCTTTATACCGGTTACCGGTGTTGGTCGGTACCGTTCCGTGTGTGTACAAGGCACCCCGAGAGTCAGAAAGGCGTGCAAACCATCTTCCAACAAAATTGAGTCTCCCGAAATAGGCATTTCCCATTTTTTTGTTATTAAATACAAAAATTAGCAAATCGTGGATTTTATGTTTATAGAAATTCTGGTTACACTAATTATTATTATTATTATTATTATTTAAAAAATAGAAATTGTAGAATTCGTCTTTTATTTTTATTTTTCGTCTATTATTTTCCTTATCAATGAAGTTTTTGTTTTTCCCCAATTTTGAAAAAATTGGAATATCCGAAATTTCTAGAGAAATATTGGATTCCCGGAACAAAGTGAATTTGGAGAAAGTCACGGGGAAAAAAAAGTGAGAAGAGAAACTCATTTTTTGGAATTTCTTTGAACATCCAACATAAGACTTTCTAGTTTGCAGCTACCGGTACTTACATGTACACGGTTTTTGGTAGCACGTACGTGTGTGTGCGTGTCTACGGATTCTATAAAACGTGCGTATGTGGACGTATGTTTGGATAATGTTCTCGAGTGCCCGCTGCGCCGCGTTATATGTACACGCGAAGGGTCCATTGAACCTTTTTTTTTTCAAGAGGATCTAAATCTCAAAAAAGAAGAGAAAGAACGGCAAAGAGAGAGAAAGCAAAGAACGGCAGAAATCCCAACGGATCCAACTATAACCCAACCTATCAACCCTACCTTCGTGCATTACGTGTGCACGAGGTATGCACACCATGGTGACACGGGAGAAACTGTTGAGCGTCATTTGCGAATGTTGTTGAATTCGGAGAAAAATTCATCTTTTGAGAAAATTCGAGCGTTAACCCCTTGCACTATTTTCACGAGTCTGACTCGTGATGAAGATTTTACGCCAAACTTGAATATCACGAGTCTTACTCGTGATGAAAATTTTAGG